>CM043120.1:52967934-53061468 GCA_023701765.1 Hylyphantes graminicola | reverse complement strand
CTAGTTACACTAACCCTGTTTGCATTTATTGTGAATAAGTCAAATCAATAGATTTGAAAAGGTGTTAATTAAGTATGGATAGGAAAAAGCAGTTAAAAGATTTTGAAAAGGGGCAAATTGCAGCTTTAAACCAAGCAGGATTGTCGTCACGGAATATAGCAAGACATATTGGACGTTCACCGCACGTGGTTAATATTTCCCTCCATCTTAGATCACAATATGGGAAGAAGAAATCAACTGGATGACCTCGAAAGCTAACAATTCGTCAAGAAAAATTAGTTGTAAGGAAACTTAAAGTCGGGGAAACATTGACCAGATTATCACGAGACCCCACCATCAATGTTCGCAAGTCTACTTTATCAAGAGTGGTTAGGCGGAACGAACATCTTGTGTACAAGAAAAAGAAAACACAACCGAGACCTACAGAGCTTCACCAGCGAAAAATTATGCAATGGGCTAAAGAACATATGACTTGGAAAGAACAGTAGCTTCAATAGTATTCAGTGACAAAAAAAAATTCAACTCAGATGGTACTGATGGATGGCAGTACTATTAGAGGGATCTCCGAAATGAAGAAAGTATTTTCTCTAAGGAGACAGTGGAAGGGGGACGATCGCTAATGGTTTGGGCTGCTTTTGGAAGCGCAGGGCAGACCAACAATGTGTTCCCCTCTGGTCGAATGAGAGCAGAAGACTACCAAGACATGTTGGAAGTCAATTTGTTGCCGTTTGGAGAAAAAATTGGGGGTCCATTTTGGAAATTCCAACATCATAATTCCAGTATTCATGTTGCCAACTGGTCTTGAGATTGTTTCCTGGATAACGAAGTGCAGGTTATTTACTGGCCAGCTTGCTTTCCTGATTTGAACAAAATAGAGAACGTTTAGGGTAACCTAAGCAGGGCCGTACGCAAGCGGAAAGCAATATGCAACTGTTCAAGAATTGAACATCGCTATTATAACAGAATGCGAAAATATTAATGCAGATGTACTTAAACATCTAGTCAAAAGCATCCCTGGTCGAATTTTTGAAGTTATAGCCAAAAAGGGTCCTGTTATTAAGCATTAATTATGACTGGTCCTATCATTTTGCAACATAATATTTGCATTTTTATTTCATTACACGAAAAGTTAAACAAGTATTATGTTTTTATTCTGGTATTTTCATTCTTATTACGTATATTTCCAATACAATGCGTGGGTTGATGAGTCAGAAGTTCGTGGGAAAGTGACTGTTTCTCAGGACAGGGTGTGTTTAGGATGTTAAAGTGTTAAGTGTTATTTAAGAGTATTGGAAAATAATGAAGTTATGAAAGTTAATTAAGGGTAAAAAAAAGTAGTTTTTTAGGAGTTTAAATTAGGATATGTCATATATATATATATATTTGTGTGTGTGTCTACATGTTAAAATATTTCATTCATTGTTCCTATTATAAAATATGTCGCAGCATACACATTAGAAATATTCTCGAAGATGTATGTAGTTGTAATTATCAGAAAGCCGCCTCGGTGGCACACTCGTTAGGATTCTAGCCTTTGGAGCTGCTGAGGTCGGGTTCGAATCCCGGTCAGGCATGGATGTTTGTGACTGTCAATAAATGTTGTTATTTGTCTATGTGTTTGTGTCGTCTCTTTCTTTGTGTGTCTCTTGTGCTTGTGTCATTTCTGGGGCTTAGTACAATAGACTTATAGTCGCAGTGCTTGGCGATCTTGCCCCCCACCACGAAAGTCATAAGTCATAATTATCAGAAAATGTGCAAAAATTGAGAAATGAAACTA
The DNA here is from genome assembly GCA_023701765.1 of Hylyphantes graminicola. Lineage (NCBI taxonomy): Eukaryota > Metazoa > Arthropoda > Arachnida > Araneae > Linyphiidae > Hylyphantes > Hylyphantes graminicola. The sequence goes on along the minus strand of CM043120.1, from coordinate 53,059,691 downwards.
TACTTTTGAATTTATAGAGTCAAGGGAATTATTTGGCACTTTTGTTTTTGAATAAGCAAATTAGCAACTTAGTATCTGCATAATAAAAACCATAGTAAATTTAAAATACTGTTAGTTAAACAAATTATAAAATAAACTGCGGAACTAATCAGTATAAAAAACTAGTAGCTCATTTTGAAAACTTACCTTTCTCAGTTATAAGTAAATGTAAAATGTGATGATTTTATTAGGGTTCTAATATGCAAAAGAGTCGTAACTAACTAAGAAAGTTGCCATTTTCGTAACATCAGTGTACAAAAAATTAATTTTATTTTACTATGCTAGACTAGTGCAAATATATGCATTCTTTGGCAATATACACATCATTGGAATGTTTATTTATTTATGAAATGTAAGTTTTCAGATAAATCTTGATAATCGCTTGAATTAGGAGCCAGTAATACCTCCAACAACCATTAATTATTTCCATATTACAAATAACTAATTGAATACATGTGGATAACTTTATTATGATTTTAAGGTAGGCGAATACCCAAAATTTTCCAAAATTCTAAAATTTTTACTATTGCTTTAATCCTTTCCAAATTTGGCATAGTGATTTCAAATATAATGAATAATACTATTTAGGCTTTTGTTTTTATTTAAATAGAATTTATTTATTTTAAACAGTGTTTTTCTACTAAAAAAAAGAGGTTTACACCAACAAGTCTACCACATTGAATTTTCATCCTATGAACATTTATTATGTGTTAAATTCTTCGTTTTGAACTGATACATGCAATGACCCTCTAGAGTTACATACAAATTACAAGAAAAAAAGTTATTAAGAAAAATGTTATAAATTAACCACAAAAAAGGATTTTTTTCGATTAACTTACACTTGGACATTTAAAAAAAAAAAAACTTGTATACACACACCAGATGTTAGAGGTTCATGGCACAGATATATATTGAAATAGCATCTGTGAAAAATTTCAGGTAAATTAATGTAAAACTTTTTATGCTAGTAGTGTTGGCGTAAACCCCTTTTTTTAGTTGAAAAACACTTTTAAAATAAATCAATTATATTTAAATAAAAAAAATTGCCCAAAAGCATTGTTCATTATATTTGAAATCACTATGCCAAATTTGGAAAATATTAAAGTTATAGTAAAAATTTTAGAATTTTGGGTATTCGCCTACCTTAAGTAGTCGTATAATACTTTCGCCTGTCCTAAAATACTCCTTTGCTAAAACTTTTGTTGCCGCCCCGGTGGCACACTCGTTAGGATTCTAGCCTTTGGAGCTGCTGGGGTCGGGTTCGAATCCCGGTCAGGCATGCATGTTTGTGACTGTCAATAAATGTTGTTATTTGTCTATGTGTTTGTGTCGTCTCTTTTTTGTGTGTCTCTTGTGCTTGTGTCATTTCTGGGGCTTAGTACAATGGACTTAAAAGTCGCAGTGCTTGGCGATCTTGCCCCCCACTAAGAAAGTCATAAGTCAATACTTTTGTTGCTTAATTTGCGAGGTTATATTTCAATAGAATTTCAATATCTCAATTTTAAAAAATACACTTAACGTTTTGTTTACATCAGTTACTTTATGCATGTTGCTTTGTTTCAACAAAAACTGCACACGCAAAAAACTGTCTGGTACGTACAAACGAAAATTGAGTTCTCCCAACCAAACTGTTCGGTTGCTATAGGACTGACAGGACTGTCTAGTTGCAAGAACCAAACACGTTTGGTTAGAAGCGTTCGGCTGGCGAAAATGACTAGTTCGGTTGCGAGAACTACACTGATTTCGCGCAGTTTAGTTTCACACATAGTTTAGTTGTCTCAACCGAACTCATTGTGGCAGTCTGGTCCCGTTGACTAATCTCGTTCAATCGAACGAGTATAGTTATGGTAACTAAACTGGTAGGTTTGAAAGAAACCACCAGTTTGGCTGTGCCAATTAAACACCCTTCAACCGAACTTGGTTGAGTTGCAGGACCAGCACCATTTTTTTGCGTGCATTCAGGGTAAAATAAATTTCATTTCCGAAAAGCATAGATTTTTGTGTGGTAATGGCCATCCTTTGCAAATAAATTTTGGCGGGTCTAACAAGGACATATTTTTATACTTGTAAGCTATTACTAACACACATGTAGTTAATTTTTCTTTTTTTAAGTCGCATTTATCTAATAAAGATTACGAAAATCTTTCGTATAATTCTGTACAATTGGTTTCTTAATGCATGTAGTTTGCTTGCACTCAGGGTGAAGCATAGTTGAAGAATTTGTGATAAAAGCTTCTTGACCAAAGGCAATCTTTGGTAATTTAGGTATGTTCCCCATTATTTTTTAGACTATTTGTTATAGTCTAAGAGCTAGCAACGTTTTTGAGAGAGAATTTCAGGTGGGCCAGTTTTAAGATATGCTATCTCTCTCACTCTCCCGGACATCATATGGGCTATCTGGCTGGCGGTAGTGGTTGCGTTCATCAGTGCGCATCCTACTAATACAAGTAAAAAATTGATTTTTCAAATCATTTTAGGACGTTTTATTTTTTTATTATTAATTTTAGTGAACTTTTTGCAACATAAATCCATTATTGCCAGACATTTTTTATTGTTGTTTAAGCTGTGCCAGACGCTAATTTTGATTTTGAAAGCTCAAGTGTTGCCCAAATTACCAGCTCAGGTGTGAATTCACCGATCATTGTAATTACGTCATCGTCATTCATTGCGCTATACCATGTGGCAATACTTGTAATGAGCTGATAATTTGGGCAACACTTGAGCTTTTAAAAATCAAAATTAGCGTCTGGCACAGCTTAAACAACAATAAAAATGTCTGGCAATAATGGATTTATGTTGCAAAAAGTTCACTAAAATTAATAATAAAAAAATAAAACGTCCTAAAATGATTTGAAAAATCAATTTTTTACTTGTATTAGTAGGATGCGCACTGAGGAACGCAACCACTACCGCCAGCCAGATAGCCCTTATGATGTCCGGGAGAGTGAGAGAGATAGCATATCCTATAACTGGCCCACCTGAAATGCTTGTTTTTCCGACGTTGCTAGCTCTCGTACTATTAAGAGCTAATTCTTTTAAATACCGGGCAAATCAGGCAGGCTAAGATAGTTGGCATTTTTAATTTTGCTTAAAATTTCTGAATATGTTCTTTAGTAAAAACTATAAGACACGTTTATTTTTGTTTTTGCTAAAAAAAATTTGTTGTTTGTAAAAAAAATTTTGGATGTTCAAAGTTGAAGATTATCCGCTTTTTTTTTGTGAATAAAAACGAACCAAATTACATATCGCACACCTAGATCTAAAGGGAGTTAACTCAAAAATGTCAATTTTTGAGTTATGCACACCATCGAATTTCTTATTTCAATACCTACCGACTGATACACATTTTTTAAAATAATCTTTACTATTCGACGCTAGATGACGAAAGATGCCCCTTTTGTTGAACTAGCAGGCCTCGCTCTCTCTCCACCGAAACAGGACATCTCTAGTTGCAATCAGTATTGCAAGCGGAGCGCATGTGGCCGTCGTAAACAAAATGGAGTTATTTTAAGTTGTATCAGTGTTGTCAAATTTTGAAGCAGTATTATTTTGAGTTCTTGCCGTTTTGATGGTTAGCGCTGAGTAAATTAATACAACATTCTGAGTTGAACCAGTATTACTGGCAGGGTGAGTAATTTTTTTTAATTTTTATTTAGAATTGTTACCGTATCGTTCAAACATTTTTGAATTTGTAGTTCAGTCTGTTTAGTTGAGTCATTTTTGAAACTCTTATATTTCTTTAGAAAACAAATTAAATTTACTTTTTTGGCTATTGGCGATTGGAGTCTTTTCATCTGAATATAATTTTAGTTTCATCCTAGCAATTACACAGTTTGTTCTTTTTTACTGAGCAATTGTTGAGTTAGATCTCTTTAGGTGGGCTCCACCAAGTCTAATTTTACAACATCGCTAATAAAAACGAAAACGTTACATTGATGGCTTTTTAAATCTATTTGACCACAGGATCCTACAATTTAGTGAAATACACATTTTCTATTTTTGGCAAACACTGAAACGTGGGCGGTTTTAATAAATATGGAATTAGAAAGGGAGAGCATCACTCCTATTATATTTACTCAACATGCAACTCTGGAAGATGACTTGAAGATGTCATCAAGTAGTGATGAAGTCCAATCTACAGAAACTCATGTCGCTTTATCCATTGCTGATAACTCTATTCCGAGCACGTAAAAACAACCAAAGACTACTGCACCAAACTTGTATATTTCACCAATCCGAAGCGATGAAAGTGATATTGACGACTCCGATTGGTTCACAAAAAAAACGACCCCATCCAAATTCGTACCTCCTATTGCATCGTTGACTTCATCAAGCACTAGCAGTAGCAGCTCGAGTTCATTGAAATCTAATAGTTCGTCGGACACCGAAAAAAGTGAGCAAGTAGACCCTCAAAATCCTACGGTTGCTGGAAATACGTAATTACCAAAAGACCGAGGAGAGAGAAGAAACGCGTTGAAAGAGACTACGTAATCCAGCGAAGTGGAAATCGAAAGTCGCAAAAGTGCTAAGAAATTCTGGCAAAGCCTACCAGTCTTTGTCGAAATCAAAGAAACAAGTGTCACAGAGGAAAGTTGGACCGCCCAGTGGAGACAAATGTAGGCTAAAATGCAAAGATGAAATGCCCAATGTCTATAGGCAACAGCTCTTTGACTTTGATGCATTTTGGGGACTCGGCAATTTTGAAAAAAAGAGATAATTTGTAGTACGACACTCGCAACAAATAAAGCCTAAATATCGATGCTTAAGCACACAAGATTTTAGAGCGCTTAACACCGTCTTTTATTTTGAGGTTAATGGATCCAAAATTAGAGTATGCAAGCCATTTTTCAAATCCACTCTTGACTTTAGCTATAAAGCGATAAAAACAGCACTTTCCACGAAAACGGAATCAGGAGTAATTGAAGCCGATTTTAGAGGAAAACACGACCATCATCCAAGTATTGATCCACAAATCAAACAAAGTGTTATAGATTTTATAGATTCTATTCCAAGGATTGAATCTCACAACTTGAGAGCTCAAACAACCAGAGAATTTATTTCGAGTGACGAATCATTGGCCGATATCTACAGAGATTATAAACGACTTCGTGAATGGGATGGGCAGACTTTCTTAGTAGATTATTGGCATGACCATATAGGACCATCCCGACTTAATAATAAAACTATAAAAAAAATAAAAAAGTTAATAAAATAAAACTCAAAATATAACACTCAAAATACTCAAAACTTAAAGCAAAAAAGTACATACAAAAGCAGTTTTATGCAATTGGTTTTTGCTATGATAGATGTTTTTGATTGAGTGTTTTTGGTTTTTCGTGAAGTGGGATGGGCAGACTTTCTTAGTAGATTATTGGCATGACCATAGTACACAACGACTCCCTAATAATAAAACTATAATACTCTAAAGTTTATTCAAAATAAAACTCAAAATATAACACTCAAAATATATACTCAAAACTTTGCACAAATAAGTACAAAAGCAGTTTTATTGCAATGATTGGTTGACCTCATTGAGTGTTTTTGAGTTTTAACAGAGTTCCGAGTATCGTTCTGTAACAATGACATTATTAAAACCTAATACTAAGAATTAATAGAGAAAGGTAATACTTAAATATAAGTCAAATGTGATTTTTAATGTGCATTTAAAAATGTTTTTCATAGAACGTAAGGTTCCTATATATTTTATGTTGTGTTAAAATCTATAAGAGACTTTTATTTCTAAGAATTACTTTTATAATTAAATGGGACATAAGAGACTTCCATTAGTTAAATTTTATATTATTATTAATAAAAAATATTGATCAATTTTAGTACTTCTAGTGTTTTCTTGCTAATTTATATTCCAATATATCCCTATATATTCCAACTGCTGGTCCACAGACCACTTTATGAATTGCACTAATTATAAATAATGCAAAATACTATTACATTTTAAATTAATGCTGACTCTTCAAAAGAGAGCCAAATCAAAACTAAATTCACCAACAAGGGCTCAACTCAAAATACTGAAAAAAAATATACATGCATTGTTAAGCAATAAGGAAATACTATCTACAAAAATCTAATTTTCAGCCCCAAAACATGATGAAAACACAAGATTCCTACAATATATTTTTTCTAGTTGCATATTATAAGCATAAATTTATCAAGAAAACTCCTGCAGTACACAGGGACACAGTATCAGTTTTTTGCCTTTTCTGAAAAAAGTGCTTTTTTGAGTTACCTGTTTAGATCTAGGTGTGCGATATGGCAATACTTTTAGTGTCAAGATATAAAAATTGCAGTTAATATTTTTTTCTTCGTATTCTACGGTCATTCAAAGTTATTCCAAAAAAATTATTTTTTTCTTAACTTTTGTCCTTTAATATTTTCTTGTACTAACAGTGAACCAAAAGTGTATATGATCTAATGAATACATATCAAAGTGAAGTACCCAAAAACAGCAAGTGATGTACAGTGGCACTTTTGGTTACAGAAATATTTGACCTTAAACTTGCCGAAAATACAAAATTGCACGACTTTCGAGGTCATTTATTCCTTGTGCCAACATTGGAAATGTATAAAATTAGCTGGAAAATAATCCGTATGTATTGCAGAAACAAAATCAAATCACAAACCTATGGGTATTTGCTTCAATTTTATTTAATGAGGCTTTAAACTTTAAAAAAAGCATAATTTTTTGCTTGCTGCAAAGTTTAGAGCTCTTTAACTCCTTGTACACTGTAAAAAAACCCTGTAAATTTACGGTCATTTGCCCTTCAATTTTTACGGGCATTGGCCGTATTTGATGGAATACGGTCTGACCCACTAAATAAACGGCCATATCCCTTAAACAGTTAGAAAATAAGGGCAACCCCCGTATTTTTACAGTTTCAGCCCATCTGTTAGCAAAATTACTGCACACCACCGTAAATTTACATCCGGCAGGGGAAAATCCATTCATTTCCAGAATGACGTCACACGTAAACTGCAACCGTGATGTTTTTCATCCCGCTAAAACCAAAACAAACAAGTGAGGAAAACGAAGCTACATGCTGCATGGTTCTTCTAAAGAAAGAACAGAATGCTAATTAAAAGTAAGTAAAATGTTATTGTTTCTTTCGTTGAATGTGTCATCATTTTAAATATTAACGATTCTGTAGAAATTGCCCCTTTTTTGTTTTGTATCTATGAAGTTTAGCAGTCAACCACGTTCCCCAACAGCAACTATCATTCTAAAACGAATACAATTACTTATTCGAATATGTTACAACTTGTTTTACTGAGATTTTCGCATAATATTTTCTTTTTAGCAGATATCGCTATTAAATATTTATAATATTTGTAAAATTTCAATGATTATAAAATTCAGTTTAAAAATATAAATTAAGTAAGAAAGTGTCTGTCCTTGAAGATAGCTGATGTCTTGGTGTAGAAATGAATTCGCTTGTGCAGATTACAATTTAATGTTAACATCGTTCCAAGTTTTTAATAGTTTAATCTGATTTTTATTTGTATAGATTGATAAGTTTTTGAAATTCAACAGTTGCTAGAACATCGGTAACCATATTATTTCTGACTTATTACAATGTAAATTCTAAAAGTTGAAAAAGGCTTAAGGCAATATTTTGCTCGAGTGAAAGTTCTAAAATATCATTCAAGCTAGCATAATGAAGTGTATTTTAAAATGTGATTGTTTTTTTTTTTCATATTTCGCACATGTGACATATATTCACAATATAGCTAACATCTTTTGATATTTTAATATATTTTGAAAATATAATTTACCTTTATTTTTACGAATTAAATTTTCTGAAGAGGATGTGCTGTTCTGGGAAAAGTGGAAACGTCTTCAATTTCCCAAATTCTTTTTTTTTTTTTGAGTGCCTTATGTGGTTTTTTTTCAGATTTCAATGAATTTTATTACAGTTGTTTTTAATATAATTTATTGTTTTGTAAACATTCTAGGTCAAAATCAATTTTTTTATGCAAATGTGTTTGTAAAGCACAAAAAGTTAAATTTAAGTACAAAATTTTAATTTAACAAAATTATCAGATTTCAATAATTGAGTACATTTTTAAACTTGAATTATTTGTTATTCTTTTGAATTATTTTGTAAAAATTATTTTTTCAGCAATTAAAAAAAGACCTATAGCGGCTAGAATTTTTAACGCAAAGCAAAGCATGTTTATGACCCTTATAGCTTGGAAACTCTTACAAACAAATTAAATTATTCTTTTATAAGATTATTTTTGACAGCAACGGACAAACACAATTCTTGGTAAATGCAATTCACAGTTGATTTTATGGTTTCCTTAACATATTTATTTTAAATTACTGCTAATTGTAAATATTCATCAAAATTTATTGTCGCCCTAATATTATATTATTAACAGAAGTGATTATTAGATTATTCTAAACAAATGTATACATTTAGGATTATTGTTGTTTTTCATCTCCCTGGTGAATGAAAGCCTACAGCAGGTCCAAGAGACCCGGAAGATTTAAAGTATGATCATCCGGCTCATCAATTGGATGCTTCCATGAGACGCCCAAACAGCAAAGAAGGTGAGAAGGACACTAACAGGTACAGTGGAAAGCATTTTTCTCTTATTCATTCATTATCTAAAAAAATTTCCAAAATGTACATATTTATGACTATCACACAAAACATTAATGCACAGTATCTAAGAGCATTTTTTTTTAATTTTTAATAAATTTATATTCTTGTTCATTTATCCACAAATTCCAAAGTCTATAGCGCGTAACAGAATTTTTTTAATATTTTTGAGTTTTGTGTTAATAGCATTACCAGAGTGCCTTTTAAAGAATTACTATTTAGGATTGTGGTAGTTTGAGTTTCTAAATTTTTTAATTGTCTGAATTTTAAAATTTACGATCATTGCAAGTTTGACAGTTCACGATGGCCAGGGTTTTCCAATTTCTAATCATTTTGTTTAGATATATAAAATCAAAGTTATGGAATTTCAGCACTGCAGAATTTTATTTGTTTTCATAGAGAGTTTAAGACACAAGACCGGTGAACTAGAGCAGTCATAGTACAGCGGTGGCTAATTTAGAATAGGTGAACATTAGCAATTTTAAGAAAAATTATGGTGAGATTTTTCATAACCAGAAATAAAAAAATTGAATTGAGGATTTTGATAAACTTTTTACATTAACTGAGATTTAATTTAGTTTGCTGTTGCATTATTGGAGGATTCATTCGCATTTTGCGACTAGCGACCTTCAATTTTGAATTCTGTCTACTGCGAGGATAATTCAACCTAACCTTTAACTTATCTCGTTATATTTAGGGCAAGATCCTGTGTACTAACATCTGCAAGTGCATTGATTGCACAAAACTTGAAGGACAGCTAAGAAAGGAAGACTCTGATTGCACCTGGCAGATGCTGCGAAGTCAGGATCCAACAGCAAACTTCTCTTTGGACATCTCCCCAACAAGCCGCCTGTGCTAACAAGGAGTTGAAGAGGTATGAAATAATTATGTTGTTGACGTAGATTTGGGGTAATGCCTTGGACTCGTAAAAATGAGTTCACCAGAGAATTAGTTGGCACTCCAGGGGCGACAAGAAACTCTAGGAGAACTAAAATAGCTTGCTTTTCTATTAAATACTTACTGAAATTCTTATAGGAAAGCAATATGTTTGCAACAGTAATTGCCACCTAGAGATTTTTACACCTTAGAAAAATCCCCAAACACAGCCTCCAGTTGTAATTTAAATACCAAAATTAACTAATTTCTTTCACAAATTAAATTAATATTCATTATTGTTTGCCTAATTTATTATTATATTGTTCTTTCAAATTCAAGATAAAAGGAAGGTAAACTAAAAATGTCACCTGAAATTGTTTTCAGATCGCCTATTGGATATTAATTCCTGCTAAAAAAAATTTTCCTTTTATGATCTTGATTACCATTTATGAGCCACTGTTGTATGGCTACGCTGTGAAAAGTAGTTGTTGAGCTCATGTTACATAGGAAGGTAAACTTCAGTAACCACAACAATGAATGGACCATTTTTCACTGGAGTTATTAACTTCAGTTGAGGAACCCTCAGTCAATATCTGAGAGTGCTTCTGGCCTAGAGTTGTTTGAAACAGCTATAAAGGTTCTGTTCTAATTAAGACATAGTGCAGTAAAATCATACCAGGTCATTCGTAAATCAGCTAAGAGCTCTGTCAGTTAAGACATTTGCCTTGCATGCAGAAGGTATCAGGTTCAGGTCCACGCATCCTCAAAATAACTGCCAACGTATACAGCAGCCTGAACAGCCAAAAATGTCTGATAAATGATACCCAATATTCATACTCGGTTATAGCTCCTGGACTGTAGAACTGGGAGTCTAGGTTCGATTCCTGAGTAAGACTTGGTTGTAAACTGTACAATCTCAAGTCTTGTAATTGGGTGAAAACCTTGTAGGCTGTGTGTCATAATGAACTATTAACCATAACCCTAAATCAACCACTGTTCTGAAGGCTTTTTTTTTATCCGATTTACAGATTTTCCTGGAATGCTTAGTGGCTAATGCAAGTGAAGCAGAGAAGTCTCACTCGCAGAAAGTAGAAATCGAAAGACTGGTATTGGAGAAGTTAGTTCGATGTCTGGTTCCGATCATCGACTGGGCTAATCAAACAAAAGGTAGGGTGGTCTATTTTTATTTTTTATAATGTATCTTTTATAAACAATATTGAATTTGGCTATGACTATTGGCAAGAAATAAAGAGTGGCCAAAATGTTGATGTCTGTAAAAAAGTTAGGTTTCAAGTTCTTTTTGTGAAGGTTTGAAACATAGACCCAAAAAAATGAAACTACTTAGAATAGTCCTCCAAAGATGTTATAAGTAATTGTAACTCAACATTTCAGAAAATTCTTTTTAAAAAATAAATTGACTGAATATAACATTTATTAAAAATGTCAAAACTGTAATTTTCATATTTGAAGAGTACGCGGGAAGAACCGATTGATTTATTAGGCGGACGCCCACAATTGTCTGCTTGGCGGACATTGGCGGCAGAAAACTGGTTTCTCTTTTTTTTCGTCGCTTGGTCTAAGCGTCGGGATCGTCAATCGCCTGAATCTTGGTTGCTAGGAACCACAGAGAAGGTAGTTAAAGTATTAGAGTGGCAGATCACGTGACCAACAACACTGGATTCATTGGGGCTCTTGTGGGAGCTCCTTGCGCGTCCCGTCTGTCGTTAGCATTGGAGATCACGTGATCTGCCACTCTATTACTTTAACAATGATCTCTGTGGTATTAACTGAATTCCTTACACAAGTTTAAGCGATCACTCGCTATCATCGCCTAAGTGGCCTGCTAAGAAAAATTCTCTACAAAATCATTCGGTTTTTCCCGTGTACCCGCGTATTTGTTTAAGCTATGAAACTTGGAGAGTCACAATGAAATAGATAATTCTATTAATGCAGGTTGTGTGTTTGAAGGGATTTGATAGCTTAGGGGCGTCCATATTTTATGTTAGACGACTTTAGCGATTTTGTCCCCCCCCCCCATCACTCTTCTCTTGGTTATATTTCATGGCTTGACACTCGCATGAGATTTGTTGATACTATTATGCTGAACCCAAAACAAATCACTGCAAGCAAATAACAATAATTTATGGACTCCCCCTTAAAGTGTCTTGCTTTCATAATCTTCTATGATATGCACTTTGGTAAAAATAAAATATATTTCTATTATAGTTTCAAAACTGGATATGCAGTGACATTGAACTAATCTTTTATCAACATTCATTTTGGAGTGGAGCTAGTCATGAAACACCTGAACATATTTTGTAAATAAGTTTTATCATCATAAGGAACTGCTTGAGTTTTACCCTTTTTTGATCCAAATTTTAGAATTGACTTGTAAAAAAGTTTTACGATAAGCATATTTAGAATTTGATATTTTTTTACACAAATAGTGTGACTTTTAAACAGCAAACATACTTTACAAATCTAGATGATGTATAAATTTACTATTTTAAATGCTCATTCCATTCTCATTCTTGTCATTCCATTTGACATTGTGTTGTTTTACACAAAAGCATAGAATTTCCATAAATCAGGGACTGATCTGATGAATTCACATGAGTTTATAATAAAAAAAAGACTTTAAAATTTGAATAATTAAATAACATAACTTGTTTATATCTTTGTAAATGCTACTAAAATATAAATAATTTACAGGGTGTAGGACTTTAGTAAAAATTTTAGTTCTTATAATTCTTCCGATGTTTTATTAATAGCATTTAAAATTCAAATATTTATTTAACTGATTAAAATAATTAAATATTTTATAAATGTGTGTGGATTTTTTCGTTCTAGAAATTTATTTCCATGCTATACGTCTTGCGAGTGTAATACTTTGATGTTTGTTTTTTAGTTAAATTTATTTTATAATTTAATATGTGAAGAGTCGAGGGGAAGAAAACCTTGATTTGCTTAGGAATCTTCCCATAATTTGGTCTGCTTGCAGACATTGGTGATAGGAAATCAGTTTCTCTCTTGGTACAAACGTGGGACTTGTGTCTCGCGTGAACTGGGGTTGCTGGGAGAGGAGAACCAAGTAAGAAACTGATTTCCTTACACCAGGTTAGGCGATGATTTGCTAAAACTGCCAAAGAGGCCTGTTGTAGACAGATTCCTATGCTAGGAAGGTTTTTTTCCCCTGTATTATTCATGTGTGCTAATGTACTATTTTTTAAGTTAATATACTATTCTTGAAAATTGTTCTACTTGTAATTTCAATGAATAAAATTAAATGTTTGATGAAATTGCTATTTTGTATTTTGATTTTTTTAATGCTATGAACACATCGTTAATTAATTTACCTAGACCGTCAGAAAACGGTCAGATATATACAATTACACACTATCAATTTACGGTTAAACCGTAATCAGTTAGACCATATATTTACATTCAAGGACTGCAGTTATACGCTTGATACCGTTATTATGGCTGTCAATTTACGGTCCATGGTCGTTTAATTACGCTTAAATAGTAATTAGGCATACTGTAATGTTACGTTTAAGGACCGTAATTTTACAGTTGTCACTGTATTACTTTGGCTCGTTAAATTACGGTATGCAGGAAATTATGGGCATGAGTGTATTTTAACGGTGCATGGTTGGAAACTTTGTTGCCGTCCCAAGCCCGTAATTTTACTGTGATTTTTTTAACAGTGTATCAAAAGTAACCAGTAATAAAATTAGCTGGAAAATAATCTTTATGTATTGTAGAAATAAAATAAACTCACGGAATTATGGTTATTTGCTTCAATTTTATTCAATAAAAGGCTCTAGACTTTGGAAAAAATTCACAGTTTTGTGTTTGCTGCAACGTTTAGAGCTCCTTAACTGATTTTACTAAACGTAAAAAGTTTTAAAATTAGCAGCAAAATAATCCTTATGTATTGCAGAAAAAAAATCAATTCTCAGACATATGGGTACTTGCTCCAATTTTATTTAGTGAGGCTCTAAACTTTGCAAAAGAACTCAAATTTTGGAGGATTGAAACTTGTCCGTTGTATGTGAAAAATGTTCACATGCAGTATGCATGTTCCATTCCATAAAATAGCAAGAAATTGCGAGTTCTTTTGCACAGAGAGTTTAGAGCTTCATTAAATAAAATCGGAGCAAATACCCATAGGTCTAAGAATTGATTTTATTTCTGCAATACGTAGGAATTAGATTCCAGCTAATTTTATAACTGGTTACTCTCTCTTTCGGCACAAGCATTTAAGGAGCTCTAAACTTTGCAGAAAGCACAAAACAGCTCGAAATTAGGAGGGTTTTTTTTTCACAGTTTAGAGCCGCATTAAATGAAATTAAAGCATATAACCATAATTCTGCGAAAAAAAATTTCGACAATACATAAAGATTATTTTAAAGGTAATTTTATTACTGGTTACTTTTGATACAAGGAGTTTTACTTAAAGGTTACTTTTGATACAAGGAGTTAAAGAGCTCCAAACTTTGCAGCAAACCCAAAATTCTGCGGTTTTTTTTTTCAAAGTTTAAAGCCTCTCTAAATTAAATTGGAGCAAATACCCATAGGTTTGTGAATTGATTTTGTTTCTGCAATGCATACGAAATATTTTCCAGGTAACTTTATACATTTCCAATGTTGGCACAAGGAATAAATGAACTCGAAAGTAGTGCAATTTTTTTGCTTTCTGCAAGTTTAAGGTCATATTTAAGTTGGTTCGTTTTTCTACAAAAAACTCAAGATCTTCAACTTTGACCCCATGAAACTTTAATAAAATAATTTTTTTAGCAAAAACAAAAATATACGTGTCTAATAGTTTACCATAAAGAACATATTCTGTAATGTTCAGCCAAATCAAAAATGTCAACTATCCCAGCCTGACTCTTAAAAAAAACTGGCTCTGAACAAAAATATAATTCCACAATATCCGCGATTTTGCTAATGTCTTTAACATTCGCCTTATCAATGTATGTAAACCGCCGAGAGTTAGTTAGAAATAAGCCAGCTTGGTCGAATGCAATCAAGTAATTATGAAATAAATAGTGTTAATTTTTTTTCCCAAGTTAGTAGCAGTGACAAAGGTCTATGAACTGATTTTTTTACATTATCGAAATTTCGACTGGGATCAAAAACCAAAAACATTATTGAAAAATACGCAGTTGAGTTTGTAACCTTTAAATGCTAATAAATCTCTATTTCTTATTTGTTTCGATGCTAAAAACTAACTTGGATTATATATATAAAACGAATAACATACGAAGAAAATTAGGCGAAAGTGCTCCTCCATGTCATTGAAGAACAATTACGGTCAATAAAATTGACTTTACACACTTATTTTGCTAAGCAGCGTCATGTACGTGAAATCTTTAGCTCAAATGATTAAAATTACTACTTTTAATTGTTGGCAGATATTGTTTTAAACAGAAGTGAACTTGACCAGAATTTTGAAGGCTGCTACCATCGATCATTGTTGAAACCTGCATTGTTGCACCGACAGTGCCAGCCGAGCTGATACTAACTGAAGTTTGGTTTTTGGTTTCGAATTATCGTCGCACTAGAGCTACACGAAGGCTATTGGCGACGGGCGTCGTATTTTAAAACCACAGTCAGGTGAATAGGCACCTGAATAGGCACCCAACGCAACCGTTAATAGCGACATCGATCGCAGCGTTAGGACTTTGAAGGATATTTAACGTGCACTCCCTTGCACGGGGTATTATTCGTCGGACATTTTTGGCTGCACGGGCCGTTTATAGGTCGGCAGCTATTTTGGCGATGCCTGGACCCGAACCTGGGACCTTCCGCATGCTAAGCGGGTGCTTAAACGACTGGGCTCCCCAGACCTCTAACTGAAGTTTTGGTGTATTCTAATGATAGTTTTTATTATTATTTACTATAAGTTTTAACTATTATTATTTACTATAATTTATTAGAAAAAATATACGCCCAACGTGGGGCTCGAACCCACGACCCCGAGATTTAGAGTCTCGTGCTCTACCGACTGAGCTAGCCGGGCTGTACTATCTCAAGTCTGGAGTATAAGAATGATGGCAGTTCCAATTATTAATTTTATCCCGATTCGCAAGTTGTTACCTGAAATGTTTGACGTTTTCTCAAGGCGAAATTTTCTTCCCCGAAGTCAAAAATGCCAAATATTTCAGGCCAACCCAAAACACAACAAGGACTGTCTTGGACTCTGCAAAGGAGATATCTACTCACACATAATCTTTGCTTTTCCTCGATTTTCTCAAAATGTGCGGTTTTTGTGATTTGGTCTGAAAAAGTTGGACCAAGAATGAGATAAGAAGAATTATAATTTACTATACTTTATTAGAATAACAAAAAGCATAGGTACAACGTCCTCTACTGACAGTGCCAGCCGAGCTGATACTAACTGAAGTTTGGAGTATTCTAATGATAGTTTTTATTATTATTTACTATAAGTTTTAATTATTATTTACAGTCACTCGAAAAAATGTCCGAGTACCGTAACCACTGCAATTTTTTTTCAAAAACACGAAACGACATCATGAGAAGTTGTTTTTTTTCAAAAAATGATTAGCGATGAGGAATGGCTTCGACGGGCGTACTTAACACCCTAGAGATGCCTTGAACAGCCCAATGGCGATGACAACGGTCCGATATACAGACATCACAATGTCCAGAAACCATTCTTCAGATTGCCGGGCGTCTTTCAAGTGCTTTCCCCGATATCCACCTAGCCGTCGTCAACCATTTGTACGTACCCACGTGCATGGTGGGGTACGTGCAGTGATATGTATCACGCAAAGTGGATTTACACTCACCAACGGATGTGTGTCCCGTACTTTGGACGATGGCAGGTGGAGCGTAGTGACGAATGCAGTGTCGCAAAGTATTCGAACCATGAAGGTGGGTGAACTGATTCACACAGATCGATCAACTTATTATCGTCTTCGACAAATGAGAGACACTCTGCCTGTAAAGGTGAAATTTTTCAAGTTGGACAAATCTTTTGACAAACATTGTGATGTCTGTAAATCGGACCGTTGTCATCGCCATTGGGCTGTTCAAGGCATCTCTCGGGTGTTAAGTACGCCCGTCGAAGCCATTCCTCATCGCCAATCATTTTTTGAAAAAAACAACTTCTCATCATGTCGTTTCGTGTTTTTGAAAAAAAATTGCAGTGGTTACGGTACTCGGACATTTTTTCGAGCGACTGTATGGGGCCTATGGCAAGTACTGTGAAACCGGTGTGGCGACGCGCTGACTAGAAGTTCGCAGGATCGGCAGTGGCGGCGCTCTTCGCCTTGGTTCACCAGTGGTGGCGCACAAGTTCTGGTAATGCCACTACGCATGCCTCACACTTCAAGCTAGTCAATAAAAGAACTGCACGCCAGACTATCTTTCTCTTTTACAGTAACTTTTTACCAAGTTTACTGCCTGCGTGCGGTGCCAGTAATCAAAGCAACTTTTAATTATTTACTTTTAATAATAACCTTCTTGTTAATGTTTTTGTTTAATAAATTTTGTTACAAGCGTTGAATTAGATGGTAGTTATTTAACCCAGCATTCACTCACGCCTGTACAGTGGTGACTATGGACTTAAGAAATTTCTCAACTTTAAGTTTATTTTGAAACGCGCTGCACCGCACGCGGGTAAACGCCCCCAAATACGTTTCAACGCTCCAGTTTCAACTTCAACGCTCCAGTTTCAACTTCAACGCTCCAGTTTCAACTTCAACGCTCCAGTTCAACTTCAACGCTCCAGTTCAACTTTCAAGTTTTTCAAATGGTTGTTGGTGAGTGGAAATTCATCGCTTTTTTCTCTTGACCGTGTTGTTTAATATTTGATATTTTTTTATGTGCAATTTTACGTAGCTCTCTCGTTTGTTTACTGTTCGCGAGCCATTTCATCGTCGTATTTTGTAAACAATACTTTAAAGGTCAACTTTTTTTTAAAAAAATTTCGTAATGGCAAACGTTGATGAAGCCTCAATTGAAACGCCCCCCACCCAGAGTGTAAACAGAGTTGCTTTCCGACCCCCGCCTTTTTGGGAGTCTAATCCAGAGTTGTGGTTCGGGCAGTTGGAGTCTCAGTTTCACATAGCTGGCATATCAGCGGATGCAACCAAATTTCATTCCGTTGTAGCTGCTTTAGATGTAAACATACTTTCATGCGCGACGGATTTGATCCGTACTCCACCAAGTGAGAAAATGTACGACACTTTAAAGCAGCGCATCCTTGACCAATATGTGAAATCAGACTCCGCTCGCCTGAAACATTTACTTCAAGACCTAACCCTCGGCGATAAACGACCTTCCCAGCTGTTACTCGAAATGCGTAATTTAGCTGAAGGTAAAATATCAGATGAGGTTTTGCAGTCACTATGGCTACAAAGACTACCTATTTCAATACAGCAAGTGTTGTCGGTATCTAGTGAACAACTCGCAGGCCTCTCAAAAATAGCCGATAAGGTTAACGAAGTTTCGGGTTGCACAATGGGAATATCCAGTGTCTCACACGCAGAAAACTTGGATTTTAAATCGCTTAAGGAGGATTTAGCCTCGCTTAAAGCGGACATTAAACGTTTAACTTTTGACTCAAAAACTCGCAATAGAAGTCATAGCCGTGGCAGGTCCCAAAGTCGGGATAGTTCAAGCAATAGGTCTGAAACTCGGGGGCAGTGCTGGTACCACAGGAGGTTCGGTAATAAAGCACGATCTTGCAATAAACCTTGTAACCTTTCGGAAAACTTTTAAGCTCGTCTGTTTCTTCGGCGGCAGATGAAAATTTAAGCTCCAGCCGTTTATTTGTAATTGACAAAAATACTGGTTATCAGTTTTTGGTTGATTGTGGCGCGGCTTGTAGTTGTGTTCCGGCTACACTGGTAAAAAATTGCAAACCAACCGAACTCGTTCTGTATGCCGCAAATAACTCGACTATCAAAACCTACGGCACTAAAACTTACGATTTAAATTTCGGGTTGCGTAGGCCAATGCGTTGGACATTTCTGGTAGCTGATGTTTCCCAACCAATTTTGGGTGCTGACTTTTTGGAAAGGTTCGGATTAATGGTTGACGTTAAAAATCGCCAGCTTGTGGACGGGTTAACTTCCCTCCGAACTAAAGGAACGATCTCTTCCGCTCCTTCTTTAGGATTAACTTATATTTCGGAGGAATCCCAATACCACAAAGTGGTTTCAAAATTTCCACAACTGTTTGACCCGAATTCGAACCTTCAACCAAAAACTCATGGGGTTACGCACTGCATAGAGACACGAGGTCCTCCAGTGTTCTCAAAAGCTAGACGGTTGTCCCCTGAAAAACTTAAAGCAGCAAAATCCGAATTTCAAACCCTTTTGGAAAAAGGCGTGATTCGACCTTCTAGTAGCCCTTACGCTAGTCCCATACACCTAGTACCCAAGAAAAATGGTGAATGGCGTATTTGCGGTGATTTCAGGCGTCTTAACCAGCAAACTACGGCTGACCGATATCCACTCCCACACATTCAGGATTTTTCTTTTGGGTTGTCGGGCAAAAAGATTTTTTCGAAAATCGATTTGGTAAAAGCATACCATCAAATTCCTGTTGAACCCAACGACATTCCTAAAACTGCTGTAATTACTCCATTTGGACTTTACGAGTACGTTAAAATGTGTTTTGGTCTTCGTAATGCCGGCCAAACTTTCCAAAGGTTTATGGATGAAGTTTTGCGTGGGTTAGATTGTTGCTACGCATATCTGGACGACGTACTTGTCGCGTCATGCGACCCTAAAACTCACGAGGCCGATCTTGAAAAAGTTTTTAATCGCCTTAGTGAATATGGGGTGGAAATTAACCTTGCAAAGTGCGAATTCGGTAAAAGTGAGATCGAATTTCTCGGGTTTAACGTTTCTGGAGACGGTATAGCCCCACTTCCCAATAAGGTAAAAGCGTTGCAGGATTACCAACTTCCTAAAACTGTTGATGAACTCCGTCGTTTTTTGGCAATGCTTAATTTTTACCACAGATTTCTCAAAAACACTGCTTCCACGCAGGCTTGTTTATACGAGTTAACTAAAGGTAAAGCCAAAAAAGACAAAACGCCAATAGTTTGGACAGAACAAACTGAAAAAGCTTTTTTAGAGTGCAAAACTGTCCTGGCTAACGCTGCCCTGTTGGCTCACCCTGCTCCAAATGCCGATTTGTCTCTAGTTACGGATGCATCAGATGTATCTATCGGTGCTGCTTTGCATCAGTCACTGGACAACAAAATTGAACCTTTGGGTTTCTTTTCTCGTAAACTAACCCCTGCGGAATGTAAATACAGTACTTATGACAGGGAATTACTAGCAATATATTCTGCTATTCGTTATTTTCGGCACATGCTAGAAGGGCGGGAATTTATGGTGTTTACCGACCATAAACCCATAACTTTTGCCTTCTTACAAAAATCGGATAAAACGTCCCCAAGACAGCAACGTCATTTAGAATATATTGCACAATTCACAACTGACATAAGACACATTTCTGGGCACGAAAATTCTGTTGCCGACGCATTTTCGCGCATATCTGCAATTCAAGTCCCTGGTTTTTTAGATTACGATGAAATGGCTTGCGCGCAGGATTCCGATGAGGAGTTGCGAGCTTTGCTCCAATCTGAAAATACCGGTCTTGAGTTAAAGCCTTTGACTTTTCCCTCGTCAAACAAACCTATATACTGTGACACCGCAAAAGGACATGTGAGACCCTACGTACCAAGAGATTTCAGGCACGGAGTCTTTGAAAGCTGCCATGGACTCTCACACCCTGGTGTCAAGGCCACGATAGATCTTGTGCGCAAACGCTACGTCTGGAAGAACCTTTCTAAAGACTGTTCAAACTGGTGTAAAACTTGCATTCCTTGCCAAAAGTCGAAAGTCAATCGTCACACCAAGACAAAGTTCAAAGAATTTCCTATTCCAGACTCTCGTTTCAGCCACATTCACATTGACATCGTTGGTCCTTTGCCGCCCTCACAAGAGTTCCGGTACGTCCTCACATGTGTGGACAGGTACACCAAATGGCCGGAGGCGATTCCACTGAAGGATCAAACAGCGGATACAGTAGCAAAAGCCTTTTACGCTAACTGGATCGCTCGCTTCGGAGTTCCTGATGTCATCACCTCAGACCGAGGAACGAACTTCGAATCTAACCTGTTTTCTACTCTCTCTAAGCTCTTAGGTGTACGCCGAATCCGGACTACCTCTTACCACCCGATCAGCAATGGACTGGTGGAGAGAATGCACAGACAGCTAAAAGCCGCTATCAAGTGCCATGCTACAGATCGATGGACGGATACTCTCCCTACAGTCCTCCTAGGGATCCGCAGCTGCTTGAAGGACGACATCCAGGGCTCGGTGGCCGAAATGGTTTACGGTACCACCTTGAAACTCCCCGGAGAATTCTTTCGCAACTCTTCCTCGGCTCCAGAGATGTCAGAAGCGGATTTCGTCCAACGTCTGCGTTCACAGATGCGACAGTTGCGCCCAGCTACTGTTACTTGCCATGCCTCCCAGAAGACGTTCGTCCACAAGGATCTCCTGAGGACGTCGCATGTCTTCATCCGGACCGATGCTGTGAGAAGACCACTTGAACAACCTTACAAGGGTCCCTTCAAGGTCATATCCCGATCTGACAAATTCTTCACCCTCGACATCAACGGGCGTCAAGATACAGTGTCCCTAGATCGACTCAAACCAGCATTCATCCTCCATGAAGACGACTCTCCTCAGGATACGAGCAAGGCTACGACGGCACCTCCCACTTCGACTGTCCCGAAGGCTTCCACTTCGACGGTCCCGAAGGCTTCCACTTCGACGGTCCCGAAGGCTTCCACTTCGACGGCCCCGAAGTCTTCCACTTCTACTGTCCCAGATACTTCCACCACAGAACCGAGGTCTTATACTACACGATCTGGAAGGCGCGTACGCTTTGTTGATCGTTGAACTATCGTCCTTCGGACTGGTGGGGGACCCCTGTGGCGACGCGCTGACTAGAAGTTCGCAGGATCGGCAGTGGCGGCGCTCTTCGCCTTGGTTCACCAGTGGTGGCGCACAAGTTCTGGTAATGCCACTACGCATGCCTCACACTTCAAGCTAGTCAATAAAAGAACTGCACGCCAGACTATCTTTCTCTTTTACAGTAACTTTTTACCAAGTTTACTGCCTGCGTGCGGTGCCAGTAATCAAAGCAACTTTTAATTATTTACTTTTAATAATAACCTTCTTGTTAATGTTTTTGTTTAATAAATTTTGTTACAAGCGTTGAATTAGATGGTAGTTATTTAACCCAGCATTCACTCACGCCTGTACACCGGCAACTTGTTGATTTCACAGTACTTTTGAGATTTGCCACTTTCGATGGATTTGGGAAAATGGTGTGCAGAGTCTCATGCGGATCGTCAAAGTTGTTTGCCCAGAACCGGTAAAGGTGTTTGGCCGAGTGAGTCTTGTAAACCTGACTTGGAAATTTTTAAATTTCCAGTGTTGGACTCGAAGATGGGTGAATTGCATTTCTTTGGATACTCGTGTGCAAAGAAGAACGAGTCTCGTGGCACATTTATTTTACCAGCTGGTAGCGTGATTGTATTATCAAGTAAAGGCATGAGTCTGGAAGACACGACAAGAGAGGGTAGGAATTTTTTTTTATTAGTATATATAGAGCCTCATCACTCTCAGCTGTTAGTCTTGTGCTTCCATGGCGAGTCAAGTTTGTCATTAAAAAATTTCCCAGTCTTTTTAGTTAAAACATTCCACAGCGTTTCATCGGAAGCTCTTCAATTGATTCGATTGAACCGCGTCACCGTAAAAGCTGGTTACGTGTCTCCTGTTACTACATGTTTATTCAGAAAGCATTTCCTGCTATTGGATTCAACTAGCATGGATTTGTGGCAAAAAGTGACTGCTCTCGAGATCCGTATCTACGAAATTAGCCATGACTTGAAACGACTCTCGGAAACAGATACCCGTGGGGACGAGCGTTTGGAGGAAATGAAACGGCAGCTAATATATTGCCAAAGGAAGCTTTCCGATTTCAAACAACAGCTGCAAAGGCCTGCTGCGTGACATTGAAGATGCATTTCACAGCTTCTCGCTGCCGTTTCGTGTTTTTGAAAAAAAATTGCAGTGGTTACGGTACTCGGACATTTTTTCGAGCGACTGTATTCGAAAAAACATACGCCCAACGTGGGGCTCGAACCCACGACCCCGAGATTAAGTGTCTCGTGCTCTACCGACTGAGCTAGCCGGGCTGTACTATCTTAAGTCTGGAGTATAATAATCATGGCAGTTCCAATTATTAATTTTATCCCGATTCGCAAGTGGTTACCTGAAATGTTTGACGTTTTCTCAAGGCGAAATTTTCTTCCACGAAGTCAAAAATGCCAAATATTTCAGGCCAACCCTAAACACAACATGGACTGTCTTGGACTATGCAAAGGAGATATCTACTCAAACATAATCTTTGCGTTTCCTCGATTTTCTCAAAATGTGCGGTGTTTGTTTGTGATTTGGTCTGACAAAGTTGGACCATGAAGGAGATAAGAAGAATTGTTATATACTAAACTTTATTAGGATAACAAAAAGCATAGGTACAACGTCCTCTACCGACAGTGCCAGCCGAGCTGATACTAACTGAAGTTTGGAGTATTCCCTTAATGATAGTTTTTATTATTATTTACTATAAGTTTTAATTATTATTTATTTGAAAAAACA
The DNA here is from genome assembly GCA_023701765.1 of Hylyphantes graminicola. NCBI lineage: Eukaryota > Metazoa > Arthropoda > Arachnida > Araneae > Linyphiidae > Hylyphantes > Hylyphantes graminicola. The sequence continues at coordinate 53,036,428 of CM043120.1, read as the reverse complement.
TACGCTCAACGTGGGGCTCGAACCCACGACCCCGAGATTAAGAGTCTCGTGCTCTACCGACTGAGCTAGCCGAGCTGCATATTTCTATTCCTTACATTCAAGCGACCCCATGTCAGTGACGTCAGGCTACTGGGCGGGGAAATGAAAAGTCTTAATGAAAGTGTCTCCTGAAGAGAATAACGGGAAATCAAAAAATTGTGATTGCACTGCGAAAATTTACATAAAGGTTAAATTAGAGATTTTTAACACAAAGAAGACTAAAAAAAATTGTAAGGGTGTGCATTGATTTTTTTTAACAACGTGACTACTATTAACTACCCGTTCCAATAGAACAGAACATTTATTATATCTCATAGACACATATATAGCTAATTCAAAGAAACATGCATTCAGTAATTTTTAAATCATTAAATAGGGGAATCAGAAACAAAGTTTTTTTTTAATATTATTAATATCAATAATGTATTTGCCCACAAAATAATTTCTATTAAAAAAAATATTTATTGAATCCCCAGTTAAGGGAATGTAATTACATTATCACTGGCTTTTGAAATATTTAGGAAAAGATTTCGAATGTAGGTATAGATTTCGAATCCAGTGTATTAAATTGTGAGCATGTTATTTTTTTAGTAGAGTAAAAATGAAGAGCAGTTAAAAATGAAGCTTAACTATTTTTAGGTAAATAATATTAGGCTTAAGCCTTGCAATCTGTATATTAATTGCACATTCGCATTCAAAAATTAGATAAAAACATTTATTAAAATAGGAGGCGAGTTCTTATTTAATTCCGGTGTATTCAGAAAAAGGAATATTTTTTAAAAACTATTTTAGTAAAATTCAAGAATGTTTTTTTTTAATGATTACTATATTATGTAGAATTTAGTTGCTGTACTTGAATATAGGTGGCAGCATGAGAGCTAAAATTCGAGATCTGAAATCTGTCATTTGGCTCTCAGAACATCTAAAATTATCTAGCTATAATAATCGTCACTTCAATTTTTTACAGATAAACACCATTTAATATTTTTTCAGTTAATTTTTGTATTTTTTGTTTGAATAATTAAAATCTCGAAATAATGGTAGACTCTACACGACAATAATTCTTACGCAACGACATTGCACCAAGACGGACAATGATTGGTTACATTTATTTCGTTCCCGCCCAGCAGCCTGACGTCACTGACATGGTGTCGCTTGAATGTAAGGAATAGAAATATGCAGCCGGGCTGTACTATCTTAAGTCTGGAGTATAATAATGATGGCAGTTCCAATTAGTAATTTTATCCCGATTCGCAAGTGGTTACCTGAAATGTTTGTCGTATTCTCAAGGCGAAATTTTCTTCCTCGAAGTCAAAAATGCCAAATATTTCAGGCCAACCCTAAACACAACACGGACTGTCTTGGACTCTGCAAAGGAGATACCTACTCGCACATAATCTTTGCGTTTCCTTGATTTTCTAAAAATGTGCGGTTATTTGGTCTGACAAAGTTGGACCATGAAGGAGATAAGAAGAATTATTATTTACTATACTTTATTAGAATAACAAAAGCATAGGCCCAACGTCCTCTACGGACAGTGCCAGCCGAGCTGATAGTAACTGAAGTTTGGAGTAATTCAATGATAGTTTTTATTATTATTTTCTATAAGTTTTAATTATTATTTACTATAATTTATTAAAAAAAACATACGCCCAACGTGGGGCTCGAACCCACGACCCCGAGATTAAGAGTCTCGTGCTCTACCGACTGAGCTAGCCGGGCTGTACTACCTTAAGTTTGGAGTAATATAATGATGGCAGTTCCAATTATTAATTTTATCCCGATTCGAAAGTGGTTACCTGAAATGTTTGACGTTTTCTCAAGGTGAAATTTTCTTCAAGTCAAAAATGCCAAATATTTCAGGCCAACCCTAAACACAACATGGACTGTCTTGTACTATGCAAATGAGATATCTACTCGCACATAATCTTTGCGTTTCCTTGATTTTCTAAAAATGTGCGGTTATTTGGTCTGACAAAGTTGGACCATGAAGGAGATAAGAAGAATTATTATTTACTATACTTTATTAGAATAACAAAAGCATAGGCCCAACGTCCTCTACGGACAGTGCCAGCCGAGCTGATAGTAACTGAAGTTTGGAGTAATTCAATGATAGTTTTTATTATTATTTTCTATAAGTTTTAATTATTATTTACTATAATTTATTAAAAAAAACATACGCCCAACGTGGGGCTCGAACCCACGACCCCGAGATTAAGAGTCTCGTGCTCTACCGACTGAGCTAGCCGGGCTGTACTATCTTAAGTTTGGAGTAAAATAATCATGGCAGTTCCAATTATTAATTTTATCCCGATTCGAAAGTGGTTACCTGAAATGTTTGACGTTTTCTCAAGCTGAAATTTTCTTCAAGTCAAAAATGCCAAATATTTCAGGCCAACCCAAAACACAACATGGACTGTTTTGGACTCTGCGAAAGAGATATCTACTCGCACATAATCTTTGCTTTTCCTCGATTTTCTCAAAATGTGCGGTTTTTGTTATTTGGTCTGACAAAGTTGGACCAAGAAGGAGATAAGAAGAATTATTATTTACTAAACTTTATTAGGATAACAAAAAGCATAGGTACAACGTCCTCTACCGACAGAGCCAGCCGAGCTGATACTAACTGAAGTTTGGAGTATTCTAATGATAGTTTTTTTTTATTATTTACTACTAGCAGTATTTTCCCGCCTTACTGGGAACCCATTAACTTCGCATTGCTTCCTTTTAGAGGCATACTTACCTTATGAAAATACACTCAAAATTAAAACAAAATTAAATTTGTGTTTTCGCATGCGCACCTAAAAGAGCAAACACTAATAGAGGATGAAGCAGCCCTAGGGCGAGCGCATATCTCAATCAAACTAATAGAGGATGGCGTCAAGCCCCCGTTTCGGCCCGGACCATGTATTTTCAAGCCCCTTTTATGGTCCCGCAATCCCACGTGGATGACGTTTCTTTGAAACTAATTATATTAATTAAAAATTTCAATCAAATACGAAAAATCTAAGCCTCAGGTGCTCACGTAGATATTAAAAGGAATCTATATTAAAAATTTCGAATTTTTTAGAGCAGTCTGAGTAGGTTTTTTTGCGATCCACAGACATACACACAGACAGACACACAGACAGACTCTTTCTTTTATTATTATAGATAAGTTTCAATTATAGGAAAAAAATATACGCCCAACGAGGGGCTCGAACCCACGACCCCGAGATTAAGAGTCTCGTGCTCTACCGACTGAGCTAGCCTGGCTGTACTATCTTAAGTCTGGAGTATAATATTCATGGCAGTTTCAATTATTAATTTTATCCCGATTCGCAAGTGGTTACTTGAAATGTTTGACGTTTTCTCAAGGCGATATTTTCTTCCTCGAAGTCAAAAATGCCAAATATTTCAGGCCAACCCAAAACACAACATGGACTGTCTTGGACTCTGCGAAAGAGATATATACTCACACAGAATCTTTGCTTTTCCTCGTTTTTCTCAAAATGTGCGGTTTTTGTTATTTGGTCTGACAAAGTTGGACCACAACGTCCTCTACCGACAGTGCCAGCCGAGCTGATACTAACTGAAGTTTGGAGTATTCTAATGATAGTATATAGTTACATACTCTGAACAGAGGAGGACGGGTTGTTAACACAACATACTTTAATGAGGTCAGAATACAGAATGATCAAGAATACCAGGGAAAATTAATTGTATATCAAGAACATGGAGTTAAGTTGAGTTGCTACAAAATTACTGGTGTTTAAACTATTGTTCTTATTGTCTTTTTACCACTGACGTCGTTCGTGTAAATGTCTCAGATCACAACACTCCTCCCCATCAACTTTGAGGTTTCCGCGGTCGTAAGTTGTAGGAATGTCTAGGAGGTTCAGGAGCAAAGTCCGGGAGATGCGTGATGGATCGCTTAGGCTCTTCACTGGAACTTTGCACTGCAGGAACGGACTGTTGCTCTGCAGGACCCATCGGATCTGGTGGACTTGTCGAAGAAGGTGGTTCATCCGAGGCAGGATTGTCCGAAGTTATTGGAACTGGTGGTTCGGCTTTCCTCCTTAACATCTGATCCACATGGCATCGCTTGATCTGTCCATTTTCGGTGCGAGCCCGGTAAGAGACAGGACCGGTGGCTTCTATCACTGTGGCTGGAATCCAACGTGGGCCGGGATTGTAGTTTCTCAGCAAGATAGAGTCATTCTCTAGAAAATGTCGTAGGCCACGATCTTCACAACCCTGTCGATAGACCATCTCCTGCTTGGCTCTCCGCTCTTCTGTTAGATCCGGATGGAGGCTATCCAAAACCGTGCGAACCCTCCTCCCCATCAACAGCTCTGCAGGACTGGTTCCCGTAGTGGTGGTTGGCGTGCAGTGCTGCTGCAGGAGAAAATTTGCCAATCTTTTCTTCCAAGATCCTTGAATTATCCGACGCAGGGAGTCTTTAACTGTTTGAACAGTTCTTTCTGCTTGGCCATTGGCAGCTGGTCGTCTTGGAGCGATCAAAACTTGGCGAATAGCGTTTCGTACCAGAAAAGATTTGAATTCAGCAGAGGTAAACTGAGGGCCATTGTCGGAGACTACCACCTCTGGAAGACCATGAGTAGCGAAGATTTCTCGGAGAACATCAATGGTCGCACCAGCGGTCGTAGAAGGCATTCGTTTAACTTCCACCCATTTGGAGAAGGAATCAACGAGTATGAAAAAATCTTGACCCTGGCATGGTCCCGCAAAATCCACATGCAGACGGGACCAAGGACGACTCGTGATTTCCCAAGGGTGCACAGGTGCTCGTGGAGGCAAGTGACGAGAGGATTCACAGTCTGTGCAGTTCTTGACAAAGGAGTCGATGTCAAGATCCATGCCTGGCCACCATACATAGGATCTGGCAAGCATTTTCATTCTCTCGATGCCAGGATGACCAAGGTGTAGAGCTTTTAGGACACGGAACCTTCCCGATGCTGGAATTATCACCCTATTTCCCCAAAGCAAACAGTTCCTGTGAACTGATAGCTCGTTCTTTTTAGAAAAATATGTTTGGAATTCTGAATCGGGTGGTTTATTGGGCCAACCCTTCAAAACGAAATTTAGGATTCTAGAGAGTATTTGGTCACGCAATGTCATTTTTGCAATGTCCGCAGCATAAAGTGGCGGGTTCTCTAGTTCCTCAGTAAAGAGAACTTCAAGAGGAGATGGAACCTCAAAATCCTTACTTTTCATGGGTAGCCTACTTAACGCGTCAGCATTTTGAATCTTTTTTCCTGGTTTGTGAATAATCGAATAGTCGTACGCGTTTAGAAGTAAACACCACCTCAGCATTCTAGGGGACATTATCTCTTTGGTAGGTTTAGTATTATTGACATTCCTAAAATCGGTTGGTGGTCCGTAATAATGGTGAATTTATGACCGAATAAGAAATGATGGAATTTCTTTACTCCAAACACAATTCCCAATGCTTCCTTATCTATCTGGGCGTAGTTTCGTTCGCCAGACGTTAAAGTACGAGAAGCAAACGCAATGGGCATTTCTTTTCCATCGGGAAGAATATGACTCAAAACGGCCCCTAATCCGAAAGGAGACGCGTCGCAGGTTAGTACAATTGGTAGTTTTTCATCAAAAGGAACCAGAACGCTGTCTGAACTGAGTAGATTTTGTAAGGTCTTAAAAGCCTCATCATGCTTTTTTGTCCATTTCCACTCAGAGTTTTGATCAAGTAGTCGATGAAGTACTTCTGCTACTGTTGCCTTATCCTTCAAGAATCCATTATAAAAATTCAACAACCCCAAAAACGCTTGTAGTTGCGTTTTATTCTCGGGCACAGGGAACTCCTGAATCGCGGTTACTTTTGACCTAGAAGGGTGAATTCCTTTCCTATCTATCCGGTACCCCAAGAAATCAACTTCACGAACTCCAAAAAGACATTTGTCTCGCTTGGCTTTTAACCCGTACTCCATTAATTTAGCCAAAACATTTTCTAATCGGGAGACTAGCTCTTCAGTTGAATTTGCCACAATTAACAAATCATCAAAATATGGAACTACTCCTTCCATATTCAAGAACAAGTTCTCGATCAGATTTTGGAAAATTCCAGGAGCAACTTTTATACCAAATTGGAGACGTTTTACCTTGTACGCGCCTTTATGAGTAATAATTGTTTGGGCCTCAGCCGATTTTTCGTCAACTGGTAGTTGTAGGTACGCCTGTGCTAAATCTATTTTTGCGTAAAATCCCCCTCCTTTTAAGTTTAAAATCAAATTGTTCACAGCAGGAACGGGGTAGGGGTGGTCAGCCATAGCCTTATTCAACGTCACTTTATAATCACCACACAGCCTTACTTCCCCCGACGGTTTAATCACTGGGACAACAGGCGTGGTCCACTTAGGATCTGCTATTGGCTCTATTACCCCTTCTTTAAGCAACTTATCTAAAGCATTTTCAATTTTAGGTTTCATAGCGAGCGGAACGTTTCTTGATTTGAATCGAATTGGGGAACATTCCGGATTCAACGGCAAAGAAATTGGTTTTCCCATATAAGAACCCAGTCCCTCACTAAATACATCACGATACTTGTAAAGTAAATCGTTGATGCTGTCAGATTTGGTCTCGTTTATTCCACCTAAATAAATTCCCAAACCTTCAAACCAAGAATATCCCAGAATATTGGTGCAACGCTCCTTTGAAACCAATAATTCTAGATTCGCTTTACGGTCTTTAAAAGTCACGAGAACTTCGCAAAACCCCGCAAGTGGAATTTTGTTTCCCTGAAAATCCCGCAATTCTACACGAGTTTCACGAATTTCCGGTTTTTCATCCTGAAACACACGTTGAAAAGTGCTCATAGAATAATCATCATAATCATCGAATAATAAGAACCATCGAATAATAAGCTCATCGAATAATAAGAACCCGAATCAACCTCTAAACTTAATTTTCTCCCTTTTATTTGTACCTCGATTTTTTGCTTAAACGACGAACTCTGTAAAGAATTAACGTATTCCTCCGGTATCTGAATTTCATGTGTACGAGACGAATTAGAATTCTTTTTCCGACATACTTTTTGAATATGACCTTTACCCTTGCAAAAATGACATATTGCGTTACGGAATTTGCATTCTGCACGAACATGATTTGATCCGCAGCTAAAACAAACTTTGGCATTCTCAATTTTAGAATTTTGCTGTTTACCCTTCGCGGGCTTTAAAAAATCCACTGCCTGCTGCGAATTTCTTGTAAACGAATTTTCCGAACGCATCAGCCGCGACTGAGCAGCAGCAGATTCAGCGGCCAAAGCCATTGAAATAGCCATGTCAAGGGTTAACGTACACTCAGAGAGTAAACGTCTTTGAACCTCTTCGTCATTTATCCCGCACACAATTTGATCTCTTATCCTATTTGATAAAGTATTCTCGAAATTACACCCGTCAGCTAATTTTCTAAGTTCAGCAACATACGAATTAAACGGCTCATTCCTTTCTTGAACTCGCTTATGAAATTTGAATCGTTTAAAAATTTCATTCGATTTAGGTGAAAAATGAGTTTTAAGTTTTTCTATTATAGTATCATACGTAACCTCACTAAGTTTATTCGGAACAACAAGATTACGAATAACACTAAGTGTTTTCATACCACACACTGCTAACAGCGTAGCGCGTTTTTTAGAATCATCACGAACATTGTTTGCTTCCAAATAAAAACCTAGCTGTTCTAAATACAACTCAATATTTTGCGGTTTAGAAACATCGAACTCTGAAATAGTTCCGACGGAACCAAAATATTGCACGGTAGTAGTCTGTTCTGCCATTTTAAAAACCGTTTTAAAATTGACAATATAGAATTCTTAATAGAACTACTTAAAAACAATGAAAATACAGAAAAGTAACTGAATCCAAAAAAAGCTTACGCATGACCCATTCCAGCAATCGGGAATACGAACACAGTGTCCAGGTGTCATTCAGCCCAGCAGAAATTTGGCTAACACGCTAGCCGTTGAAGTCGCCCTTTTTAGTCATCTTGACTCGCAGAAACATTGTAAAAAATTTAACTGCATTAAATTTACTTTCTTTAGTACATAGAATCGTGGGCGAACCGCCTCGTCGCCAGAAATGTTACATACTCTGAACAGAGGAGGACGGGTTGTTAACACAACATACTTTAATGAGATCAGAATACAGAATCATTAAGAATACCAGGGAGAATTAATTGTATATCAAGAACATGGAGTTAAGTTGAGTTGCTACAAAATTACTGGTGTTTAAACTATTGTTCTTATTGTCTTTTTACCACTGACGTCGTTCGTGTAAATGTCTCAGATCACAACAATTTACTATAAGTTTTAATTATTATTTATAGGAGAAAATATACGCCCAACGTGGGGCTCGAACCCACGACCCCGAGATTAAGAGTCTCGTGCTCTACCGACTGAGCTGGCCGGGCTGTACTATCTTAAGTCTGGAGTATAATAATCATGGCAATTCCAATTATTAATTTTATCCCGATTCGCAAGTGGTTACCTGAAATGTTTGACGATTTCTCAAGGCGAAATTTTCTTCCTCGAAGTCAAAAATGCCAAATATCTCAGGCCAACACTAAACACAACAGGGACTGTCTTGGACTCTGCAAAGGAGATATCTACTCATACTTAATCTTTGCGTTTCCTCGATTTTCTCAAAATGTGCGGTGTTTGTGATTTGGTCTGACAAAGTTGGACCACGAAGGAGATAAGAAGAATTATTATTTACTATACTTTATTAGAATAACAAAAACATTGGCACAACGTCCTCTACCAACAGTGCCAGCCGAGCTGATAGTAACTGAAGTTTGGAGTAATTCAATGATAGTTTTTATTATTATTTGCTATAAGTTTGAATTATTATTTACTATAATTTATTATAAAAAAAATGCGCCCAACCAGGCGCGCAACCACGGGGGGGGGGGGGGGGGGTTCTAGGGTCAGAACCCCCCCCCCCCCCAGAACTCATATTATAGTCAAATTTTATTTTGTTAACAATAAAAAAATCGAAAGTGATGAAAAAAAAATTCATAGAGAAACACTATTTCGCTCGCCGCCAACAAAATAAGAAACTGTAGGGATGGCGGTTTTTCAGAAAAAAAACGATGTTTCTAAAACTGGCTTTTCGGTTTTACTGAACCTTAAGACTGGCCTTATGAAAAACCGGTTTTTTGGTCGAAACCGAGGGCAAAAAAAAACGGTTTCAGTTTTCCATCCCTAAAGTGTTTCAAATATCGGTGGCGGGAAGTATAAATCTGTGTAAATAAAATATTTCAAACGAAACTCTTTTCTAATGTGAGGGGGGGGGGGGTTGAAAAAAGCGCCAGCTCTGATAAAGAGTGAGATGCCTTGCCAAATTTATTCATTTTTTGTCGTTTTTTATGAGTTGCTCTAATATTGTGCATTCAAAAAATCAGTCAAGGTCACGGTACTACGCATACGCAATGATTAAGATACAGAAACTGCCCCCCCCCTTCCTCGGATACTATTTTAAACCATTAATACTCGTTATCTTGGGATTACTGTACTTTTTTCACAGTTTTATTTCTAAGGTTTTTATTTCGCGCCTTTTCTATGTAATTTCTACTATAAAGTACCTGAAGATATGAGTATGTTGCAGGGAAAGGCACTTTTTTTGCTCTCTTTTTACTGTTTTGTCTGAATGCTTAATATAAATCTAAGGATGGCTGTTAAGTTCTGTTTTCATTGCATTTCAATTGCTTTTTTACATTTAAAACATGTTTTATATCATTTTATTGATATTGTTCTATTACGACATAAAAACATAAAAAATTTTAATTATTCCACATCGGTGATTCGTCTTCCCGACATCTTAAATGTAGTTATAGATATAAGTAACATCGTTGAAGTTTGGAACATTGCCCGAAAATTATATATGTTTTGACCAAAAAGGTATAAAAACGGTTAACCGAAATCTTAGTTATAGTTAGTATACTTAAAAAAGCAATCCTTTGTAGAGGAAGTGTACGTTAAATATGCTAAAAAGTCCTGACGCTGCGTACGATGTCGCCCTTAACGGTTGCGTTGGGTGCCTACTCAGAGGTACGACCAGGCACGTTACCACGGGGGGGGGGGTTTGACCCCCAAGAACCCGAATTATAGACAAATTGTACTATTTTGTTAACAATAAAAGTATTGCCAAAGTGTAAAAAATTCCATAGGGAAATACCATGGAGATGTAAAACAGTGCGCTTTCATCCACTATCACCCCGATAGTGGGCGGTTTTACTGTAAAATACGCTAACCTAAAGCGCGCGGATTCTGGTAAGATATGCCTGGCGCCGCTCTTTTCTTTTTGTCGTTTTTTTATGAGTTGCTATAATATGGTATATTCACAAATCGGTAATAACTCTCATACTCTCATCGGTAATAACTCAAACGATGTTGCGCAATTTTACAGGAAATGAATACTTTCTTTGCTACTGGGGTGGAGCCTTTGTGTCGACGATTTTACTCTGAAATCAAAGAAATTCTACTCGCACGTGCTATCAGATTAATATTTTTTCCCATCTTTTATTTTTAAAGTATTTTTTATAATGCTAATAAATTATGTGTAAACAGGATGTTTTCGCTCTTTTTCCTTGGAAAATATTGTGATAACGTTTAGGAGGTTGTCAAAAGATAAAGACATTGGTTTCTATATTTAATCAATAAGTAAGTTATAACTTATAATATTTACTGGCAATCGTCTCAATGATATTAAAAATTATATGTAATGCGTTAATATTTTGTGTGAAGTTGCTGAACTTGAAATATTTATAAAGGTGGTATTTTAACGACTGAGCGGAGTAAATAAATATTGAGAGATGTATGATATTCGAACTTTATTGATAATTTAATTATGACTTGTATATATAGATAGCGAAACTTTTCCGTTATAACCTTCAAGGTCTCAGGTTCGGGAATCTCCGAAATGACTGCCGGCCTATAAACGGCAGCCACAAATGTGCGGCGAATTATACCCGTGTAGAGGGACTGCACGTTAAATATGCTTCACAGTCCCGACGCTCCGTACGATGTCGCACTTAACGAACGGTTACTTTGGGTGCCTATTCATATGTCGGCTCATCACCTGACTGTGGTTCTAAATTACGATGCCCTTCGCCAATAAGCCTCGCGTAGCTTTAGTGCGACGATAATTAAAACTAAACTATGCAATAATAACCTTAATTTCATATAATTGATATAAATATTTTTTGTTGCCTTTTTTTTTGTACTGAGTTTTAGGAAAGATGCTTGTTTAATATCTTGTCCTTTTAATTTAATTCTTGTTGTACACTTTTTACTTTCTTCTTTGTTTTACCATGTTTTATAATTGACCTAACTGGCTTTCTTGTATTTTGATATTTTTATTCCTCGTTTTTTTTTATGTTCCCATTTAGTTTTTTTTTTTCTATTTGTGATATTTCTTGTTTTTGTCCTCTCCCTGTAAATGGACTTGTTCTGCCTTTTTTTAAAACTTATTTCGCCTGTACGACTTCGTAAATTAAATTAAAAATAGGAAATAGCTCCATTGAATTTTGAATTATTAAATCATTTAATTATCACTTTATTGTTGAGCTTTAACTTTGAAATGTCGTCCAATTAAACTTATAAATTTTGTTTCTACAAATTGCTATGCAATTAGTTTTGTATTCAGAATATTTTTTATTTTATTTTTTACAAATAAAATAAATGTTAAATTTATCTTTACACTAAACTACTCTTAAAATGATATGTAATATTTAGAACTTATCATTTAATTTTTGTACAACAAATCAGGAGATTTCAATTATCCAAGCATTAAATTTTCAATAATTATATTCTATAATAAATGCTAATGTTTCTTATGATGTCACGCTTTCCGTAATACGATTTGATTGATTGTTTCGTTTTCAATTCACGATCAGAATGAGGAAAAAGAAAATTTTAATTCCATGCAAGTTTTCTTGAAAAATTATAATAATCTTACAAAACTCCCGTTCGAATACCAAAACAAAAGTGATTCAAGAAAAATGAAAACAAAACCACGGACCTTTTGCCAGATAAATTAATAGAAAAACATCCTATTTCCATGAAATATTTAAAAATAATTTTAATTAAATAATAAATTTTAATAAATAAATAATTTTAATTAAATAATAAATTTTAATAAAAAAAACAATTTTAATTAAATAATAAATTTTAATTAAATTATTAATTTTGATTAAACAATTAATTTTAATTACATAAATGTTTTTAATTAAATAATTATTTTTAATTAAATCATTAATTTTAATTAAAAAAATAACTGATAAAAATATTGAAAAACTGAATATATATAGGATATGAAATATATATATAGGAAAAAATATACGCCCAACGTTACGCTCGAACCCACGACCCCGAGATTAAGAGTCTCGTGCTCTACCGACTGAGCTAGCCGGGCTGTACTATCTTAAGTCTGGAGTATAATAATAATGGCAGTTCCAATTATTAATTTTATCCCGATTCGAAAGTGGTTACCTGAAATGTTTGACGTTTTCTCAAGGCGAAATTTTCTTCCTCGAAGTCAAAAATGCCAAATATTTCAGGCCAACACTAAACACAACATGGACTGTCTTGGACTCTGCAAAGGAGATATCTACTCACACATAATCTTTGCGTTTCCTCGATTTTCTCAAAATGTGCGGTTTTTGTGATTTGGTGTGACAAAGTTGGACCATGAAGGAGATAAGAAGAATTATTATTTACTATACTTTATTAGAATAACAAAAGCTTAGGCCCAACGTCCTCTACCGACAGTGCAAGCCGAGCTGATACTAACTGAAGTTTGGAGTATTCCAACGATAGTTTTTATTATTATTTACTATAAGTTTTAATTAATATTTATTCGAAAAAACATACGATCAACGTGGGGCTCGAACCCACGACATCGAGATTAAGAGTCTCGTGCTCTACCGACTGAGCTAGCCGGGCTGTTTTATCAGAATCATGAAGTCATTTGCACGAACTCTTTTTCTAACTTTTTCCAAAACCAGGTGTCGCTGTGTTTTTAAACTATAAAAAACTTTTTATCGCCTATTAGGCGCGATTGCAATTCATCGGCGAGCTTTTTTATCGCCAATGAAATTTGAGGCCCCCTCTACGAATAATTGCTTTTCCCTTGGGCAGTTTCAAGTGATTATCCGTCTTTGACTAAGGGGCTGGATTTACAGCCCCCTCCCCCCTAGAGATAAAGACAACTTTGAAGGGAGGTTTTCTCGGATTCTGGATGTTTTAGTTACATGCCATTTTAGCTGATTTCCTTCTGAAACTCAAGCTTACTATAATAGCTTTTGGCACAGTGTTTTGTAGAAGTAAAGAAATTCTAAAAAGGGATATTAGTTTTTGAAACCATATTACGTGATTAAAAGTTAATCTTTTGTAATGATTGCCAAAAGAATAATTTCTTTATGGCACAAAAAAAATCTTATTTTTAAAGGTTTTAAAACAAATTTGCAAAAATTAAAACTTTTTGATTACTCAATGAAGTTGAAGTATTGGTTTATTTTAAAGTTTTGCGGTATGTGTTCATTTGCGATTTATTCAGCGGTTTAAAAATATGTTTTCGGAAAAAAAAACACGTTTTTGGCTTAATTTATAATTTAAATTAACGAAAATGAAAGACAATGTAATGAAATTATTGAAGTTGGGTCAAAAATCCAAATTTTGCTTATGGTGAGTGCTGAATCCTCCCAACAATGTTTTTTTTTTTACTTTGAAATTTTTTTTTTCGTCTGTTGAGGTTATGTATAAGGTATAAGGTTATAGTTCTTTAAAATACTTTACAGTTCTTTCAACCACAATACAGTTGTTTTGTTGTGCAAATACATTTGGAAAGTCGATGTGGGTGACAGACGATTCCTGCAACCTGCAATCACAATATGATGCATAGAATGTATACTTTCTTCAAGAAAATGTGTTACAGAAGGCTTTAAAAATTTAATATTTTGGTATATTCCAAAAGGAGATACGTATTATTGTTTGACATGCAAATCTAATACAAAGTAGTTTGGAAATTAAATTATGACACTCACTTCTCATTTCGAAAGGAGTAATTAACTTGGTTTTCTAATTCTTCAGCTATCAAGCAATGTAGATTATATAGAGATAAAAGAATTTAAAAATTTTTTCACTCATCTGAACTTTCAGTTGAAGAAATATAACGTCGAAAAATGTGGCTATGTAAAATAATTAAAACTATCGCGATTTTAATTTGCTTCAAATAGATAATACCTAGAAACAATAGATAACTATTCTAAGGAAATATTTTATGCTATGATTTTCAATAAAAATATGGCGATTTTATTTTATTTCAGTGATATGATTCTTGAAAGGATTTCTTTCGGAGAGTTTTGGGCATCAGATATTTATTGAGGCGTGATACGACGGCGACAGTATTTCTTGACAATTTTTTTTTATTATCATATAAAGTATTATAATAAAATTGTTTAAGCTGCGCTTATAATCCGATATTTATTTTTGGCCCTCTTATGCGACTTTTGGGGACCGTTGCACCGTTGCGAAAATAGGGGTCACCGTATTTTCACAAAAAAAAGTATAAACAATGGCACTTTTGTAATGTACACTGTGAAAAAAAATCTGTAGAAAATCCTAGAAAATTTCTAGTGAATAATTACTAAAAATTGTGCTGTAAAACATATAATATATTTTTGTTAGCATTACATGTATATATTTTGTAGAATTACAGGAGTAGATTTACAGGACTTACAGTTAATAGGCACCGTTTTTTAATTGCAAATTATATTAAAATAGTTTAAATATACATTCAGATTAATAATAGATGTTTTGGAAAATACTAGCAATGAAATTTAATTTATTTTTTAGATACTTTTCAATTGCTACACTCTTAAAACAAAAGAGTGAAATCCACTCCAGTTGGAGAAGTGCATTTTCGACACCGTAAAGGCATGCATATTTACTCAGACTGAGTTAAAATCACTCGTTTGGAGTGATCCTGTCGGAGGCTTAACACACAAGGAACCACTCCAAAAGGAGAAGTGCATTTTCCAGTCTGGAGGCGTGAAATCCACTTAGACTGAGTTAAATTAGGAGTGTTTGTTTTAAGAGTGTAGGCAGTAAAATAAGTGAATCAGGAATTCGGCCCTCTTTAATTAACTATATTTTCTAAATTTACTTGACCATACTACATGAGTACATGCGGCATTTAGTAATGACTATTTTTAGATATAAAACTCAAATCTAGTTCCGGACAATTTTCGGTCAATCAAATCTTATAATATTTTGTTACTTTAAAGTTTGAATAGTGAAGGTCGGTCAGGGGCTAAATCGTATGTTTTTGGTTGTTTTAGTATGAGAAAAAAAAAATAAAAAATCTATATATAGGTGTTTCTTTAAAAAATTGGTCAATATTTTCACTTGTTCGTAAAATTTTACAACTGAAAATCCGTACATTGTACGGCCAAACCGTATTGCCGTAAACCGTTGGCAAGCATCAAGCATGTAATATTCATTGAGGCGTGATACGACGGTGACAGAATGTATTTCTTGACAAACCTTCATTTATCATCATAAAGTACAATGAAATTGTTTAAGACTTGCTTAAAATACAATATTTTCTTTTGGCCATCTTATGCGACTTTTGCCCTATTGCGCATCGTGGCGAAAATAGTAATGCACCGTATTTTCACAAAAAAAAAAAAAAAAGTAAAAACAGGGGCACTTTTATAATGTATCTTGTTCTGTTGTTCATGTATCCATTTATGACTTTACTGTTCGAAAATGGCTTTACACGAACTATATAGATTACAATTCATAATATAGTATCCTCTCCCCTAACTTGGGAGGGAGGAGAGGAAGGAACACCTATAATATTTTCAAAATAAATTTGTAAATTAAAGACTCTACAGACAGGACTCAATTCTATCCTAACACCAGAAATCGTGTCCAGTGCCCTAAACAAAGTAGGTGACTTCTCCAATCGTCAAATGCTGGACATGCCTCTATTTTGTTCAAAACATAACACAAGCATTGCAGCGCAGCAAAGCGTGTCACTGGTCAATCGGGGAGAGGCAGAGAGCAACAAAGACACTTCTTCGAAATGCCCTCAGGTTCTTTCTTCCCCTTTCACAGATCCCCTTTCCAAATCCAAACCCATTCCAGATGTTAGCAGATCTGACACTAATTGACTTGGCAGACACATTGGCCGTTGATCGCCAAATGTGGGGTTGCCATAACTCGCTTTCACGAATTAGTAACTCTTTTTCTCAATTTTTTTAAAAATACAAATGTTGAAATTAAAAATTTTATTTCGTTATGAATTGAAAAATAAAAATTTCGATTGTTTGTAAAAGTTGTAATTATCACAGTATCTTTATTTTTGACTGAGTTGCATCGTCACACACTAGGACATCAGTATTCTTCAACGATTTCCAAACTTTAAAAAATTATTAAAAATACTCAATAAGTGATTTTCACAAAAAAATTTCGTAAAAAGTATTTAACTACTTTTGTTCTTTAAAATGGTGCCAGAAACTAGTGGCCTTTATTAAAATTGTGGCGGCAATTAGTCGGAGAAGATTCTCCATAGGAATAACATTACGATTTTCAAGGGGTGAAATTCGGCGTCATGACTCTTAAGTCTGGAGTATAATAATCATGGCAGTTCCAATTATTAATTTTATCCCGATTCGAAAGTGGTTACCTGAAATGTTTGACGTTTTCTCAAGGCGAAATTTTCTTCCTCGAAGTCAAAAATGCCAAATATTTCAGGCCAACCCAAGACACAACATGGACTGTCTTGGACTCTGCGAAAGAGATATCCACATAATCTTTGCTTTTCCACGATTTTCTCAAAATGTGCGGTTTTTGTTATTTGGTCTGACAAAGTTGGACCAAGAACGAGATAAGAAGAATTATTATTTACTAAACTTTATTAGGATAACAAAAAGCATAGGTACAACGTCCTCTACCGACAGTGCCAGCCGAGCTGATACTAACTGAAATTTGGAGTATTCTAATGATAGTTTTTTTATTATTTACTATAAGTTTTAATTATTATTTATAGGAAAAAATATACGCCCAACGTTAGGCTCGGACCCACGACCCCGAGATTAAGAGTCTCGTGCTCTACCGACTAAGCTAGCCGGGCTGTACTATCTTAAGTTTGGAGTAAAATAATCATGGCAGTTCCAATTAGTAATTTTATCCCCATTCGCAAGTGGTTACCTGAAATGTTTGACGTTTTCTAAAGGCGAAATTTTCTTTCTCGAAGTCAAAAATCCCAAATATTTCAGGCCAACCCTAAACACAACACGGACTGTCTTGGACTCTGCGAAAGAGATATCTACTCACACATAATCTTTGCTTTTCCTCGATTTTCTCAAAATGTGCGGTTTTTGTTATTTGGTCTGACAAATTTGGACCAAGAAGGAGATAAGAAGAATTATTATTTACTAAACTTTATTAGGATAACAAAAAGCATAGGTACAACGTCCTCTACCGACAGTGCCAGCCGAGCTGATACTAACTGAAGTTTGGAGTATTCTAATGATAGTTTTTTTTTATTATTTACTAAAAGTTTTAATTATTATTTATAGGTAAAAATATACGCCCAACGTGGGGCTCGAACCCACGACCCCGAGATTAAGAGTCTCGTGCTCTACCGACTGAGCTAGCCGGGCTGTACTATCTTAAGTCTGGAGTATAATAATAATGGCAGTTCCAATTATTAATTTTATCCCGATTCGAAAGTGGTTTCCTGAAATGTTTGACGTTTTCTCAAGGCGAAATTTTCTTCCTCGAAGTCAAAAATGCCAAATATTTCAGGCCAACACTAAACACAACATGGACTGTCTTGGACTCTGCAAAGGAGATATCTACTCACACATAATCTTTGCGTTTCCTCGATTTTCTCAAAATGTGCGGTGTTTGTGATTTGGTATGACAAAGTTGGACCATGAAGTAGATAAGAAGAATTATTATTTACTATACGTTATTAGAATAACAAAAGCTTAGGCCCAACGTCCTCTACCGACAGTGCCAGCCGAGCTGATAGTAACTGAAGTTTGGAGTAATTCAATGATAGTTTTTATTATTATTTACTATAAGTTTTAATTATTATTTACTATAATTTATTATTAAAAAAATGCGCCCAACGTGGAGCTTGAACCCACGACCCCGAGATTAAGAGTCTCGTGCTCTACCGACTGAGATAGCCGGGCTGTACTATCTTAAGTCTGGAGTATAATAATAATGGCAGTTCCAATTATTAATTTTATCCCGATTCGAAAGTGGTTACCTGAAATGTTTGACGTTTTCTCAAGGCGAAATTTTCTTCCTCGAAGTCAAAAATGCCAAATATTTCAGGCCAACCCAAGACACAACATGGACTGTCTTGGACTCTGCGAAAGAGATATCCACATAATCTTTGCTTTTCCACGATTTTCTCAAAATGTGCGGTTTTTGTTATTTGGTCTGACAAAGTTGGACCAAGAACGAGATAAGAAGAATTATTATTTACTAAACTTTGTTAGGATAACAAAAAGCATAGGTACAACGTCCTCTACCGACAGTGCCAGCCGAGCTGATACTAACTGAAATTTGGAGTATTCTAATGATAGTTTTTTTTTATTATTTACTATAAGTTTTAATTATTATTTATAGGAAAAAATATACGCCCAGCGTTAGGCTCGAACCCACGACCCCGAGATTAAGAGTCTCGTGCTCTACCGACTAAGCTAGCCGGGTTGTACTATCTTAAGTTTGGAGTAAAATAATCATGGCAGTTAAAATTATTAATTTTATCCCGATTCGAAAGTGGTTACCTGAAATGTTTGACGTTTTCTCAAGGCGAAATTTTCTTCCTCGAAGTCAAAAATGCCAAATATTTCAGGCCAACACTAAACACAACATGGACTGACTTGGACTCTGCAAAGGAGATATCTACTCACACATAATCTTTGCGTTTCCTCGATTTTCTCAAAATGTGCGGTGTTTGTGATTTGGTATGACAAAGTTGGACCATGAAGTAGATAAGAAGAATTATTATTTACTATACGTTATTAGAATAACAAAAGCTTAGGCCCAACGTCCTCTACCGACAGTGCCAGCCGAGCTGATAGTAACTGAAGTTTGGAGTAATTCCAATGATAGTTTTTATTATTATTTACTATAAGTTTTAATTATTATTTACTATAATTTATTATTAAAAAAATGCGCCCAACGTGGAGCTCGAACCCACGACCCCGAGATTAAGAGTCTCGTGCTCTACCGACTGAGATAGCCGGGCTGTACTATCTTAAGTCTGGAGTATAATAATCATGGCGGTTTCAATTATTAATTTTATCCCGATTCGAAAGTGGTTACCTGAAATGTTTGACGTTTTCTCAAGGCGAAATTTTCTTCCTCGAAATCAAAAATGCCAAATATTTCAGGCCAACCCAAGACACAACATGGACTGTCTTGGACTCTGCGAAAGAGATATCCACATAATCTTTGCTTTTCCACGAT
The DNA here is from genome assembly GCA_023701765.1 of Hylyphantes graminicola. Lineage (NCBI taxonomy): Eukaryota > Metazoa > Arthropoda > Arachnida > Araneae > Linyphiidae > Hylyphantes > Hylyphantes graminicola. Next base: position 53,016,870 of record CM043120.1, on the reverse strand, counting down.
TTTCTCAAAATGTGCGGTTTTTGTTATTTGGTCTGACAAAGTTGGACCAAGAACGAGATAAGAAGAATTATTATTTACTAAACTTTATTAGGATAACAAAAAGCATAGGTACAACGTCCTCTACCGACAGTGCCAGCCGAGCTGATACTAACTGAAATTTGGAGTATTCTAATGATAGTTTTTTTATTATTTACTATAAGTTTTAATTATTATTTATAGGAAAAAATATACGCCCAACGTTAGGCTCGAACCCACGACCCCGAGATTAAGAGTCTCGTGCTCTACCGACTAAGCTAGCCGGGCTGTACTATCTTAAGTTTGGAGTAAAATAATCATGGCAGTTCCAATTATTAATTTTATCCCGATTCGAAAGTGGTTACCTGAAATGTTTGACGTTTTCTCAAGGCGAAATTTTCTTCCTCGAAGTCAAAAATGCCAAATATTTCAGGCCAACACTAAACACAACATGGACTGTCTTAGACTCTGCAAAGGAGATATCTACTCACACATAATCTTTGCGTTTCCTCGATTTTCTCAAAATGTGCGGTGTTTGTGATTTGGTGTGACAAAGTTGGACCATGAAGGAGATAAGAAGAATTATTATTTACTATACTTTATTAGAATAACAAAAGCTTAGGCCCAACGTCCTCTACCGACAGTGCCAGCCGAGCTGATACTAACTGAAATTCGTAGTATTCCCAACGATAGTTTTTATTATAATTTACTATAAGTTTTAATTAATATTTATTCGAAAAAACATACGCCCAACGTGGGGCTCGAACCCACGACCCCGAGATTAAAGTCTCGTGCTCTACCGACTGAGCTAGCCGGGCTGTACTATCGTAAGTCTGGAGTATAATAATTATGGCAGTTCCAATTAGTAATTTTATCCCCATTCGCAAGTGGTTACCTGAAATGTTTGACGTTTTCTCAAGGCGAAATTTTCTTTCTCGAAGTCAAAAATCCCAAATATTTCAGGCCAACCCTAAACACAACACGGACTGTCTTGGACTCTGCAAATTAGATATCTACTCACACATAATCTTTGCGTTTCCTCGATTTTCTAAAAATGTGCGGTTTTTTGTGATTTGGTCTGACAAAGTTGGACCATGAAGGAGATAAGAAGAATTATTATTTACTATACTTTATTAGAATAACAAAAGCATTGGCCCAACGTCCTCTGCCGACAGTGCCAGCCGAGCTGATAGTAACTGAAGTTTGGAGTAAGTCAATGATAGTTTTTATAATTATTTACTATAAGTTTTAATTATTATTTACTATAATTTATTATAAAAAAAATGCGCCCAACGTGGGGCTCGAACCCTCGACCCCGAGATTAAGAGTCTCGTGCTCGACCGACTGAGCTAGCCGGGCTGTACTATCTTAAGTCTGGAGTATAATAATCATGGCGGTTTCAATTATTAATTTTATCCCGATTCGCAAGTGGTTACCTGAAATGTTTGACGTTTTCTCAAGGCGAAATTGCCTTCCTCGAAGTCAAAAATGCCAAATATTTCAGGCCAACCCAAGACACAACATGGACTGTCTTGGACTCTGCGAAAGAGATATCTACTCATACATAATCTTTGCTTTTCCTCGATTTTCTCAAAATGTGCGGTTATTGTTATTTGGTCTGACAAAGTTGGACCAAGAAGGAGATAAGAAGAATTATTATTTACTAAACTTTATTAGGATAACAAAAAGCATAGGTACAACGTCCTCTACCGACAGTGCCAGCCGAGCTGATACTAACTGAAGTTTGGAGTATTCCAACGATAGTTTTTATTATTATTTACTATAAGTTTTAATTAATATTTATTCGAAAAAACGTACGCCCAACGTGGGGCTCGAACCCACGACCCCGAGATTAAAGTCTCGTGCTCTACCGACTGAGCTAGCCGGGCTGTACTATCGTAAGTCTGGAGTATAATAATTATGGCAGTTCCAATTAGTAATTTTATCCCCATTCGCAAGTGGTTACCTGAAATGTTTGACGTTTTCTCAAGGCGAAATTTTCTTTCTCGAAGTCAAAAATCCCAAATATTTCAGGCCAACCCTAAACACAACACGGACTGTCTTGGACTCTGCAAATTAGATATCTACTCACACATAATCTTTGCGTTTCCTCGATTTTCTAAAAATGTGCGGTTTTTTGTGATTTGGTCTGACAAAGTTGGACCATGAAGGAGATAAGAAGAATTATTATTTACTATACTTTATTAGAATAACAAAAGCATTGGCCCAACGTCCTCTGCCGACAGTGCCAGCCGAGCTGATAGTAACTGAAGTTTGGAGTAAGTCAATGATAGTTTTTATAATTATTTACTATAAGTTTTAATTATTATTTACTATAATTTATTATAAAAAAAATGCGCCCAACGTGGGGCTCGAACCCTCGACCCCGAGATTAAGAGTCTCGTGCTCGACCGACTGAGCTAGCCGGGCTGTACTATCTTAAGTCTGGAGTATAATAATCATGGCGGTTTCAATTATTAATTTTATCCCGATTCGCAAGTGGTTACCTGAAATGTTTGACGTTTTCTCAAGGCGAAATTGCCTTCCTCGAAGTCAAAAATGCCAAATATTTCAGGCCAACCCAAGACACAACATGGACTGTCTTGGACTCTGCGAAAGAGATATCTACTCATACATAATCTTTGCTTTTCCTCGATTTTCTCAAAATGTGCGGTTATTGTTATTTGGTCTGACAAAGTTGGACCAAGAAGGAGATAAGAAGAATTATTATTTACTAAACTTTATTAGGATAACAAAAAGCATAGGTACAACGTCCTCTACCGACAGTGCCAGCCGAGCTGATACTAACTGAAGTTTGGAGTATTCCAACGATAGTTTTTATTATTATTTACTATAAGTTTTAATTAATATTTATTCGAAAAAACGTACGCCCAACGTGGGGCTCGAACCCACGACCCCGAGATTAAGAGTCTCGTGCTCTACCGACTGAGCTAGCCGGGCTGTACTATCTTAAGTCTGGAGTATAATAACCATGGCAGTTCCAATTAGTAATTTTATCCCGATTCGCAAGTGGTTACCTGAAATGTTTGACGTTTCCTCAAGGCGAAATTTTCTTCCTCGAAGTCAAAAATGCCAAATATTTCAGGCCAACCAAAACACAACATGGACTGTCTTGGACTCTGCGAAGGAGATATCTACTCACACATAATCTTTGCGTTTCCTCGATTTTCTCAAAATGTACGGTGTTTGTGATTTGGTCTGACAAAGTTGGACCAAGAAAGAGATAGAGAAAGAGAATTATTATTTACTAAACTTTATTAGGATAACAAAAAGCATAGGTATAACGTCCTCTACCGACAGTGCCAGCCGAGCTGATACTAACTGAAGTTTGGAGTATTCCCCTAATGATAGTTTTTATTATTATTTACTATAAGTTTTAATTATTAAAAAATTTGAAAAAACATACGCCCAACGTGGGGCTCGAACCCACGACCCCGAGATTAAGAGTCTCGTGCTCTACCGACTGAGCTAGACGGGCTGTACTATCTTAAGTCTGGAGTATAATAATCATGGCAGTTCCAATTATTAATTTTATCCCAATTCGCAAGTGGTTACCTGAAATGTTTGACGTTTTCTCATGGCGAAATTTTCTTCGTCGAAGTCAAAAATGCCAAATATTTCAGGCCAACCCTAAACACAACACGGACTGTCTTGGACTCTGCAAAGGAGATATCTACTCACACATAATCTTTGCGTTTCCTCGATTTCCTAAAAGTGTGCGGTTTTTGTGATTTGGTCTGACAAAGTTGGACCATGAAGGAGATAAGAAGAATTATTATTTACTATACTTTATTAGAATAACAAAAGCTTAGGCCCAACGTCCTCTACCGACAGTGCCAGCCGAGCTGATACTAACTGAAATTCGGAGTATTCCAACGATAGTTTTTATTATAATTTACTATAAGTTTAAATTAATATTTATTCGAAAAAACATACGCCCAACGTGGGGCTCGAACCCACGACCCCGAGATTAAGAGTCTCGTGCTCTACCGACTGAGCTAGCCGGGCTGTACTATCGTAAGTCTGGAGTATAATAATTATGGCAGTTCCAATTAGTAATTTTATCCCGATTCGCAAGTGGTTACCTGAAATGTTTGACGTTTTCCCAAGGCGAAATTTTCTTCCTCGAAGTCAAAAATGCCAAATATTTCAGGCCAACACTAAACACAACATGGACTGTCTTGGACTCTGCAAAGGAGATATCTACTCACACATAATCTTTGCGTTTCCTCGATTTTCTCAAAATGTGCGATGATTGTGATTTGGTCTGACAAAGTTGGACCATGAAGGAGATAAGAAGAATTATTATATAATAAACTTTATTAGTATAACAAAAAGCATAGGTACAACGTCCTTTACCGACAGTGCCAGCCGAGCTGATACTAACTGAAGTTTGGAGTATTCCTAATGATAGTTTTTATTATTACTTACTATAAGTTTTAATTATTATTTATTCGAAAAAACATACGCCCAACGTGTTGCTCGAACCCACGACCCCGAAATTAAGAGTCTCGTGCTCTACCGACTGAGATAGCCGGGCTGTACTATCTTAAGTTTGGAGTATAATAATCATGGCAGTTCCAATTATTAATTTTATCCCGATTCGCAAGAGGTTACCTGAAATGTTTGACGTTTTCTCAAGGCGAAATTTTCTTAATCGAAGTCAAAAATGCCAAATATTTCAGGCCAACCCAAGACACAACATGGACTGTCTTGGACTCGGCGAAAGAGATATCTACTCACACATAATCTTTGCTTTTCCTCGATTTTCTCAAAATGTGCGGTTTTTGTTATTTGGTCTGGCAAAGTTGGACCAAGAACGAGATAAGAAGAATTATTATTTACTAAACTTTATTAGGATAACAAAAAGCATAGGTACAACGTCCTTTACCGACAGTGCCAGCCGAGCTGATACTAACTGAAGTTTGGAGTATTCCAACGATAGTTTTTATTATTATTTACTATAAGTTTTAATTAATATTTATTCGAAAAAACGTACGCCCAACGTGGGGCTCGAACCCACGACCCCGAGATTAAGAGTCTCGTGCTCTACCGACTGAGCTAGCCGGGCTGTACTATCTTAAGTCTGGAGTATAATAACCATGGCAGTTCCAATTAGTAATTTTATCCCGATTCGCAAGTGGTTACCTGAAATGTTTGACGTTTCCTCAAGGCGAAATTTTCTTCCTCGAAGTCAAAAATGCCAAATATTTCAGGCCAACCAAAACACAACATGGACTGTCTTGGACTCTGCGAAGGAGATATCTACTCACACATAATCTTTGCGTTTCCTCGATTTTCTCAAAATGTACGGTGTTTGTGATTTGGTCTGACAAAGTTGGACCAAGAAAGAGATAGAGAAAGAGAATTATTATTTACTAAACTTTATTAGGATAACAAAAAGCATAGGTATAACGTCCTCTACCGACAGTGCCAGCCGAGCTGATACTAACTGAAGTTTGGAGTATTCCCCTAATGATAGTTTTTATTATTATTTACTATAAGTTTTAATTATTAAAAAATTTGAAAAAACATACGCCCAACGTGGGGCTCGAACCCACGACCCCGAGATTAAGAGTCTCGTGCTCTACCGACTGAGCTAGACGGGCTGTACTATCTTAAGTCTGGAGTATAATAATCATGGCAGTTCCAATTATTAATTTTATCCCAATTCGCAAGTGGTTACCTGAAATGTTTGACGTTTTCTCATGGCGAAATTTTCTTCGTCGAAGTCAAAAATGCCAAATATTTCAGGCCAACCCTAAACACAACACGGACTGTCTTGGACTCTGCAAAGGAGATATCTACTCACACATAATCTTTGCGTTTCCTCGATTTCCTAAAAGTGTGCGGTTTTTGTGATTTGGTCTGACAAAGTTGGACCATGAAGGAGATAAGAAGAATTATTATTTACTATACTTTATTAGAATAACAAAAGCTTAGGCCCAACGTCCTCTACCGACAGTGCCAGCCGAGCTGATACTAACTGAAATTCGGAGTATTCCAACGATAGTTTTTATTATAATTTACTATAAGTTTTAAATTAATATTTATTCGAAAAAACATACGCCCAACGTGGGGCTCGAACCCACGACCCCGAGATTAAGAGTCTCGTGCTCTACCGACTGAGCTAGCCGGGCTGTACTATCTTAAGTCTGGAGTATAATAATTATGGCAGTTCCAATTAGTAATTTTATCCCCATTCGCAAGTGGTTACCTGAAATGTTTGACGTTTTCCCAAGGCGAAATTTTCTTCCTCGAAGTCAAAAATGCCAAATATTTCAGGCCAACACTAAACACAACATGGACTGTCTTGGACTCTGCAAAGGAGATATCTACTCACACATAATCTTTGCGTTTCCTCGATTTTCTCAAAATGTGCGGTTTTTGTGATTTGGTCTGACAAAGTTGGACCATGAAGGAGATAAGAAGAATTATTATATACTATACTTTATTAGAATAACAAAAGCATATACCCAACGTCCTCTACCGACAGTGCCAGCCGAGCTGATACTAACTGAAGTTTGGAGTATTTTCAATGATAGTTTTTATTATTATTTACTATAAGTTTTAATGATTATTTACTATAATTTATTAGAAAAAACATACGCCCAACGTGGGGCTCGAACCCACGACCCCGAAATTAAGAGTCGCGTGCTCTACCGACTGAGCTAGCCTTGCTGTACTAACTCAAGTCTGGAGTATAATAATGATGGCAGTTCCAATTATTAATTTTATCCCGATTCGCAAGTGGTTACCTGAAATGTTTGACGTTTTCTCAAGGCGAAATTTTCTTCCTCGAAGTCAAAAATGCCAAATATTTCAGGCCAATCCTAAACACAACATGGACTGTCTTGGACTCTGCAAAGGAGATATCTACTCACACATAATCTTTGCGTTTCCTCGATTTTCTCAAAATGTGCGGTTTTTGTGATTTGGTCTGACAAAGTTGGACCAAGAAGGAGATAAGAAGAATTATTATTTACTATACTTTATTAGAATAACAAAAGCATAGGTACAACGTCCTCTACCGACAGTGCCAGCCGAGCTGATAGTAACTGAAGTTTGGAGCATTCTAATGATAGTTTTTATTATTTTTTACTATAAGTTTTAATTATTATTTACTATATTTTATTAAAAAAAACATACGCCCAACGTGGGGCTCGAACCCACGACCCCGAGATTAAGAGTCTCGTGCTCTACCGACTGAGCTAGCCGGGCTGTACTATCTTATGTCTGAAGTATAATAATGATGGCAGTTCCAATTATTAATTTTATCCCGATTCGCAAGTGGTTACCTAAAATGTTTGACGTTTTCTCAAGGCGAAATTTTCTTCCTCGAAGTCAAAAATGCCAAGTATTTCAGGTCAATCCTAAACACAACATGGACTGTCTTGGACTCTTCAAAGGAGATATCTACTCACACATAATCTTTGCGTTTCCTCGATTTTCTCAAAATGTGCGGTTTTTGTGATTTGGTCTGACAAAGTTGGACCATGAAGGATATAAGAAGAATTATTATTTACTGTACTTTATTAGAATAACAAAAAGCATAGGCCCAACGTCCTCTACCGACAGTGCCAGCCGAGCTGATAGTAACTGAAGTTTGGAGTATTCCTAATGATAGTTTTTATTATTATTTACTATAAGTTTTAATTATTATTTATTCGAAAAAACATACGCCCAACGTGGGGCTCGAACCCACGACCCCGAGATTAAGAGTCTCGTGCTCTACCGACTGAGCTAGCCGGGATGTAATATCTTAAATCTGGAGTATAATAATGATGGCAGTTCCAATTATTAATTTTAACCGATTCGCAAGTGGTTACCTGAAATGTTTGACGTTTTCTCACGGCGAAATTTTCTTCCTCGAAGTCAAAAATGCCAAATATTTCAGGCCAATCCTAGACACAACATGGACTGTCTTGGACTCTGCAAATTAGATATCTACTGACACATAATCTTTGCGTTTCCTCGATTTTCTCAAAATGTGCGGTTTTTGTGATTTGGTCTGACAAAGTTGGACCATGAAGGAGATAAGAAGAATTATTATTTACTATACTTTATTAGAATAACAAAAGCATAGGCCCAACGTCCTCTACCGACAGTGCCAGCCTAGCTGATAGTAACTAAAGTTTGGAGTATTTCAATGATAGTTTTTATTATTATTTACTATAAGTTTTAATTATTATTCACTATATTTTATTAAAAAACATACGCCCAACGTGGGGCTCGAACCCACGACCCCGAGATTAAGAGTCTCGTGCTCTACCGACTGAGCTAGCCGGGCTGTAATATCTTAAGTCTGGAGTATAATAATGATGGCAGTTCCAATTATTAATTTTATCCCGATTCGCAAGTGGTTACCTAAAATGTTTGACGTTTTCTCAAGGCGAAATTTTCTTCCTCGAAGTCAAAAATGCCAAGTATTTCAGGCCAATCCTAAACACAACATGGACTGTCTTGGACTCTGCAAAGGAGATATCTACTCACACATAATCTTTGCGTTTCCTCGATTTTCTCAAAATGTGAGGTTTTTGTGATTTGGTCTGACAAAGTTGGACCATGAAGGAGATAAGAAGAATTATTATTTACTATACTTTATTAGAATAGCAAAAGCATAGGCCCAACGTCCTCTACCGACAGTGCCGGCCGAGCTGATAGTAACTGAAGTTTGGAGCATTCCTAATGATAGTTTTTATTATTTTTTACTATAAGTTTTAATTATTATTTACTATATTTTATTAAAAAAAACATACGCCCAACGTGGGGCTCGAACCCACGACCCCGAGATTAAGAGTCTCGTGCTCTACCGACTGAGCTAGCCGGGCTGTACTATCTTATGTCTGAAGTATAATGATGATGGCAGTTCCAAATAATAATTTTATCCCGATTCGCAAGTGGTTACCTAAAATGTTTGACGTTTTCTCAAGGCGAAATTTTCTTAATCGAAGTCAAATATGCCAAGTATTTCAGGTCAATCCTAAACACAACATGGACTGTCTTGGACTCTTCAAAGGAGATATCTACTCACACATAATCTTTGCGTTTCCTCGATTTTCTCAAAATGTGCGGTTTTTGTGATTTGGTCTGACAAAGTTGGACCATGAAGGATATAAGAAGAATTATTATTTACTGTACTTTATTAGAATAACAAAAGCATAGGCCCAACGTCCTCTACCGACAGTGCCAGCCGAGCTGATAGTAACTGAAGTTTGGAGTATTTCAATGATAGTTTTTATTATTATTTACTATAAGTTTTAATTATTATTTATTCGAAAAAACATACGCCCAACGTGGGGCTCGAACCCACGACCCCGAGATTAAGAGTCTCGTGCTCTACCGACTGAGCTAGCAGGGATGTAATATCTTAAATCTGGAGTATAATAATGATGGCAGTTCCAATTATTAATTTTAACCGATTCGCAAGTGGTTACCTGAAATGTTTGACGTTTTCTCACGGCGAAATTTTCTTCCTCGAAGTCAAAAATGCCAAATATTTCAGGCCAATCCTAGACACAACATGGACTGTCTTGGACTCTGCAAATTAGATATCTACTGACACATAATCTTTGCGTTTCCTCGATTTTCTCAAAATGTGCGGTTTTTGTGATTTGGTCTGACAAAGTTGGACCATGAAGGAGATAAGAAGAATTATTATTTACTATACTTTATTAGAATAACAAAAGCATAGGCCCAACGTCCTCTACCGACAGTGCCAGCCTAGCTGATAGTAACTGAAGTTTGGAGTATTTCAATGATAGTTTTTATTATTATTTACTATAAGTTTTAATTATTATTCACTATATTTTATTAAAAAACATACGCCCAACGTGGGGCTAGAGCCAACGACCCCGAGATTAAGAGTCTCGTGCTCTACCGACTGAGCTAGCCGGGCTGTACTATCTTAAGTCTGAAGTATAATGATGATGGCAGTTAAAATTATTAATTTTATCCCGATTCGCAAGTGGTTACCTAAAATGTTTGACGTTTTCTCAAAGCGAAATTTTCTTCCTCGAAGTCTAAAATGCCAAGTATTTCAGGCCAATCCTAAACACAACATGGACTGTCTTGGACTCTTCAAAGGAGATATCTACTCACACATAATCTTTGCGTTTCCTCGATTTTCTCAAAATGTGCGGTTTTTGTGATTTGGTCTGACAAAGTTGGACCATGAAGGATATAAGAAGAATTATTATTTACTGTACTTTATTAGAATAACAAAAGCATAGGCCCAACGTCCTCTACCGACAGTGCCAGCCGAGCTGATAGTAACTGAAGTTTGGAGTATTTCAATGACAGTTTTTATTATTATTTACTATAAGTTTTAATTATTATTTATTCGAAAAAACATACGCCCAACGTGGGGATCGAACCCCCGACCCCGAGATTAAGAGTCTCGTGCTCTACCGACTGAGCTAGCCGGGATGTAATATCTTAAATCTGGAGTATAATAATGATGGCAGTTCCAATTATTAATTTTACCCGATTCGCAAGTGGTTACCTGAAATGTTTGACGTTTTCTCAAGGCGAAATCTTCCTCGAAGTCAAAAATGCCAAACATTTCAGGCCAATCCTAAACACAACATGGACTGTCTTGGACTCTGCAAATTAGATATCTACTGACACATAATCTTTGCGTTTCCTCGATTTTCTCAAAATGTGCGGTTTTTGTGATTTGGTCCGACAAAGTTGGACCATGAAGGAGATAAGAAGAATTATTATTTACTATACTTTATTAGAATAACAAAAGCATAGGCCCAACGTCCTCTACCGACAGTGCCGGCCGAGCTGATAGTAACTGAAGTTTGGAGCATTCCTAATGATAGTTTTTATTATTTTTTACTATAAGTTTTAATTATTATTTACTATATTTTATTAAAAAAAACATACGCCCAACGTGGGGCTCGAACCCACGACCCCGAGATTAAGAGTCTCGTGCTCTACCGACTGAGCTAGCCGGGCTGTACTATCTTAAGTCTGAAGTATAATGATGATGGCAGTTAAAATTATTAATTTTATCCCGATTCGCAAGTGGTTACCTGAAATGTTTGACGTTTTCTCAAGGCGAAATTTTCTTCCTCGAAGTCAAAAATGCCAAATATTTCAGGCCAATCGTAAACACAACATGGACTGTCTTGGACTCTGCAAATTAGATATCTACTGACACATAATCTTTGCGTTTCCTCGATTTTCTCAAAATGTGCGGTTTTTGTGATTTGGTCTGACAAAGTTGGACCATGAAGGAGATAAGAAGAATTATTATTTACTATACTTTATTAGAATAACAAAAGCATATACCCAACGTCCTCTACCGACAGTGCCAGCCGAGCTGATAGTAAATGAAGTTTGGATTATTTCAATGATAGTTTTTATTATTATTTACTATAAGTTTTAATTATTATTTACTATAATTTATTAAAAAAACATACGCCCAACGTGGGGCTCAAACCCACGACCCCGAGATTAAGAGTCTCGTGCTCTACCGACTGAGCTAGCCGGGCTGTAATATCTTAAGTCTTTAGTATAATAATGATGGCAGTTCCAATTATTAATTTTACCCGATTCGCAAGTGGTTACCTGAAATGTTTGACGTTTTCTCAAGGCGAAATTTTCTTCCTCGAAGTCAAAAATGCCAAATATTTCAGGCCAATCCGAAACACAACATGGACTGTCTTGGACTCTGCAAATTAGATATCTACTGACACATAATCTTTGCGTTTCCTCGATTTTCTCAAAATGTGCGGTTTTTGTGATTTGGTCTGACAAAGTTGGACCATGAAGGATATAAGAAGAATTATTATTTACTGTACTTTATTAGAATAACAAAAGCATAGGCCCAACGTCCTCTACCGACAGTGCCAGCCGAGCTGATAGTAACTGAAGTTTGGAGTATTTCAATGATAGTTTTTATTATTATTTACCATAAGTTTTAATTATTATTTATTCGAAAAAACATACGCCCAACGTGGGGCTCGAACCCACGACCCCGAGATTAAGAGTCTCGTGCTCTACCGACTGAGCTAGCCGGGATGTAATATCTTAAATCTGGAGTATAATAATGATGGCAGTTCCAATTATTAATTTTACCCGATTCGCAAGTGGTTACCTGAAATGTTTGACGTTTTCTCAAGGCGAAATTTTCTTCCTCGAAGTCAAAAATGCCAAATATTTCAGGCCAATCCGAAACACAACATGGACTGTCTTGGACTCTGCAAATTAGATATCTACTGACACATAATCTTTGCGTTTCCTCGATTTTCTCAAAATGTGCGGTTTTTGTGATTAGGTATGACAAAGTTGGACCATGAAGGAGATAAGAAGAATTATTATTTACTATACTTTATTAGAATAACAAAAGCATATACCCAACGTCCTCTACCGACAGTGCCAGCCGAGCTGATAGTAAATGAAGTTTGGATTATTTCAATGATAGTTTTTATCATTATTTACTATAAGTTTTAATTATTATTTACTATAATTTATTAAAAAAACATACGCCCAACGTGGGGCTCGAACCCACGACCCCGAGATTAAGAGTCTCGTGCTCTACCGACTGAGCTAGCCGGCCTGTAATATCTTAAGTCTGGAGTATAATAATGATGGCAGTTCCAATTATTAATTTTATCCCGATTCGCAAGTGGTTACCTAAAATGTTTGACGTTTTCTCAAGGCGAAATTTTCTTCCTCGAAGTCAAAAATGCCAAGTATTTCAGGCCAATCCTAAACACAACATGGACTGTCTTGGACTCTGCAAAGGAGATATCTACTCACACATAATCTTTGCGTTTCCTCGATTTTCTCAAAATGTGCGGTTTTTGTGATTTGGTCTGACAAAGTTGGACCATGAAGGAGATAAGAAGAATTATTATTTACTATACTTTATTAGAATAACAAAAGCATAGGCCCAACGTCCTCTACCGACAGTGCCGGCCGAGCTGATAGTAACTGAAGTTTGGAGCATTCCTAATGATAGTTTTTATTATTTTTTACTATAAGTTTTAATTATTATTTACTATTTTTTATTAAAAAAAACATACGCCCAACGTGGGGCTCGAACCCACGACCCCGAGATTAAGAGTCTCGTGCTCTACCGACAGAGCTAGCCGGGCTGTACTATCTTAAGTCTGAAGTATAATGATGATGGCAGTTAAAATTATTAATTTTATCCCGATTCGCAAGTGGTTACCTAAAATGTTTGACGTTTTCTCAAGGCGAAATTTTCTTAATCGAAGTCAAAAATGCCAAGTATTTCAGGTCAATCCTAAACACAACATGGACTGTCTTGGACTCTTCAAAGGAGATATCTACTCACACATAATCTTTGCGTTTCCTCGATTTTCTCAAAATGTGCGGTTTTTGTGATTTGGTCTGACAAAGTTGGACCATGAATTATATAAGAAGAATTATTATTTACTGTACTTTATTAGAATAACAAAAGCATAGGCCCAACGTCCTCTACCGACAGTGCCAGCCGAGCTGATAGTAACTGAAGTTTGGAGTATATCAATGATAGTTTTTATTATTATTTACTATAAGTTTTAATTATTATTTATTCGAAAAAACATACGCCCAACGTGGGGCTCGAGCCCACGACCCCGAGATTAACAGTCTCGTGCTCTACCGACTGAGCTAGCCGGGATGTAATATCTTAAATCTGGAGAATAATAAGGATGGCAGTTCCAATTATTAATTTTACCCGATTCGCAAGTGGTTACCTGAAATGTTTGACGTTTTCTCAAGGCGAAATTTTCTTCCTCGAAGTCAAAAATGCCAAGTATTTCAGGCCAATCCTAAACACAACATGGACTGTCTTGGACTCTGCAAAGGAGATATCTACTCACACATAATCTTTGCGTTTCCTCGATTTTCTCAAAATGTACGGTTTTTGTGATTTGGTCTGACAAAGTTGGACCATGAAGGAGATAAGAAGAATTATTATTTACTATACTTTATTAGAATAACAAAAGCATAGGCCCAACGTCCTTTACCGACAGTGCCGGCCGAGCTGATAGTAACTGAAGTTTGGAGCATTCCTAATGATAGTTTTTATTATTTTTTACTGTAAGTTTTAATTATTATTTACTATATTTTATTAAAAAAAACATACGCTAAACGCGGGGCTCGAACCCACGACCCCGAGATTAAGAGTCTCGTGCTCTACCGACTGAGCTAGCCGGGCTGTACTATCTTAAGTCTGAAGTATAATGATGATGGCAGTTAAAATTATTAATTTTATCCCGATTCGCAAGTGGTTACCTAAAATGTTTGACGTTTTCTCAAGACGAAATTTTCTTCCTCGAAGTCAAAAATGCCAAGTATTTCAGGCCAATCCTAAACACAACATGGACTGTCTTGGACTCTGCAAAGGAGATATCTACTCATACATAATCTTTGCGTTTCCTCGATTTTCTCAAAATGTGCGGTTTTTGTGATTTGGTCTGACAAAGTTGGACCATGAAGGAGATAAGAAGAATTATTATTTACTATACTTTATTAGAATAACAAAAGCATAGGCCCAACGTCCTCTACCGACAGTGCCAGCCGAGCTGATAGTAACTGAAGTTTGGAGTATATCAATGATAGTTTTTATTATTATTTACTATAAGTTTTAATTATTATTCACTATATTTTATTAAAAAACATACGCCCAACGTGGGGCTCGAACCCACGACCCCGAGATTAAGAGTCTCGTGCTCTACCGACTGAGCTAGCCGGGCTGCACTATCATAAGTCTGGAGTATAATAATGATGGCAGTTTCAATTATTAATTTTTTCCCGATAAGCAAGTGGTTACCTAATATGTTTGACGTTTTCTCAAAGCGAAATTTTCTTCCTCGAAGTCTAAAATGCCAAGTATTTCAGGCCAATCCTAAACACAACATGGACTGTCTTGGACTCTTCAAAGGAGATATCTACTCACACATAATCTTTGCGTTTCCTCGATTTTCTCAAAATGTGCGGTTTTTGTGATTTGGTCTGACAAAGTTGGACCATGAAGGATATAAGAAGAATTATTATTTACTGTACTTTATTAGAGTAACAAAAGCATAGGCCCAACGTCCTCTACAGACAGTGCCAGCCGAGCTGATAGTAACTGAAGTTTGGAGTATTTCAATGATAGTTTTTATTATTATTTACTATAAGTTTTAATTATTATTTATTCGAAAAAACATACGCCCAACGTGGGGCTCGAACCCACGACCCCGAGATTAAGAGTCTCGTGCTCTACCGACTGAGCTAGCCGGGATGTAATATCTTAAATCTGGAGTATAATAATGATGGCAGTTCCAATTATTAATTTTACCCGATTCGCAAGTGGTTACCTGAAATGTTTGACGTTTTCTCAAGGCGAAATTTTCTTCCTCGAAGTCAAAAATGCCAAATATTTCAGGCCAATCCTAAACACAACATGGACTGTCTTGGACTCTGCAAATTAGATATCTACTGACACATAATCTTTGCGTTTCCTCGATTTTCTCAAAATGTGCGGTTTTTGTGATTTGGTCTGACAAAGTTGGACCATGAAGGAGATAAGAAGAATTATTATTTACTATACTTTATTAGAATAACAAAAGCATATAACCAACGTCCACTACCGACAGTGCCAGCCGAGCTGATAGTAAATGAAGTTTGGATTATTTCAATGATAGTTTTTATTATTATTTACTATAAGTTTTAATTATTATTTACTATAATTTATTAAAAAAACATACGCCCAACGTGGGGCTCGAACCCACGACCCCGAGATTAAGAGTCTCGTGCTCTACCGACTGAGCTAGCCGGGCTGTAATATCTTAAGTCTGGAGTATAATAATGATGGCAGTTCCAATTATTAATTTTATCCCGATTCGCAAGTGGTTACCTAAAATGTTTGACGTTTTCTCAATGCGAATATTTCTTCCTCGAAGTAAAAAATGCCAAGTATTTCAGGCCAATCCTAAACACAACATGGACTGTCTTGGACTCTGCAAAGGAGATATCTACTCACACATAATCTTTGCGTTTCCTCGATTTTCTCAAAATGTGCGGTTTTTGTGATTTGGTCTGACAAAGTTGGACCATGAAGGAGATAAGAAGAATTATTATTTACTATACTTTATTAGAATAACAAAAGCATAGGCCCAACGTCCTCTACCGACAGTGCCAGCCGAGCTGATAGTAACTGAAGTTTGGAGTATTTCAATGATAGTTTTTATTATTATTTACTATAAGTTTTAATTATTATTCACTATATTTTATTAAAAAACATACGCCCAACGTGGGGCTCGAACCCACGACCCCGAGATTAAGAGTCTCGTGCTCTACCGACTGAGGTAGCCGGGCTGCACTATCTTAAGTCTGGAGTATAATAATGATGGCAGTTTCAATTATTAATTTTTTCCCGATAAGCAAGTGGTTACCTAATATGTTTGACGTATTCTCAAAGCGAAATTTTCTTCCTCGAAGTCTAAAATGCCAAGTATTTCAGGCCAATCCTAAACACAACATGGACTGTCTTGGACTCTGCAAAGGAGATCTACTCACACATAATCTTTGCGTTTCCTCGATTTTCTCAAAATGTGCGGTTTTTGTGATTTGTTCTGACAAAGTTGGACCATAAAGGAGATAAGAAGAATTATTATTTACTATACTTTATTAGAATAACAAAAGCATAGGCCCAACGTCCTCTACCGACAGTGCCGGCCGAGCTGATAGTAACTGAAGTTTGGAGCATTCCTAATGATAGTTTTTATTATTTTTTACTATAAGTTTTAATTATTATTTATTCGAAAAAACATACGCACAACGTGGGGCTCGAACCCACGACCCCGAGATTAAGAGTCTCGTGCTCTACCGACTGAGCTAGCCGGGCTGTAATATCTTAAGTCTGGAGTATAATAATGATGGCAGTTCCAATTATTAATTTTATCCCGATTCGCAAGTGGTTACCTAAAATGTTTGACGTTTTCTCAAGGCGAAATTTTCTTAATCGAAGTCAAAAATGCCAAGTATTTCAGGTCAATCCTAAACACAACATGGACTGTCTTGGACTCTTCAAAGGAGATATCTACTCACACATAATCTTTGCGTTTCCTCGATTTTCTCAAAATGTGCGGTTTTTGTGATTTGGTCTGACAAAGTTGGACCATGAAGGAGATAAGAAGAATTATTATTTACTATACTTTATTAGAATAACAAAAGCATATACCCAACGTCCTCTACCGACAGTGCCAGCCGAGCTGATAGTAAATGAAGTTTGGATTATTTCAATGATAGTTTTTATTGTTATTTACTATAAGTTTTAATTATTATTTACTATAATTTATTAAAAAAAACATACGCCCAACGTGGGGCTCGAACCCGCGACCCCGAGATTAAGAGTCTCGTGCTCTACCGACTGAGCTAGCCGGGCTGTAATATCTTAAGTCTGGAGTATAATAATGATGGCAGTTCCAATTATTAATTTTATCCCGATTCGCAAGTGGTTACCTAAAATGTTTGACGTTTTCTCAAGGCGAAATTTTCTTCCTCGAAGTCAAAAATGCCAAGTATTTCAGGCCAATCCTAAACACAACATGGACTGTCTTGGACTCTGCAAAGGAGATATCTACTCATACATAATCTTTGCGTTTCCTCGATTTTCTCAAAATGTGCGGTTTTTGTGATTTGGTCTGACAAAGTTGGACCATGAAGGAGATAAGAAGAATTATTATTTACTATACTTTATTAGAATAACAAAAGCATAGGCCCAACGTCCTCTACCGACAGTGCCAGCCGAGCTGATAGTAACTGAAGTTTGGAGTATATCAATGATAGTTTTTATTATTATTTACTATAAGTTTTAATTATTATTCACTATATTTTATTAAAAAACATACGCCCAACGTGGGGCTCGAACCCACGACCCCGAGATTAAGAGTCTCGTGCTCTACCGACTGAGCTAGCCGGGCTGCACTATCATAAGTCTGGAGTATAATAATGATGGCAGTTTCAATTATTAATTTTTTCCCGATAAGCAAGTGGTTACCTAATATGTTTGACGTTTTCTCAAAGCGAAATTTTCTTCCTCGAAGTCTAAAATGCCAAGTATTTCAGGCCAATCCTAAACACAACATGGACTGTCTTGGACTCTTCAAAGGAGATATCTACTCACACATAATCTTTGCGTTTCCTCGATTTTCTCAAAATGTGCGGTTTTTGTGATTTGGTCTGACAAAGTTGGACCATGAAGGATATAAGAAGAATTATTATTTACTGTACTTTATTAGAGTAACAAAAGCATAGGCCCAACGTCATCTACAGACAGTGCCAGCCGAGCTGATAGTAACTGAAGTTTGGAGTATTTCAATGATAGTTTTTATTATTATTTACTATAAGTTTTAATTATTATTTATTCGAAAAAACATACGCCCAACGTGGGGCTCGAACCCACGACCCCGAGATTAAGAGTCTCGTGCTCTACCGACTGAGCTAGCCGGGATGTAATATCTTAAATCTGGAGTATAATAATGATGGCAGTTCCAATTATTAATTTTACCCGATTCGCAAGTGGTTACCTGAAATGTTTGACGTTTTCTCAAGGCGAAATTTTCTTCCTCGAAGTCAAAAATGCCAAATATTTCAGGCCAATCCTAAACACAACATGGACTGTCTTGGACTCTGCAAATTAGATATCTACTGACACATAATCTTTGCGTTTCCTCGATTTTCTCAAAATGTGCGGTTTTTGTGATTTGGTCTGACAAAGTTGGACCATGAAGGAGATAAGAAGAATTATTATTTACTATACTTTATTAGAATAACAAAAGCATATAACCAACGTCCACTACCGACAGTGCCAGCCGAGCTGATAGTAAATGAAGTTTGGATTATTTCAATGATAGTTTTTATTATTATTTACTATAAGTTTTAATTATTATTTACTATAATTTATTAAAAAAACATACGCCCAACGTGGGGCTCGAACCCACGACCCCGTGATTAAGAGTCTCGTGCTCTACCGACTGAGCTAGCCGGGCTGTAATATCTTAAGTCTGGAGTATAATAATGATGGCAGTTCCAATTATTAATTTTATCCCGATTCGCAAGTGGTTACCTAAAATGTTTGACGTTTTCTCAATGCGAATATTTCTTCCTCGAAGTAAAAAATGCCAAGTATTTCAGGCCAATCCTAAACACAACATGGACTGTCTTGGACTCTGCAAAGGAGATATCTACTCACACATAATCTTTGCGTTTCCTCGATTTTCTCAAAATGTGCGGTTTTTGTGATTTGGTCTGACAAAGTTGGACCATGAAGGAGATAAGAAGAATTATTATTTACTATACTTTATTAGAATAACAAAAGCATAGGCCCAACGTCCTCTACCGACAGTGCCAGCCGAGCTGATAGTAACTGAAGTTTGGAGTATTTCAATGATAGTTTTTATTATTATTTACTATAAGTTTTAATTATTATTCACTATATTTTATTAAAAAACATGCGCCCAACGTGGGGCTCGAACCCACGACCCCGAGATTAAGAGTCTCGTGCTCTACCGACTGAGGTAGCCGGGCTGCACTATCTTAAGTCTGGAGTATAATAATGATGGCAGTTTCAATTATTAATTTTTTCCCGATAAGCAAGTGGTTACCTAATATGTTTGACGTATTCTCAAAGCGAAATTTTCTTCCTCGAAGTCTAAAATGCCAAGTATTTCAGGCCAATCCTAAACACAACATGGACTGTCTTGGACTCTGCAAAGGAGATCTACTCACACATAATCTTTGCGTTTCCTCGATTTTCTCAAAATGTGCGGTTTTTGTGATTTGTTCTGACAAAGTTGGACCATAAAGGAGATAAGAAGAATTATTATTTACTATACTTTATTAGAATAACAAAAGCATAGGCCCAACGTCCTCTACCGACAGTGCCGGCCGAGCTGATAGTAACTGAAGTTTGGAGCATTCCTAATGATAGTTTTTATTATTTTTTACTATAAGTTTTAATTATTATTTATTCGAAAAAACATACGCACAACGTGGGGCTCGAACCCACGACCCCGAGATTAAGAGTCTCGTGCTCTACCGACTGAGCTAGCCGGGCTGTAATATCTTAAGTCTGGAGTATAATAATGATGGCAGTTCCAATTATTAATTTTATCCCGATTCGCAAGTGGTTACCTAAAATGTTTGACGTTTTCTCAAGGCGAAATTTTCTTAATCGAAGTCAAAAATGCCAAGTATTTCAGGTCAATCCTAAACACAACATGGACTGTCTTGGACTCTTCAAAGGAGATATCTACTCACACATAATCTTTGCGTTTCCTCGATTTTCTCAAAATGTGCGGTTTTTGTGATTTGGTCTGACAAAGTTGGACCATGAAGGAGATAAGAAGAATTATTATTTACTATACTTTATTAGAATAACAAAAGCATATACCCAACGTCCTCTACCGACAGTGCCAGCCGAGCTGATAGTAAATGAAGTTTGGATTATTTCAATGATAGTTTTTATTGTTATTTACTATAAGTTTTAATTATTATTTACTATAATTTATTAAAAAAAACATACGCCCAACGTGGGGCTCGAACCCGCGACCCCGAGATTAAGAGTCTCGTGCTCTACCGACTGAGCTAGCCGGGCTGTAATATCTTAAGTCTGGAGTATAATAATGATGGCAGTTCCAATTATTAATTTTATCCCGATTCGCAAGTGGTTACCTAAAATGTTTGACGTTTTCTCAAGGCGAAATTTTCTTCCTCGAAGTCAAAAATGCCAAGTATTTCAGGCCAATCCTAAACACAACATGGACTGTCTTGGACTCTGCAAAGGAGATATCTACTCACACATAATCTTTGCGTTTCCTCGATTTTCTCAAAATGTGCGGTTTTTGTGATTTGGTCTGACAAAGTTGGACCATGAAGGAGATAAGAAGAATTATTATTTACTATACTTTATTAGAATAACAAAAGCATAGGCCCAACGTCCTCTACCGACAGTGCCAGCCGAGCTGATAGTAACTGAAGTTTGGAGTATTTCAATGATAGTTTTTATTATTAATTACTATAAGTTTTAATTATTATTCACTATATTTTATTAAGGGGGTATGGGACACTTTCAACTTTTTTCTTTAATATTGTAGATATCAATATAATTTTTTTCCATAAATGTATACTAAATATACTTACACTTTTAGATAGTCAGAGGTTTTAAATAATCATTATTCATTTTTTTAAAAAATAAAATGTGTCAAAAAGTGATGTCTCTTATTTTTGTTATAAGTCAAAAACTTATTTATTGGCAAACAAATATTTAGCATTTTTATAAACTGAAAAATGTATTTAACAAACTGTCTTTACCGATTTTTCATATTTGCCATAGTTTTTTTTAAAAAAAATTTTGAAGTTTTTTTAATAATTTCACAGGTTCACTTTTTTTATTAAAATTAATAAATAAAAAAATAAACTATTTACAACTAATCCCTAAAGACAAATTAAAGATATATGTCTGAAAAATATGAGTAAAAAATTTTGACTCTCTATGGGCAGTAGATTTTGAGTTATATCAATTTAAAGTCAAAAAATCATCGAAAACACGATCAAGGAGAAAAACAACTTTGAAGTTTATCACTTTACTTACTGAAGCACTCCAAACCGACCGACCAACTAAGGATTCGATAACGTTATTCCTATCTAATATTACGAGGAAGCAAAGACTATAAACGTGGTTGGCCAACACAGATGTCATGACATAAAAAACTACACATCTCACGTTCTACTGCAGATATAAATAAAATTTTTGTTTTAAATTATTCTAAAATATTTGTGTTATTTTTTATGATAATAATAATTTTTTTGATTTTTTTGAAAATTTTGTGTCCCATACCCCCTTAAAAAACATACGCCCAACGTGTGGCTCGAACCCACGACCCCGAGATTAAGAGTCTCGTGCTCTACCGACTGAGCTAGCCGGGCTGCACTATCTTAAGTCTGGAGTATAATAATGATGGCAGTTTCAATTATTAATTTTTTCCCGATAAGCAAGTGGTTACCTAATATGTTTGACGTTTTCTCAAAGCGAAATTTTCTTCCTCGAAGTCTAAAATGCCAAGTATTTCAGGCCAATCCTAAACACAACATGGACTGTCTTGGACTCTTCAAAGGAGATATCTACTCACACATAATCTTTGCGTTTCCTCGATTTTCTCAAAATGTGCGGTTTTTGTGATTTGGTCTGATAAAGTTGGACCATGAAGGATATAAGAAGAATTATTATTTACTGTACTTTATTAGAATAACAAAAGCATAGGCCCAACGTCCTCTACCGACAGTGCCAGCCGAGCTGATAGTAACTGAAGTTTGGAGTATTTCAATGATAGTTTTTATTATTATTTACTATAAGTTTTAATTATTATTCACTATATTTTATTAAAAAACATACGCCCAACGTGGGGCTCGAACCCACGACCCCGAGATTAAGAGTCTCGTGCTCTACCGACTGAGCTAGCCGGGCTGCACTATCTTAAGTCTGGAGTATAATAATGATGGCAGTTTCAATTATTAATTTTTTCCCGATAAGCAAGTGGTTACCTAATATGTTTGACGTTTTCTCAAAGCGAAATTTTCTTCCTCGAAGTCTAAAATGCCAAGTATTTCAGGCCAATCCTAAACACAACATGGACTGTCTTGGACTCTTCAAAGGAGATATCTACTCACACATAATCTTTGCGTTTCCTCGATTTTCTCAAAATGTGCGGTTTTTGTGATTTGGTCTGACAAAGTTGGACCATGAAGGATATATGAAGAATTATTATTTACTGTACTTTATTAGAATAACAAAAGCATAGGCCCAACGTCCTCTACCGACAGTGCCAGCCGAGCTGATAGTAACTGAAGTTTGGAGTATTTCAATGATAGTTTTTATTATTATTTACTATAAGTTTTAATTATTATTTATTCGAAAAAACATACGCCCAACGTGGGGCTCGAACCCACGACCCCAAGATTAAGAGTCTCGTGCTCTACCGACTGAGCTAGCCGGAATGTAATATCTTAAATCTGGAGTATAATAATGATGGCAGTTCCAATTATTAATTTTACCCGATTCGCAAGTGGTTACCTGAAATGTTTGACGTTTTCTCAAGGCGAAATTTTCTTCCTCGAAGTCAAAAATGCCAAATATTTCAGGCCAATCCTAAACACAACATGGACTGTCTTGGACTCTGCAAATTAGATATCTACTGACACATAATCTTTGCGTTTCCTCGATTTTCTCAAAATGTGCGGTTTTTGTGATTTGGTCTGACAAAGTTGGACCATGAAGGAGATAAGAAGAATTATTATTTACTATACTTTATTAGAATAACAAAAGCATATACCCAACGTCCTCTACCGACAGTGCCAGCCGAGCTGATAGTAAATGAAGTTTGGATTATTTCAATGATAGTTTTTATTATTATTTACTATAAGTTTTAATTATTATTTACTATAATTTATTAAAAAAACATACGCCCAACGTGGGGCTCGAACCCACGACCCCGAGATTAAGAGTCTCGTGCTCTACCGACTGAGCTAGCCGGGCTGTAATATCTTAAGTCTGGAGTATAATAATGATGGCAGTTCCAATTATTAATTTTATCCCGATTCGCAAGTGGTTACCTAAAATGTTTGACGTTCTCTCAAGGCGAAATTTTCTTCCTCGAAGTCAAAAATGCCAAGTATTTCAGGCCAATCCTAAACACAACATGGACTGTCTTGGACTCTGCAAAGGAGATATCTACTCACACATAATCTTTGCGTTTCCTCGATTTTCTCAAAATGTGCGGTTTTTGTGATTTGGTCTGACAAAGTTGGACCATGAAGGAGATAAGAAGAATTATTATTTACTATACTTTATTAGAATAACAAAAGCATAGGCCCAACGTCCTCTACCGACAGTGCCAGCCGAGCTGATAGTAACTGAAGTTTGGAGTATTTCAATGATAGTTTTTATTATTATTTACTATAAGTTTTAATTATTATTCACTATATTTTATTAAAAAACATACGCCCAACGTGGGGCTCGAACCCACGACCCCGAGATTAAGAGTCTCGTGCTCTACCGACTGAGCTAGCCGGGCTGCACTATCTTAAGTCTGGAGTATAATAATGATGGCAGTTTCAATTATTAATTTTTTCCCGATAAGCAAGTGGTTACCTAATATGTTTGACGTTTTCTCAAAGCGAAATTTTCTTCCTCGAAGTCTAAAATGCCAAGTATTTCAGGCCAATCCTAAACACAACATGGACTGTCTTGGACTCTTCAAAGGAGATATCTACTCACACATAATCTTTGCGTTTCCTCGATTTTCTCAAAATGTGCGGTTTTTGTGATTTGGTCTGACAAAGTTGGACCATGAAGGAGATAAGAAGAATTATTATTTACTATACTTTATTAGAATAACAAAAGCATAGGCCCAACGTCCTCTACCGACAGTGCCAGCCGAGCTGATAGTAACTGAAGTTTGGAGTATTTCAATGATAGTTTTTATTATTATTTACTATAAGTTTTAATTATTATTCACTATATTTTATTAAAAAACCTACGCCCAACGTGGGGCTCGAACCCACGACCCCGAGATTAAGAGTCTCGTGCTCTACCGACTGAGCTAGCCGGGCTGTACTATCTTAAGTCTGGAGTATATAATAATGATGGCAGTTTCAATTATTAATTTTTTCCCGATTCGCAAGTGGTTACCTGAAATGTTTGACGTTTTCTCAAGGCGAAATTTTCTTCCTCGAAGTCAAAAATGCCAAATATTTCAGGCCAATCCTAAACACAACATGGACTGTCTTGGACTCTGCAAATTAGATATCTACTGACACATAATCTTTGCGTTTCCTCGAATTTCTCAAAATTTGCGGTTTTTGTGATTTGTTCTGACAAAGTTGGACCATAAAGGAGATAAGAAGAATTATTATTTACTATACTTTATTAGAATAACAAAAGCATAGGCCCAACGTCCTCTACCGACAGTGCCAGCCGAGCTGATAGTAACTGAAGTTTGGAGTATTTCAATGATAGTTTTTATTATTATTTACTATAAGTTTTAATTATTATTTATTCGAAAAAACATACGCCCAACGTGGGGCTCGAACCCACGACCCCAAGATTAAGAGTCTCGTGCTCTACCGACTAAGCTAGCCGGAATGTAATATCTTAAATCTGGAGTATAATAATGATGGCAGTTCCAATTATTAATTTTACCCGATTCGCAAGTGGTTACCTGAAATGTTTGACGTTTTCTCAAGGCGAAATTTTCTTCCTCGAAGTCAAAAATGCCAAATATTTCAGGCCAATCCTAAACACAACATGGACTGTCTTGGACTCTGCAAATTAGATATCTACTGACACATAATCTTTGCGTTTCCTCGATTTTCTCAAAATGTGCGGTTTTTGTGATTTGGTCTGACAAAGTTGGACCATGAAGGAGATAAGAAGAATTATTATTTACTATACTTTATTAGAATAACAAAAGCATATACCCAACGTCCTCTACCGACAGTGCCAGCCGAGCTGATAGTAAATGAAGTTTGGATTATTTCAATGATAGTTTTTATTATTATTTACTATAAGTTTTAATTATTATTTACTATAATTTATTAAAAAAACATACGCCCAACGTGGGGCTCGAACCCACGACCCCGAGATTAAGAGTCTCGTGCTCTACCGACTGAGCTAGCCGGGCTGTAATATCTTAAGTCTGGAGTATAATAATGATGGCAGTTCCAATTATTAATTTTATCCCGATTCGCAAGTGGTTACCTAAAATGTTTGACGTTCTCTCAAGGCGAAATTTTCTTCCTCGAAGTCAAAAATGCCAAGTATTTCAGGCCAATCCTAAACACAACATGGACTGTCTTGGACTCTGCAAAGGAGATATCTACTCACACATAATCTTTGCGTTTCCTCGATTTTCTCAAAATGTGCGGTTTTTGTGATTTGGTCTGACAAAGTTGGACCATGAAGGAGATAAGAAGAATTATTATTTACTATACTTTATTAGAATAACAAAAGCATAGGCCCAACGTCCTCTACCGACAGTGCCAGCCGAGCTGATAGTAACTGAAGTTTGGAGTATTTCAATGATAGTTTTTATTATTATTTACTATAAGTTTTAATTATTATTCACTAAATTTTATTAAAAAACATACGCCCAACGTGGGGCTCGAACCCACGACCCCGAGATTAAGAGTCTCGTGCTCTACCGACTGAGCTAGCCGGGCTGCACTATCTTAAGTCTGGAGTATAATAATGATGGCAGTTTCAATTATTAATTTTTTCCCGATAAGCAAGTGGTTACCTAATATGTTTGACGTTTTCTCAAAGCGAAATTTTCTTCCTCGAAGTCTAAAATGCCAAGTATTTCAGGCCAATCCTAAACACAACATGGACTGTCTTGGACTCTTCAAAGGAGATATCTACTCACACATAATCTTTGCGTTTCCTCGATTTTCTCAAAATGTGCGGTTTTTGTGATTTGGTCTGACAAAGTTGGACCATGAAGGAGATAAGAAGAATTATTATTTACTATACTTTATTAGAATAACAAAAGCATATACCCAACGTCCTCTACCGACAGTGCCAGCCGAGCTGATAGTAAATGAAGTTTGGATTATTTCAATGATAGTTTTTATTATTATTTACTATAAGTTTTAATTATTATTTACTATAATTTATTAAAAAAACATACGCCCAACGTGGGGCTCGAACCCACGACCCCGAGATTAAGAGTCTCGTGCTCTACCGACTGAGCTAGCCGGGCTGTAATATCTTAAGTCTGGAGTATAATAATGATGGCAGTTCCAATTATTAATTTTATCCCGATTCGCAAGTGGTTACCTAAAATGTTTGACGTTTTCTCAAGGCGAAATTTTCTTCCTCGAAGTCAAAAATGCCAAGTATTTCAGGCCAATCCTAAACACAACATGGACTGTCTTGGACTCTGCAAAGGAGATATCTACTCACACATAATCTTTGCGTTTCCTCGATTTTCTCAAAATGTGCGGTTTTTGTGATTTGGTCTGACAAAGTTGGACCATGAAGGAGATAAGAAGAATTATTATTTACTATACTTTATTAGAATAACAAAAGCATAGGCCCAACGTCCTCTACCGACAGTGCCAGCCGAGCTGATAGTAACTGAAGTTTGGAGTATTTCAATGATAGTTTTTATTATTATTTACTATAAGTTTTAATTATTATTCACTATATTTTATTAAGGGGGTATGGGACACTTTCAACTTTTTTCTTTAATATTGTAGATATCAATATAATTTTTTTCCATAAATGTATACTAAATATACTTACACTTTTAGATAGTCAGAGGTTTTAAATAATCATTATTCATTTTTTTAAAAAATAAAATGTGTCAAAAAGTGATGTCTCTTATTTTTGTTATAAGTCAAAAACTTATTTATTGGCAAACAAATATTTAGCATTTTTATAAACTGAAAAATGTATTTAACAAACTGTCTTTACCGATTTTTCATATTTGCCATAGTTTTTTTTAAAAAAAATTTTGAAGTTTTTTTTAATAATTTCACAGGTTCACTTTTTTTATTAAAATTAATAAATAAAAAAATAAACTATTTACAACTAATCCCTAAAGACAAATTAAAGATATATGTCTGAAAAATATGAGTAAAAAATTTTGACTCTCTATGGGCAGTAGATTTTGAGTTATATCAATTTAAAGTCAAAAAATCATCGAAAACACGATCAAGGAGAAAAACAACTTTGAAGTTTATCACTTTACTTACTGAAGCACTCCAAACCGACCGACCAACTAAGGATTCGATAACGTTATTCCTATCTAATATTACGAGGAAGCAAAGACTATAAACGTGGTTGGCCAACACAGATGTCATGACATAAAAAACTACACATCTCACGTTCTACTGCAGATATAAATAAAATTTTTGTTTTAAATTATTCTAAAATATTTGTGTTATTTTTTATGATAATAATAATTTTTTTGATTTTTTTGAAAATTTTGTGTCCCATACCCCCTTAAAAAACATACGCCCAACGTGTGGCTCGAACCCACGACCCCGAGATTAAGAGTCTCGTGCTCTACCGACTGAGCTAGCCGGGCTGCACTATCTTAAGTCTGGAGTATAATAATGATGGCAGTTTCAATTATTAATTTTTTCCCGATAAGCAAGTGGTTACCTAATATGTTTGACGTTTTCTCAAAGCGAAATTTTCTTCCTCGAAGTCTAAAATGCCAAGTATTTCAGGCCAATCCTAAACACAACATGGACTGTCTTGGACTCTTCAAAGGAGATATCTACTCACACATAATCTTTGCGTTTCCTCGATTTTCTCAAAATGTGCGGTTTTTGTGATTTGGTCTGACAAAGTTGGACCATGAAGGATATATGAAGAATTATTATTTACTGTACTTTATTAGAATAACAAAAGCATAGGCCCAACGTCCTCTACCGACAGTGCCAGCCGAGCTGATAGTAACTGAAGTTTGGAGTATTTCAATGATAGTTTTTATTATTATTTACTATAAGTTTTAATTATTATTTATTCGAAAAAAACATACGCCCAACGTGGGGCTCGAACCCACGACCCCAAGATTAAGAGTCTCGTGCTCTACCGACTGAGCTAGCCGGAATGTAATATCTTAAATCTGGAGTATAATAATGATGGCAGTTCCAATTATTAATTTTACCCGATTCGCAAGTGGTTACCTGAAATGTTTGACGTTTTCTCAAGGCGAAATTTTCTTCCTCGAAGTCAAAAATGCCAAATATTTCAGGCCAATCCTAAACACAACATGGACTGTCTTGGACTCTGCAAATTAGATATCTACTGACACATAATCTTTGCGTTTCCTCGATTTTCTCAAAATGTGCGGTTTTTGTGATTTGGTCTGACAAAGTTGGACCATGAAGGAGATAAGAAGAATTATTATTTACTATACTTTATTAGAATAACAAAAGCATATACCCAACGTCCTCTACCGACAGTGCCAGCCGAGCTGATAGTAAATGAAGTTTGGATTATTTCAATGATAGTTTTTATTATTATTTACTATAAGTTTTAATTATTATTTACTATAATTTATTAAAAAAACATACGCCCAACGTGGGGCTCGAACCCACGACCCCGAGATTAAGAGTCTCGTGCTCTACCGACTGAGCTAGCCGGGCTGTAATATCTTAAGTCTGGAGTATAATAATGATGGCAGTTCCAATTATTAATTTTATCCCGATTCGCAAGTGGTTACCTAAAATGTTTGACGTTCTCTCAAGGCGAAATTTTCTTCCTCGAAGTCAAAAATGCCAAGTATTTCAGGCCAATCCTAAACACAACATGGACTGTCTTGGACTCTGCAAAGGAGATATCTACTCACACATAATCTTTGCGTTTCCTCGATTTTCTCAAAATGTGCGGTTTTTGTGATTTGGTCTGACAAAGTTGGACCATGAAGGAGATAAGAAGAATTATTATTTACTATACTTTATTAGAATAACAAAAGCATAGGCCCAACGTCCTCTACCGACAGTGCCAGCCGAGCTGATAGTAACTGAAGTTTGGAGTATTTCAATGATAGTTTTTATTATTATTTACTATAAGTTTTAATTATTATTCACTATATTTTATTAAAAAACATACGCCCAACGTGGGGCTCGAACCCACGACCCCGAGATTAAGAGTCTCGTGCTCTACCGACTGAGCTAGCCGGGCTGCACTATCTTAAGTCTGGAGTATAATAATGATGGCAGTTTCAATTATTAATTTTTTCCCGATAAGCAAGTGGTTACCTAATATGTTTGACGTTTTCTCAAAGCGAAATTTTCTTCCTCGAAGTCTAAAATGCCAAGTATTTCAGGCCAATCCTAAACACAACATGGACTGTCTTGGACTCTTCAAAGGAGATATCTACTCACACATAATCTTTGCGTTTCCTCGATTTTCTCAAAATGTGCGGTTTTTGTGATTTGGTCTGACAAAGTTGGACCATGAAGGAGATAAGAAGAATTATTATTTACTATACTTTATTAGAATAACAAAAGCATATACCCAACGTCCTCTACCGACAGTGCCAGCCGAGCTGATAGTAAATGAAGTTTGGATTATTTCAATGATAGTTTTTATTATTATTTACTATAAGTTTTAATTATTATTTACTATAATTTATTAAAAAAAACATACGCCCAACGTGGGGCTCGAACCCACGACCCCGAGATTAAGAGTCTCGTGCTCTACCGACTGAGCTAGCCGGGCTGTAATATCTTAAGTCTGGAGTATAATAATGATGGCAGTTCTAATTATTAATTTTATCCCGATTCGCAAGTGGTTACCTAAAATGTTTGACGTTTTCTCAAGGCGAAATTTTCTTCCTCGAAGTCAAAAATGCCAAGTATTTCAGGCCAATCCTAAACACAACATGGACTGTCTTGGGTTCTGCAAAGGAGATATCTACTCACACATAACCTTTGCGTTTCCTCGATTTTCTCAAAATGTGCGTTTTTTGTGATTTGGTCTGACAAAGTTGGACCATGACGGAGATAAGAAGAATTATTATTTACTATACTTTATTAGAATAACAAAAGCATAGGCCCAACGTCCTCTACCGACAGTGCCAGCCGAGCTGATAGTAACTGAAGTTTGGAGTATTTCAATGATAGTTTTTATTATTATTTACTATAAGTTTTAATTATTATTCACTATATTTTATTAAAAAACCTACGCCCAACGTGGGGCTCGAACCCACGACCCCGAGATTAAGAGTCTCGTGCTCTACCGACTGAGCTAGCCGGGCTGTACTATCTTAAGTCTGGAGTATAATAATGATGGCAGTTTCAATTATTAATTTTTTCCCGATTCGCAAGTGGTTACCTGAAATGTTTGACGTTTTCTCAAGGCGAAATTTTCTTCCTCGAAGTCAAAAATGCCAAATATTTCAGGCCAATCCTAAACACAACATGGACTGTCTTGGACTCTGCAAATTAGATATCTACTGACACATAATCTTTGCGTTTCCTCGAATTTCTCAAAATTTGCGGTTTTTGTGATTTGTTCTGACAAAGTTGGACCATAAAGGAGATAAGAAGAATTATTATTTACTATACTTTATTAGAATAACAAAAGCATAGGCCCAACGTCCTCTACCGACAGTGCCAGCCGAGCTGATAGTAACTGAAGTTTGGAGTATTTCAATGATAGTTTTTATTATTATTTACTATAAGTTTTAATTATTATTTATTCGAAAAAACATACGCCCAACGTGGGGCTCGAACCCACGACCCCAAGATTAAGAGTCTCGTGCTCTACCGACTAAGCTAGCCGGAATGTAATATCTTAAATCTGGAGTATAATAATGATGGCAGTTCCAATTATTAATTTTACCCGATTCGCAAGTGGTTACCTGAAATGTTTGACGTTTTCTCAAGGCGAAATTTTCTTCCTCGAAGTCAAAAATGCCAAATATTTCAGGCCAATCCTAAACACAACATGGACTGTCTTGGACTCTGCAAATTAGATATCTACTGACACATAATCTTTGCGTTTCCTCGATTTTCTCAAAATGTGCGGTTTTTGTGATTTGGTCTGACAAAGTTGGACCATGAAGGAGATAAGAAGAATTATTATTTACTATACTTTATTAGAATAACAAAAGCATATACCCAACGTCCTCTACCGACAGTGCCAGCCGAGCTGATAGTAAATGAAGTTTGGATTATTTCAATGATAGTTTTTATTATTATTTACTATAAGTTTTAATTATTATTTACTATAATTTATTAAAAAAACATACGCCCAACGTGGGGCTCGAACCCACGACCCCGAGATTAAGAGTCTCGTGCTCTACCGACTGAGCTAGCCGGGCTGTAATATCTTAAGTCTGGAGTATAATAATGATGGCAGTTCCAATTATTAATTTTATCCCGATTCGCAAGTGGTTACCTAAAATGTTTGACGTTCTCTCAAGGCGAAATTTTCTTCCTCGAAGTCAAAAATGCCAAGTATTTCAGGCCAATCCTAAACACAACATGGACTGTCTTGGACTCTGCAAAGGAGATATCTACTCACACATAATCTTTGCGTTTCCTCGATTTTCTCAAAATGTGCGGTTTTTGTGATTTGGTCTGACAAAGTTGGACCATGAAGGAGATAAGAAGAATTATTATTTACTATACTTTATTAGAATAACAAAAGCATAGGCCCAACGTCCTCTACCGACAGTGCCAGCCGAGCTGATAGTAACTGAAGTTTGGAGTATTTCAATGATAGTTTTTATTATTATTTACTATAAGTTTTAATTATTATTTATTCGAAAAAACATACGCCCAACGTGGTGCTCGAACCCACGACCCCGAGATTAAGAGTCTCGTGCTCTACCGACTGAGCTAGCCGGGATGTAATATCTTAAATCTGGAGTATAATAATGATGGCAGTTCCAATTATTAATTTTACCCGATTCGCAAGTGGTTACCTGAAATGTTTGACGTTTTCTCAAGGCGAAATTTTCTTCCTCGAAGTCAAAAATGCCAAATATTTCAGGCCAATCCTAAACACAACATGGACTGTCTTGGACTCTGCAAATTAGATATCTACTGACACATAATCTTTGCGTTTCCTCGATTTTCTCAAAATGTGCGGTTTTTGTGATTTGGTCTGACAAAGTTGGACCATGAAGGAGATAAGAAGAATTATTATTTACTATACTTTATTAGAATAACAAAAGCATAGGCCCAACGTCCTCTACCGACAGTGCCAGCCGAGCTGATAGTAACTGAAGTTTGGAGTATTTCAATGATAGTTTTTATTATTATTTACTATAAGTTTTAATTATTATTCACTATATTTTATTAAAAAACCTACGCCCAACGTGGGGCTCGAACCCACGACCCCGAGATTAAGAGTCTCGTGCTCTACCGACTGAGCTAGCCGGGCTGTACTATCTTAAGTCTGGAGTATAATAATGATGGCAGTTTCAATTATTAATTTTTTCCCGATTCGCAAGTGGTTACCTGAAATGTTTGACGTTTTCTCAAGGCGAAATTTTCTTCCTCGAAGTCAAAAATGCCAAATATTTCAGGCCAATCCTAAACACAACATGGACTGTCTTGGACTCTGCAAATTAGATATCTACTGACACATAATCTTTGCGTTTCCTCGAATTTCTCAAAATTTGCGGTTTTTGTGATTTGTTCTGACAAAGTTGGACCATAAAGGAGATAAGAAGAATTATTATTTACTATACTTTATTAGAATAACAAAAGCATAGGCCCAACGTCCTCTACCGACAGTGCCGGCCGAGCTGATAGTAACTGAAGTTTGGAGCATTCCTAATGATAGTTTTTATTATTTTTTACTATAAGTTTTAATTATTATTTATTCGAAAAAACATACGCACAACGTGGGGCTCGAACCCACGACCCCGAGATTAAGAGACTCGTGCTCTACCGACTGAGCTAGCCGGGCTGTACTATGTTAAGTCTGGAGTATAATAATGATGGCAGTTCCAATTATTAATTTTACCCGATTCGCAAGTGGTTACCTGAAATGTTTGACGTTTTCTCAAGGCAAAATTTTCTTCCTCGAAGTCAAAAATGCCAAATATTTCAGGTCAACCCTGGTCTAAAAGTCACCAAGGTGACGAAAAAAAATGACCATGGACGACCTGTGTGACATGACCATGGTCATGTCACCTGATGTCTTGGTCATATCAGCATGGTCATATCAGATAGGTCGTCCAAAAAATCACCATATTCATGTCACCAAGGTGACGAAAAAAATCACCATGGTCATGTCACCAAGGTGACGAAAAAAATTACCATGGTCATGTCACCAAGGTGACGAAAAAAATGACCATGGTGATTTTTTGGACGACCTGTGTGACATGACCATGTTCATGTCACCTGATGTATTGGTCATATCAGCATGGTCATATCAGATAGGTCGTCCAAAAAATCACCATGGTCATGTCCCATTGGTAGTTATAGTTATCACCATGGTCATGTGACATATGTGGCATCCCATAGATCCAAAAAATCACTATGGTCGTGTCAGCTCAGTAATATCACCAAGATAACAAGGATAAAAATCTCCCTGGCAAAAAATAGGACAAGTGTGCTTTGAATAGCATACAACATGATCACGTGATTGATGCATGGCCACATAAATATCAGGATAAGCTTTAAAACGTAGTATTCAGATGATCCATCTTCGTCAAATTGCAAAACAAGTTGTGTGTAGGCAGCTTTTTGTTAAAAGAAACAAATACATATTTTGTTCATACCAGACTGGAGTGATCATAATTGTTAATCTATTATGATTAATGGTTTTGAAGTTGATATTCTTGGTAATCATAATTGAGTATGATTAATCCTCTGATAATCGTAAGAGTGATACAATAGTAATAAAAATAGTAATATTACAATTATATAGTAATAATAGTAACTACACTAATAGTAGTACTGTGCAACTCTGAATTTATCACCTAATACAATGTTAAATACCATGTTTCTGATCGAGCTGTTTGATATTAATATAGATCTCTTTTGATATAATCAATACAAATCTCTACTGACTTGTATTGACACCAGTGGGCCATTTCCACATACAGCTATCCTCTATTTATATCAATATAGAGAGAGATCTCCACTGATCTATATTTATACTGGACCCGAGGTCACGAGCCCAGTGTATTGTTATAAATGAGTCATGACTAATGTTTAAATAAACTTAACTTTAATAAAACATAAACTAACTAAATATAACAAACTTATAAAAATATACTTGAAGGTTACATGATATGAATAGCAACTGTTGATGAATTAGCAGAGTTTAAATACACAATCTAAGGTTACAGATACAGATGTACAAGAATTACAAATATTGGTGGTTGAAGTTATCCTCTGTACAACAACTACTTATGTTCATGCCGCCACATCATCCCCCTCCGTAGCTTCCACGTCAGGGCAAGCGAAAACGAACTTTCCTTCCGCTCCTGGTGGTATAGTTGCGAGAAGAGGCTGGATTAACAGAAAGTGGGGCCGGCGAAGGTTGTTTCAACTCTGCAGTAGGTTCATGGCAACCTAGAAAAGCAGGCTTTAATCTGTCAATAGATATCCACTTTGAATCTTTACCAACCTGCAGAAAAAACACTTTAGATTTCCGTTTTAGAACACGAAAAGGTCCATCATACGGAGGTTGGAGTGGTTTCCTGACAGAATCGTTTCGTATAAAGACATGACTGCATGTTTGAAGAGCTTTAGGAACATAAACCGCTCGCCTATCCTTCCAAGTAACCTCTAAAGGTTTAACAGTAGAAAAGGCCTTTGAAAGGGTTTGTATGAATTCTGGTTCAGTGAGACTAGTTTTAGGGGAATCAAAGAACTGACCTGGCAATCGTAAGGTTTGACCATATACCATTTCAGCAGAAGAATGATTCCAGTCCTCACGAATGGCAGTGCGAAGGCCAAGAAGAACCAGAGGAAGGCGATCTACCCAAGAATCTAAAGGGTTACACTTTAAGGAAGCTTTAAGAGTTCGATGAGTTCTTTCAACCAACCCGTTCGTTTTAGGGTTATAAGCCGAAGTGCGAGAGATTTCAGAGCCGAGAGACTGTGCCAAACGTTTAAATACAGCAGACTCCAGCTGTCTACCTTGGTCACAGGTAATACGGGCAGGAGCACCAAAGCGAGAAACGTAGTTGTACAAAAATGCTCTAGCGACAGTAACAGCAGTAATGTCTTGTAGTGGCACCGCTTCAACCCATCTGGTAAACCTGTCGATAATGGTAAGACAGTACCGGTAGTTTTGAAAAGTGGGCAACGGGCCGACAAGGTCAAGATGGACATGCTGAAATCTAGCATTTGGAGTTGGTATCTGGCCCAATGGCGAAACAGTGTGCCTATGAACTTTGGCTTTCTGACATGCCACACAAGTACGACACCAGTACGCTACATCTTTGCGCATTGAGGGCCAAACGTATCTCTCGCTAATCTGCTTCAGAGTTGGGCGAACACCCGTGTGAGCAAGATCATGTACAGATTCAAAAATTAATTGTCGAAAAGAGTCGGGAACAAATACTCGTACAGATTTTTGGGAAATGTCACAATATAGTTTAGCTTTAAAATTTGGGAAATCAATTAGTTTTAGTTCTAGGCCTGTTTTATCAGGGTTTTGCAAGCAAAATTGAAGCTTTTCATCAGTCAATTGACGGGCAGCCATAACCTCGAAATTTATTTGGACAGGGTAAACTATTTCCTCAATTCTTGAAAGTGCGTCAGCTACTGGATTAAGTTCACCAGAAACATGACGGATATCAGTAGTGAATTGGGAAACAAACTCTACCTGACGAAGTCGTCTGGGAGAACATCTTTCAAAACCCTGGTTAAAGGCAAACACAAGAGGCTTATGGTCAGTCAAAACATGAAAAACACGACCTTCTAACATATAACGAAAATGTATAATTGATAGATAAATTGCCAAAAGCTCTTTATCATAGGCTGAGTATGACTTTTGAGCAGAATTTAGCTTTTTTGAAAAGAAAGACAACGGCAAATAACCATTCAGAGTTTTCTTATGCAACGCACCCGCTACAGCTAAATCGCTGGCATCTGTAAACAGTGCAAGTTCACAGTTAGGTTCAGGATGAGACAATTGAGTGATATTAACGATACTGTCCTTACATTTCTGGAATGTGTCCTTTAACGAATCGGACCAATCAATCACACGTTTGTCATTCTTTTTTGAACCACATAAAAGAGCATTTAAAGGGGCGTGCAACTCGGCTGCTTTTGGAACAAAACGACGATAAAAATTTAAGCAACCTAGAAAACGTCTTAAGTCTTTGATCGTTTTTGGAAGGGGGTAATTTACAATAGTTTCAACTTTTTCAGGTAAAGGTTTACAACCCAATGCATTGACAACATGACCCAAAAATGAAATTTCAGATTTTCCAAAGACGCATTTAGCTGAGTTAATGGTAATGCCAAAATTTTGGAGTCTTTGAAAGACCAACCGCAAGTGTTTTAAGTGTTCTTCCTCATTAGTACTGGCTATTAAAATATCGTCCAAATAGGCGAAGACGAAATCAAGCCCAAAAAGAACTTCATTGATGAAGCGTTGAAAAGTTTGGGGCGCGCCACAAAGACCATAAGGAAGAAACATGAACTCAAACAACCCAAACGGGGTTATAACTGCAGTTTTTTCTATATCGGGTTCGTGGACAGGTATTTGGTTAAAAGCCCTTACAAGGTCAATCTTACTGAAAACCTTTTTACCGGAAAGATCCTGGGTGAAATCTTGTAGGTTTGGCAAAGGGTACTTATCAGGTTTAGTACGTGAATTCAAAAGCCTGTAATCACCTGTTGGTCGCCAGTCTGAATTACTCTTCGGGACCATGTGCAACGCACTTGCCCAGGGACTTTTAGATGGTCGACAAATACCATGCTCCATCATATAGGAAAACTCATCCTTAGCCGCTTTGAGCTGAGCAGGATGTAACCTACGAACTTTAGAGCAAACAGGTGGGCCAAAAGTGTTAATGTAGTGGACAGTATCATGTTTAATTGCTAAGGGTCTAGGGCTGGCTTTAGTTACGTCTGGAAATTCCTGGATTAGGCGGTGATATTTGCTATCGCCAACTACAGTCTTAATTCCAGGTATGAAAGTAGGCAAAACTTTACCTTTTTGGGTACAGGACGTTAAAGGGTCAATAAGTTTTCGATTTTTAATGTCAACAATTAAACCAAATTGCTGCAGAAAGTCAGCCCCAATAATAGGTTTGGAAACGGCTGCAATGACAAAAGGAAAGTCGAACTTCCTACGGAGACCCAAATTTAAGGAAAGTAACTTTGAACCATAAGTTTTTATTGAGGTCCCGTTCGCAGCGTTCAAAACATAAGGGCTAACTGTTCTACAACCTCTATAAGAGAGAGGCAGCAAACTCAAATCAGAGCCACTGTCGACCAAGAACTGAACTTTAGTTTTAAAGTCGGTGACGAAAAGGCGATGACTAAAAAAACCTGCATTAGAACCAGGGATTACCACTTCCGTGGACGGATCTAGGGGGTTACAAGGCTTGTCCAACGGCAATTTGGCTAAGGGATTAGTAGAAGGTTTTTTACAACTAAGAGCTTTTTCACCAAACTTTTTATGATACCAACACATTTTAGGTTGAGAGTTTCGATTATTTTGTTCATTTGTACTTTTGTGATTAAAATTTCGATTACTGGAACTATAATTACTACGGCCTTTGAAGTTCCTTGAACGGGAACGGCCTCTAGAAAAGTTTTTACCCCTTTCTAATAAATCATCAATTTTTTCGTTTAGAGCTAAAATTTCCCTTTGCAGTTCCGAGACTTGATTTTGCAACGAATTTTTGGAGGCAATATTGTCTTTATTCATTCTGAATTTTTAAAATTTCAAAAGTTAAAAATAGAAATTCAATTTGAAATGTTGAAATTGGCAAACGAATTAGAACATGAATTATAAAAGAAAGAAAAATTGACCTTACCGAATGGCCAAAATTTAGTAGTCAAAAACTTCGAATTCACGACGCTGAACCTACAAAACACCATAAATGTCCGCACACGATGTCCAAAATGTCCGCACACAATGTCCAAAATGTCCGCACACAATGTCCCAGTAGGAAAATATCCTGAAGACAGTTCGCCGGAAGATGCTCAATGTCCGAAGGAGGTGCTGGGGCAAGCTTGGCGTAAGACCGCTGGTGCTGGAACACGCTGGTGGGAATTGGCTGTAGGCGCTGGGTACGCTTCGGTGCGAACTAGCTGTAGGCGCTGGGTACACGTCGGCTGGAACTGACTGTAGGCGCTGGGTACACGTCGGCGGGAACTGACTGTAGGCGCTGGGTACACGTCGGCTGGAACTGACTGCAGGCGCTGGGTACACGTCGGTGGGAACCGGCTCCAGGCGCTGGGTTTACGTCAGTGCAGGGAGCTGTCCGCAGGCGCTGGGAACACATCAGTACAGAAAGCTGGCCGCAGGCGCTGGGAACACGACGGTAAAGAAACGACTGCCAGTCAACAGTGCAGGCTGCAGGCGATGATTACCAGTGCGACGGTATCTGAAGATGGCTGCTAGGCCGAACATAATGCAAGCTGCATCATAACAGGTTCCACGTAGAATGTCCGAAGTCCGGAGGTCACCAGATATACTGGACCCGAGGTCACGAGCCCAGTGTATTGTTATAAATGAGTCATGACTAATGTTTAAATAAACTTAACTTTAATAAAACATAAACTAACTAAATATAACAAACTTATAAAAATATACTTGAAGGTTACATGATATGAATAGCAACTGTTGATGAATTAGCAGAGTTTAAATACACAATCTAAGGTTACAGATACAGATGTACAAGAATTACAAATATTGGTGGTTGAAGTTATCCTCTGTACAACAACTACTTATGTTCATGCCACCACATATTGATATCCATACAAATCAATACTGCACTGCAAATACTCACACACAATACTTGCACATAATAAACACATTTAAGAACACTTTTTGTCCTCAAAATTAACAAAACTTTTTGGCGTTGTTAGCTAGAACACTATATAAGAAACATAATTACAACACTTTATTGTGCTGCGATAGTTATCTGAATATGTTTGAAAAGTGTTGCTGACCAGGAATGTGTTTCTAAAATAGTGTTGTGATGAAAATGTGCTTTTACATTGGTGTTTTGCAGTGCAACCCCCTAATTAACAACATATTTGAAGCATCACATACATTTTAGAACACAATAAGTTAAGGGGGAATTGGAACGAAAGTCAGGTCCTCAAACTAAACACTTCTCTCTGTGTTAAATCCAATGGGGAAAAATAATTTTCGGTTCCGAATTATTCTGGCTGAATATTGAATAATTTACAAACAGTATTTTTTATATGATAAATGTAGCTGTCTTAAAGATCTCTATAATTCCGTTTCTCTTTATATTGGTTCAAATATTTAATTGTAAAATTATTCAAATCATAAAAATATTCAAACTAATTTCAAAAAGTGGAATTATAGGGACATTTAAGCAAGCTACATTATTATATAAAACAAACTGTTTGTAAAAATATATTATACAAATACAGCCTGTGTAATTCAGAACCAAAAATTATTTTTTCCGTTGGATTAACACAGAGAGAAGCGTTCGGTTTCGAGACCCGACTACTGGTCTCATCTCCCCTTAATACAATTTCTAAAGTAAGATTCAAGACAAGAACTTCTAAAATAACTAAAACAGCCTACTTTTCTGTTACGATAATATTCACTGAAATTCTTAACGAAAAACAAGTAGGTTTGCAAAAGTACATACACATAATGAACTATCAAGTAATTACATTGTGCTATGTATTGTATTGTGATGTCATTCAAAACCAATTTATAATACAATAATAAACTTTCTTCAAATATTTATTTCAAATAAATAAAGTTTCTTACCTTTAGCCTTTAGTCTCTTACCTAAAGTTTCTTTCTGAGTTACCCACTCAGTTGTTGAACTTTGTGTTTCTGATGAAGAGCCAGTCTGACAAGTTGTGGTACAATTGCCAGATTAACTACAGTTCCCCGGACGAGAATTGTGAATTTTTTTCAACAAATTAGATAGGGCATTCATCTGAGTGACTCCCATCTAACTCATTTTTAAAATAACACAATGTTTTGTTATTGAAAAAAAACTAACTGGAAAAAAAGTGAAAAAAGAACATGTGTAAGTACAAAGCAAATAAAAAAAATACAACTGATATCGTCAATTATGACAGACCACGAATGTGCAAAAACAAAAATATGCAACACAACTATAGCTTAACTGAAGGTTATTGTTAGCTTTCATCATCCTCGCACCAGAGCCACACGACCGCAGTTGACAACAGGTGTCTTAATTAAGAACTACAGTAAAGTGACGAGCCGACACCATGAAACTGAAGGAAAGATTTAATGTAGGAAAATAATCCAATGGATTATGGCGTCGGCATCCTGTTTCTTCTAACACAGTACTGCTATTCTACAAACACTACGCGGCAATAAAATCTTCAGGAAGGGGCACATGAAGTGTTTTTTTTTAATTAAAAAACCGGCTTAACTTTTAATATAAATTATTCCATCTGATAACACATTTTTTTGTGTTCTTTCTGGAAGCATTCGTAAATGCCTTCGAGATATTTTAAGTAAGAAATCGTTATCCGTTCGTTACATATTCTAAATCGGGGGTTCCCAACCGGTGGTACGCAAGAATATTAAATATTTCAGGTGGTACGCAAGAATATTAAATATTTCAGGTGGTACTTGTGAGTGATGTGAGCATTATGATGCTATCAATAGCTTCTGTATGTATGTGAGTAAGCAAACATATTACTCATTATTTTAAACAATAACATTATTTTAAATAGAAATCTTTAATTAACTTCCGCACAGGATTTTG
Organism: Hylyphantes graminicola; assembly: GCA_023701765.1. Lineage (NCBI taxonomy): Eukaryota > Metazoa > Arthropoda > Arachnida > Araneae > Linyphiidae > Hylyphantes > Hylyphantes graminicola. The sequence goes on along the minus strand of CM043120.1, from coordinate 52,975,417 downwards.
CTAAGTTTGTACTATTTCATTTGTATGTATTTAGACATATGGACAATAAACAAAACTGTAAATTAATACAAATTTTATTTCTTCTTTATTATAAGCATGTCATAAATAAACAAATATCTAACCTTTAAATACGAAGTTTTCTCAGGAATTTTACTAAAAAAAAAACCTTTGAACATTTTTTGAAACGTAAATAGTATACGTTTATTAAAATATTTAGGTCTGGTGGTACGCCAAATTTTTTTAAAAAGGCAAGTGGTACGCAGGTGCAAAAAGGTTGGGAACCCCTGTTCTAAATTGTGACTCCCGTCGCCAAAGCTCTAGCGTAGTACATATCTTAGCACACGTTAGTATACTACATAATTAATGCTCCAAAGCCCTGCCGCTGTGCACAATGTCGCCATGAAAAGCTGTGTTGTGTGACACCTACACTCAGGTGTTTACTTCTTACATAATTGTGGTCCAAAACCTAAATTACGATGCCCATCACCAATACCACTATCTTGTAGCTGTAGTGATCCAATAATTCAAACCTAACCTAAATAGACAGCCAGAATTGTTCAACAGCTACAACCAGTTTTTAGTTACTTTTAACTGGTCCCAATTAAAACTGAAGGAAAAAAAGAACTGGTTGAACCATGCTGCGGTTTTGTTTCTCAAAAACCGTAAATCCCTAAGATCTGCACATTCGTGGTTTGGTCATTCAACTAACAATATGATATTCAAAAACAATTTCACTTCTTTAATACATCCTTTAATTTAATGCAACTTTTAAATTTAACTAATTGATTCTTTTAACAACTTAATTTTATGTACTGAAAGAAACAATGATAGGATAGTTAATCAATTTCATAAAAAATTAATTAACAACTAATATCCACAAAAATTAATAAAAAAGAAATGTTAATTGATGGGAAAATTTAAAATGAATGTCAACATTCTGGTACATTTAACACAATCGCTTTGCACACTTATGTAGCCTGACCAGATTTATTTTCATTGATTAACTTTTGAATACGAAATCATAAATTAATTTTATAAACTCATGCTCTATTTACGCAGTTGTTATTGCTAGATAGTTGAATAACAAAGTAAACTGTAATTTGAAATGCAGTCCTGTAAAATAAATGTAAACATGCCTGAATGAACCATGCTTACTCGCTTACGTTGATCAGATAAGAGTTAGAAAAACCATCTACAAACAATAAAAAATAGTGAACAAAATAAAACAAGAACTTACCTAGTTTATCTTCTTTTAATCCTTTGTTTGATTTAAACATTAAAAAGTAAACAAATTAAGATTTAAATTTTTTCAACGTGCTTTAACGTCAAAGAATACATTACGACGGTTACAGTTAAGGAATAGGACAACAGTTTTAATCAAGAATATTTTGAAATTATATAAGGATTTATGGCTAAAACTTTTTTTTTTTTTTTGCTCTAAATATTGTTAGAGCTGTTTTCAGTTAAATTGTACATTAAAATATACTGTATAACATAAACGAGCGAAGAAATAATTTTTTGCAAGGGTTTGGTTTGTTTGAGAGCACTATGTTTTGTTTTTTACGACAAGTACCGGTTTTAGAATCCAATTAAAAAATAAAAACTACAAAAATGGGTTTTATCGCAATCTTCTTTCCCTTATTTATTGATGAACAAGTTCGATCAGATTATTACAAGGTCAAGATTATTTCTAATTTTTACTTTAAAAACGTATTAGTTACAATACATTGCTATAGGGTTCGATAGCGTGATCTGCTATCAGCGAGTAAATAGTAGTATTTCAGAGGTTTTTAACGATTAAATATTTCTTTACAATTTCCAACTACGATTAGATGTTTTTAAAGCTATACCTTATGAAGCACTTAAAAAGTAATATCCCTTTTCCGATTTTTATTAAAACACGTTTTATGCCAATAAAATTTTTCGGCCTCAAGATAACGATGTTTTGTAATTCTGCATAAATTAATAACAATTTCCTTCTCTACAAATGTAAAAAAAAAATATTTTTTTATTGCCATTGCCGTACACGTGACTATAAAAACAATCAGAAATAGATTTGAATTTGTAATTGAAACTAGATCCAAAAACACAAATATTTTTTTTTTTTGATAAAACATAATTATAAAGGAGTTATTCGTTCTTTAAAATTTTTATTTGGAAGATACATTTTCTATGAAATATTCGTCCGATACCAGGACAGGATTCTCATGATAATGTGTTGTGACCAAATCTCATTTTGCCATTTATAAAACCAGATTGAAATTTGGCAGATAGCTTGATTTTTGATGACGAAAACAATTATAGATATAACAATTTACAAGTTGTTCAACAGATATTTTGCAAGAACTCTTATACTAAAATATTCGTTATGCGACGAGTCCCATCACATTGTAACAAAGCCAACAATCGCCAAATACTATAAGCCTGTTAAAGTTAAGCCTAACTTGCACATGTAATTTTAATTTAGCCAAAATTTAACAAAAAATTCCCGTTGTACGAAACTTGTATACGTGCATTCTTCTTTATATTATTTGCAATTTACAAAAATGAATTGTTTGTTTCATAAATTGTATGTTAACTTAGAAGCAATATATAAATAATTTAATTAGTTAACTTTCAATTACAAAATAAAATGCAATCATTTGTGAATTTTCATGAAATCTCAAATAGTTTTAATCGGTCCTTATATATTGGTTTGAATGAATAAATAGCAGTAGATAAGTGAAATAAAAATTTAGTAAATTCATTTAATGAAATGTGGATTACATTGCTTAATTCAGCATAATTGTTAAATGCAAAAAAAAATATGTCGTATGACATAGTTTCACAAAAAAAGATTATACACAGGTAAATTTTAGCAACAAGTAATATATAAATAGATGTCAATCAACATATGTTTCATAAATTCCTATATATGAATGTGATCATATATAACCATGGTTGATGTGACCAATTAGCTAAGGTGATATTACCAGAATTGATCAAGGAATTCCTTGGTATTGGTTTATTTCAGTTTTTAACCACCAAATAAATACACAAATAATGACAGCAATAGATTATGGTACAAATAATCGCTACAAAATGGTCATATTGTACAAAAGTAAAGTGACCAACATTATAATGTGGTCATTTTACAATAGTATTTTAGTCATGTCACTATCAAGTTCAATCTGAATATGACCATAATACAAATGTGACCAAACATCTTAGGTGATATCACAGATTTGGTCATAATAGTGTGACAGTTTAGTCACATCACTATCAAGTTCAATCTAAATATGACCATAATATTCATGTGACCAAACAGCTAAGGTGATATCAGCAGAAGTAACCATGTCACCATAGCTTGTGACCATGGTGACTTTCCAATATGACCAAAAGTGACTACATCAGGTTATATGGTGACTTGGTGATATGCTGACATCACCAGAAGTGACCACTTCAGTCTGCATGTGACCATAGTGATATGGTGATATCACTTATATCACCTTGGTGACATCTGGTGACTTTTAGACCAGGGAATCCTAAACACAACATGGTCTGTCTTGGACACTGCAAAGGAGATATCTACTCACACATAATCTTTGCGTTTCCTCGATTTTCTCAAAATGTGCGGTTTTTGTGATTTGGTCTGACAAAGTTGGACCATGAAGGAGATAAGAAGAATTATTATTTACTATACTTTATTAGAATAACAAAAGCATAGGCCCAACGTCCTCTACCGACAGTGCCGGCCGAGCTGATAGTAACTGAAGTTTGGAGCATTCCTAATGATAGTTTTTATTATTTTTTACTATAAGTTTTAATTATTATTTATTCGAAAAAACATACGCACAACGCGGGGCTCGAACCCACGACCCCGAGATTAAGAGTCTCGTGCTCTACCGACTGAGCTAGCCGGGCTGTACTTCGTTAAGACTGGAGTATAATAATGATGGCAGTTCCAATTATAAATTTTACCCGATTCGCAAGTGGTTACCTGAAATGTTTGACGTTTTCTCAAGGCAAAATTTTCTTCCTCGAAGTCAAAAATGCCAAATATTTCAGGCAAATCCTAAACACAACATGGACTGTCTTGAACTCTGCAAATTAGATATCTACTTACACATAATCTTTGCGTTTCCTCGATTTTCTCAAAATGTGCGGTTTTTGTGATTTGGTCTGACAAAGTTGGACCATGAAGGAGATAAGAAGAATTATTACAGTAGAACCTCGATACAGCGACCGCTCTCGGGACCAACAACTTACGGTCGTTATATCGAAGGGACGTTATAAAGAATTTTAATTTAAAAAAATCTAACAAACCGAGAAAAAACTTATACATACCAATAGAAACGTTTAATTTGTATTTACACTTATTGGGCAGATAAAAATGAAGTAATTGAAGATTATTTCAAATTTCCAACAGAGTTCTTAATTATGACATTTTCTATTTTTGTAGAAAATCCTCGGCATTGTTCTCTCTCACAGTAGCGACGACATACTATATTTCACATTGATAGCGATTTGACTCCGCTTATTTTAAAAGCTATTTTGTAGACATGCAAATTGTACCAGGTCAGTTAGTCCAATGGGTCAAATGTGGTGGCGTATTTTCTACATCTATGTTTAACAACCAATTACAGAATGCATGAAAAATTAAGCTGACCTTGGCTTCTTTGCAACACTGGTCCCCGGCTTCCCCGGCGAATTCCCGGAATTCGTCCCTGCCCTATGCACCTATTCATTCATTGTTCGACCCCTTTCCTTGCTTGAAGAGGGGTTTCTTTATTGTGCTCAAACAAAAGCAAACAGGTTCTACTCACTCAAACACTTCCACAAGTTGAAATTTTGAAGCAAATACAAAAATGGCTTCTGGTAGCAATTTTTTTTCTGAAATGTCTACAAATATTCGGTCGCAATATCGAGGAACTGCTTGTTTTTCGGTCGCAAAAAAGAGGTTTTTTTAACACTATTCCTATGGTGAAATGATTGGGACTTTCCGAAGCGGTCTTTATAACGAAGGGGTCGCTAAATCGTGGGGTCGCAAAATCGAGGTTCTACTGTATTTACTATACTTTATTAGAATAACAAAAGCATAGGCCCAACGTCCTCTACCGACAGTGCCAGCCGAGCTGATAGTAACTGAAGTTTGGAGTATTTCAATGATAGTTTTTATTATTATTTACTATAAGTTTTAATTATTATTTACTATAATTTATTAAAAAAACATACGCCCAACGTGGGGCTCGAACCCACGACCCCGAGATTAAGAGTCTCGTGCTCTACCGATTGAGCTAGCAAGGCTGTGATATCTTAAGTCTGGAGTATAATAATGATGGCAGTTTCAATTATTAATTTTTTCCCGATTAGCAAGTGGTTACCTAATATGTTTGACGTTTTCTCAAAGCGAAATTTTCTTCCTCGAAGTCTAAAATGCCAAGTATTTCAGGCCAATCCTAAACACAACATGGACTGTCTTGGACTCTGCAAAGGAGATATCTACTCACACATAATCTTTGCGCTTCCTTGATTTTCTCTAAATGTGCGGTTTTTGTGATTTGTTCTGATAAAGTTGGACCATGAAGGAGATAAGAAGAATTATTATTTACTATACTTTATTAGAATACCAAAAGCATAGGCCCAACGTCCTCTACCGACAGTGCCAGCCGAGCTGATAGTAACTGAAGTTTGGAGTATTTCAACGATAGTTTTTATTATTATTTACTTAAGTTTTAATTATTATTTACTATAATTTATTAAAAAAACATACGCCCAACGTGGGGCTCGAACCCGCGACCCCGAGATTAAGAGACTCGTGCTCTACCGACTGAGCTAGCCGGGCTGTACTATGTTAAGTCTGGAGTATAATAATGATGGCAGTTCCAGTTATTAATTTTACCCGATTCGCAAGTGGTTACCTGAAATGTTTGACGTTTTCTCAAGGCAAAATTTTCTTCCTCGAAGTCAAAAATGCCAAATATTTCAGGTCAATCCTAAACACAACATGGACTGTCTTGGACTCTGCAAAGGAGATATCTACTCACACATAATCTTTGCGTTTCCTCGATTTTCTCAAAATGTGCGGTTTTTGTGATTTGGTCTGACAAAGTTGGACCATGAAGGAGATAAGAAGAATTATTATTTACTATACTTTATTAGAATAACAAAAGCATAGGCCCAACGTCCTCTACCGACAGTTCCGGCCGAGCTGATAGTAACTGAAGTTTGGAGCATTCCTAATGATAGTTTTTATTATTTTTTACTATAAGTTTTAATTATTATTTATTCGAAAAAACATACGCACAACGTGGGGCTCGAACCCACGACCCCGAGATTAAGAGACTCGTGCTCTACCGACTGAGCTAGCCGGGCTGTACTATGTTAAGTCTGGACTATAATAATGATGGCAGTTCCAATTATTAATTTTACCCGATTCGCAAGTGGTTACCTGAAATGTTTGACGTTTTCTCAAGGCAAAATTTTCTTCCTCGAAGTCAAAAATGCCAAATATTTCAGGTCAATCCTAAACACAACATGGTCTGTCTTGGACACTGCAAAGGAGATATCTACTCACACATAATCTTTGCGTTTCCTCGATTTTCTCAAAATGTGCGGTTTTTGTGATTTGGTCTGACAAAGTTGGACCATGAAGGAGATAAGAATAATTATTATTTACTATACTTTATTAGAATACCAAAAGCATAGGCCCAACGTCCTCTACCGACAGTGCCAGCCGAGCTGATAGTAACTGAAGTTTGGAGTATTTCAACGATAGTTTTTATTATTATTTACTTAAGTTTTAATTATTATTTACTATAATTTATTAAAAAAACATACGCCCAACGTGGGGCTCGAACCCACGACCCCGAGATTAAGAGTCTCGTGAACTACCGACTGAGCTAGCCGGGCTGTACTTCGTGAAGTCTGGAGTATAATAATGATGGCAGTTCCAATTATTAATTTTATCCCGATTCGCAAGTGGTTACCTAAAATGTTTGACGTTTTCTCAAGGCGAAATTTTCTTCCTCGAAGTCAAAAATGCCAAGTATTTCAGGCCAATCCTAAACACAACATGGACTGTCTTGGACTCTGCAAAGGAGATATCTACTCACACATAATCTTTGCGTTTCCTCGATTTTCTCAAAATGTGCGGTTTTTGTGATTTGGTCTGACAAAGTTGGACCATGAAGGAGATAAGAAGAATTATTATTTACTATACTTTATTAGAATAACAAAAGCATAGGCCCAACGTCCTCTACCGACAGTGCCAGCCGAGCTGATAGTAACTGAAGTTTGGAGTATTTCAATGATAGTTTTTATTATTATTTACTATAAGTTTTAATTATTATTCACTATATTTTATTAAAAAATCTACGCCCAACGTGGGGCTCGAACCCACGACCCCGAGATTAAGAGTCTCGTGCTCTACTGACTGAGCTAGCCGGGCTGTACTATCTTAAGTCTGGAGTATAATAATGATGGCAGTTTCAATTATTAATTT
>CM043120.1:52725434-52965434 GCA_023701765.1 Hylyphantes graminicola | reverse complement strand
ATAGTTTTAATTATTTTTTACTATAAGTTTTAATTATTATTTATTCGAAAAAACATACGCCCAACGTGGGGCTCGAACCCACGACTCCGAGATTAAGAGTCTCGTGCTCTACCGACTGAGCTAGCCGGGCTGTAGTATGTTAAGTCTGGAGTATAATAATGATGGCAGTTCCAATTATTAATTTTACCCGATTCGCAAGTGGTTACCTGAAATGTTTGACGTTTTCTCAATTCAAAATTTTCTTCCTCGAAGTCAAAAATGCCAAATATTTCAGGTCAATCCTAAACACAACATGGACTGTCTTGGACTCTGCAAAGGAGATATCTACTCACACATAATCTTTGCGTTTCCTCGATTTTCTCAAAATGTGCGGTTTTTGTGATTTGGTCTGACAAAGTTGGACCATGAAGGAGATAAGAAGAATTATTATTTACTATACTTTATTGGAATAACAAAAGCATAGGCCCAACGTCCTCTACCGACAGTGCCGGCCGAGCTGATAGTAACTGAAGTTTGGAGCATTCCTAATGATAGTTTTTATTACATTTTACTATAAGTTTTAATTATTATTTACTATATTTTATTTAAAAAACATACGCCCAACGTGGGGCTCGAACCCACGACCCCGAGATTAAGAGTCTCGTGCTCTACTGACTGAGCTAGCCGGGCTGTACTATCTTAAGTCTGGAGTATAATAATGATGGCAGTTTCAATTATTAATTTTTTCCCGATTAGCAAGTGGTTACCTAATATGTTTGACGTTTTCTCAAAGCGAAATTTTCTTCCTCGAAGTCTAAAATGCCAAGTATTTCAGGCCAATCCTAAACACAACATGGACTGTCTTGGACTCTGCAAAGGAGATATCTACTCACACATAATCTTTGCGCTTCCTTGATTTTCTCTAAATGTGCGGTTTTTGTGATTTGTTCTGACAAAGTTGGACCATGAAGGAGATAAGAAGAATTATTATTTACTATCCTTTATTAGAATAACAAAAGCATAGGCCCAACGTCCTCTACCGACAGTGCCGGCCGAGCTGATAGTAACTGAAATTTGGAGTATTCCTAATGATAGTTTTAATTATTTTTTACTATAAGTTTTAATTATTATTTATTCGAAAAAACATACGCCCAACGTGGGGCTCGAACCCACGACTCCGAGATTAAGAGTCTCGTGCTCTACCGACTGAGCTAGCCGGGCTGTAGTATGTTAAGTCTGGAGTATAATAATGATGGCAGTTCCAATTATTAATTTTACCCGATTCGCAAGTGGTTACCTGAAATGTTTGACGTTTTCTCAATTCAAAATTTTCTTCCTCGAAGTCAAAAATGCCAAATATTTCAGGTCAATCCTAAACACAACATGGACTGTCTTGGACTCTGCAAAGGAGATATCTACTCACACATAATCTTTGCGTTTCCTCGATTTTCTCAAAATGTGCGGTTTTTGTGATTTGGTCTGACAAAGTTGGACCATGAAGGAGATAAGAAGAATTATTATTTACTATACTTTATTGGAATAACAAAAGCATAGGCCCAACGTCCTCTACCGACAGTGCCGGCCGAGCTGATAGTAACTGAAGTTTGGAGCATTCCTAATGATAGTTTTTATTACATTTTACTATAAGTTTTAATTATTATTTACTATATTTTATTTAAAAAACATACGCCCAACGTGGGGCTCGAACCAACGACCCCGAGATTAAGAGTCTCGTGCTCTACCGACTGAGCTAGCCGGGCTGTACTATCTTAAGTCTGAAGTATAATGATGATGGCAGATCCAATTATTAATTTTATCCCGATTCGCAAGTGGTTGCCTAAAATGTTTGACGTTTTCTCAAGGCGAAATTTTCTTAATCGAAGTCAAAAATGCCAAGTATTTCAGGCCAATCCTAAACACAACATGGACTGTCTTGGACTCTGCAAAGGAGATATCTACTCACACATAATCTTTGCGTTTCCTCGATTTTCTCAAAATGTGCGGTTTTTGTGATTTGGTCTGACAAAGTTGGACCATGAAGGAGATAAGAAGAATTATTATTTACTATACTTTATTAGAATAACAAAAGCATAGGCCCAACGTCCTCTACCGACAGTGCCAGCCGAGCTGATAGTAACTGAAGTTTGGAGTATTTCAATGATAGTTTTTATTATTATTTACTATAAGTTTTAATTATTATTTACTATAATTTATTAAAAAACATACGCCCAACGTGGGGCTCGAACCCACGACCCCGAGATTAAGAGTCTCGTGCTCTACCGACTGAGCTAGCCGGGCTGTACTATGTTAAGTCTGGAGTATAATAATGATGGCAGTTCCAATTATTAATTTTAACCGATTCGCAAGTGGTTACCTGAAATGTTTGACGTTTTCTCAAGGCAAAATTTTCTTCCTCGAAGTCAAAAATGCCAAATATTTCAGGTCAATCCTAAACACAACATGGACTGTCTTGGACTCTGCAAAGGAGATATCTACTCACACATAATCTTTGCGTTTCCTCGATTTTCTCAAAATCTCTCTCAATTGTATAGATTGATAAGAATTGGATTTTGGACCTTGAAAGTAAAATTTATATTATTACTTTAGCTGTAAAATAAAATATTTTAACAAAACTAAAATAACAAAAAATGTACTTGTCTTTCCTCAATATACAAACAATACGAACACGAGGAAATTGTACATTACTTTTTTAGAAAAATACCATGTGCCAAATCACTCTTTTTTTATAAAACACATGGAAATGATAAAAGTAACAGTGATTCATGTTAATTGTAAACAAGACAAATTATCAAATCAATAATCTTCAAAAAATTGTTTCATAAGAATCTTAAATGTAAAATTTATCGCACATTGAATGTAGTTAAAAACATTAACCAAAACGCAAATGTAAAGTAGAATTGCAAAAGATTCAAAAAATAATAAAGCAAGTATTCTATTGCAGCTATTTCACTTTAAGCAATAAATCAAAAATAATAAATTTGCTCATTTTGTAAAAGGATACTTTCATACTGAGGATGGAGTACATGGAAAATTATTATTCCTTTAGTAGATAGTGAGGCACAACTGTAGCAAGTCGAAGGCACTGAACCACTTCGTAGATCTGCAAATTTGGGACAGTGGGCGGCGAGTGGGGCATCCCGACCAGAACGGGGTGATCTCGGCAGAGCACAGAGGCCAGAGGCGCATTCGAAGGGGACATCAATGAGGGGCAGGTTGACCGCAAAATTTCCGTGCAGAAGGCAGATGACCCCCCGGTGCGGCGAAGAGCGAAAGCGAAGTTACGTCACACCCATTCAAAGAATTCAGTAGAAATTGATGAGTCAGAATCAACCAGGAACTTTCGGAGTTAGCTTTAAGTGATGCTGGGGCGCAACTAGAAAAAAATCCTGGGGGGGGGGGTTTTCATTTTTTAAAAATTATTTTTCAATTGATTATTTTTAATTAAAATTAATTGTAATTAAAATTAATTGTAATTAAAATTAATTGTAATCAAAATTAATGATAATTAAAATTAATTGTTATTTAAGTTAGTTTTAATGAAAATTACTCTCAATAAAAATTACTTATATTTTTAATCAAAACTATTTGAATTAAAATTGATTTTTAATTTAATTTACTTTTGTTTAAATGCAGTTTTGTAGTACTAATTTAGTATTACTAGTTACTATTTATGTACATCAATTAGTTTTTATTGTACGAAACTCATATTTGTATTTAATAGTTAATTAATGTTTTATTTTTTTTAAATAAAAATTAAGTGTACCAAATAAAAAATCAATTATTGTATGTTTTTATTTATGATTTAACTAATTAGATAATTTAAATCACCGGATTTGTTGTATAGAAATTCAACGATAAGCTTCTAATATTAAATTTTATTATAAAAGGAGGTAAGAGTAAAGATATATTGAAAATTTATTTAAATTAAAAAATTTAAATGTTAAAATTACAATAATTACAAAATTAATTGGACAATTTTTTTTTGAAGAAATTTATGTAAATGTTACGGTCACAGCCCGAATTCGGCCACTTCGCGAATTGGCCAGCCAAATCCCGAAGTATCTAAGGACGCAGTGAATTGGCTGGCCAATGTCTAGTCTTTCCTAGATTTCGGGAATTGGCTGGCCAGATCACGAAGTGGCAAAAGAGATCCGTTAACTTTTTAATAAAACAAAACAATCGGGCATTCTTTAAATAAGCACGTCACGATTTGGCCGGTAACTAACTAATAAATTTGGTAGGAATAAGACATATTTAAAGGTCAAGCTGATAAAAAAAACAATTAAATGATTTAATATTTCGAACTTCAACAAAGCAAAGAAGTGTACTTTCAACGTCATACAGGACAGGAGAATCTCCGATGTAAAATAATTTAAATATTGATGTATTTATGCCGTGTAAAAAAAGCAATTATTAAAAAACGTGCTTTAAATATAAAACATCCATTAAAATGTAATGAAAACAGAAGTGACTGAGCAGCCATTTCTAAATTTATGTTAAAAACATTCAGATAAAAACAATAGAAAGGTTAAAAAAAAACGCGCCGAAAGTTAATTACAAACATACTCATCGTCAGATACTTTAGAGAAGAAATTAAACTTACCAATATTTTGCTCACATGACATCCATCCATCTTAAGAATAGAATACGAGAAAAAAAGGCGCGCCAAAACTCCAACGTGTGATACACCGATTTTACTTGTCTGTCTTATAAGCAAACTAAAAAAAGCGAATTTCAAATAAATCAGTCAATATTTTATTTTTATGGTTTTTTTTTTCTTATTCTCCCTTCGACTTATGGTTGTTCATCGGTGATGGCGCCATTCTTTATTTAAAAAAAAAAAGACTCGGAAAGAAAGGAAATGAGAAATTTATTACGCCAATAGCAAATGTTTAGACTTTTTTAGAACGATTAGAATTGTTTATGGGTAATGGATTCATAATATCAGTCTCCTTGGCACCACGTTGGTCAACAGTAGATTGCTTTTTGAATGTCATGTTTTCCTTGGCGTTCGTTTACATTTATTTTTTTGTTTTTGTGATAATAAAAGTTATTATTATAAATTTAGTTCAAATTTGAATCATCGCCGCACTAGAGCTATACAATAGCAATTGGCGACGGGCATCGTGTAATTTAAAATCATAGTCAGGTGACGAGCCGTCAACACAATGATGACAGTCAACGCAACCGTTAAGGGCGACATCGTACGCAGCATCAGGACTTTGGAGCATATTTAACGTGCACTTCCTCTACAAGGGGTTGCCTTATTTAGTTTTCTATAACTAAGATTTCGGTTAACCGTTTTTATGCCTTTTTGGTCAAAACATATATTATTTTCGGGCACTTTTTAATTTTAATTGTTGACAAATTTTTTAATTGACTACATTAATTTGTGTCTGAAGCGTAACTTTTTAACACGTCATATTTAAAAGTTTAAGTTGAACAAAAAAACATTTAACTGATTAATGCTCCAAACTTCAACGATGTTATTTGTATCTATAACTACACTTAAGACGTCGTACAGACGAATCGCCGATGTGGAATAATTTAAAAATTGTATGCTTTTCTGTCGTTATATAACAATATCAACTAATTGATATAAAACATGTTTTAAATGTAAACAGCAATTAAAATGCAATGAAAACGGAACTTTACAGCAATCCTTAGATTTATATTAAGCATTTAGACAAACTGTAAAAAGAGAGAAAAAAGACATACTCATATCTTCTCATGCGAAACAAACATACTCATATTTTCAGGAACTTTACAGTAGAAATTGCATAGGAAAAGGCATGAAATGAAAACTTTTTTTTAATGTACAATACTCGAGCGACTCTCACAAAAAACGACAAAAAGTGAATAAATCGACAAGACATGTCATTTTATCGACCCCCCCCCCCCCCCCTTCACATTACAAATGTTTCGTTAGAACTATTTTGTTTTACAGAGATTTATACTTCCCACCACCCTTATTTGAGACACTTGAGGGATGGAAAACCGAAACCGGTTTTTTTTGCCCTCGGTTTTTACCAAAAAACCGGTTTTTCATAGGGCCGGTCTTAAGATTCAGTAAAACTGAAAAACCGGTTTTTGAAACACCTGGTTTTTTTTTCTGAAAAACCACCATCCCTACCGTTTCTTATTTGGTTGGCGGCGGCGAGTATAGTAAATGCGAAATAGTGTTACTCTTGGAATTTTTTTTTATCACTTTCGAATTTTTTTGTTGTTAAAATAAAATTTGACTATAATATGGGTTCTGGGAGGGATTCTGACCCTAACCCCCCCCCCCCCCCCGCCTGAAGTTATGTAGAGAGGCGAGAAGTAGAGTTCAAGTTATAGAGACCGTAAAGTAAGCGAGAAAAACGACAATGCGCTCGCAGTGGCCAAATTCCGAAACTCTGGGATTTAGGTAGGCGAATACCCAAAATTTCCCAAAATTCTAAAAATTTTACTATTGCTTTAATCTTTTCCAAATTTGGCATAGGGATTTCAAATATAATGAATAATACTATATAGGCTTTTGTTTTTATTTAAATATAATTTATTTATTTTAAACGGTGTTTTTCTACTAAAAAAAGAGGTTTACGCCAACAAGTCTACCACATTGAATTTTCATTCTATGAACATTTATTTTGTGCTAAATTCTTCGTTTTGAACTGATACATGCAATGACCCTCTAGAGTTACATACAAATTACAAGAAAAAAAGTTATTAAGAAAAATGTTATAAATTAACTACAAAAAAGGGATTTTTTTCGATTAACTTACACTTGGACATTTTTCTTAAAAAAAACTTGTACCACTTACACCAGATGTTAGAGGTTCATGGCACAGATATATATTGAAATAGCATCTGTGAAAAATTTCAGGTAAATTAATTTTAAACTTTTTATGCTAGAAGTGTTGGCGTAAACCCCTTTTTTTAGTTGAAAAACACCGGCTAAAATAAATCAATTATATTTAAATATTTCATATGCCAAAAGTTTTTCCAAATCATAGCTCTAAAGTTGTTTTATCGTTGTATGGTTATGTGGTGAATCTCATTTCATTTCTATAAACTTTCTGTCAGGATGGATTGTGTTTTATATTGCGGTTTTTTTTGATAAAATCAATATTGACGAAAGCGAAATTCGAGAATCCATTTGGGAAAAAGGTCGGAGTTAGTTTGAAAGTAACCATGTGTTCGGCCTAAAAGAAATGGTATCTGAAAGCTCAATTACAGCTTTTGTGATACCGGAAACATCCGTGTCTTCAAGACACAAAGTTGAAATAAGGGTTCCTGTTTGTAATAATTCAACCCCATCCTCCTACTATTAGTAGAAGTACGCCAATTTTTTCCATCAGGGCTGTTAAAAATAAATCAGATATAAATGACTTTTCCTTAAATAAAATTCAAAAGTATCTTAAGTTAATTTTATTTGTAAGTGCTTTGCCAAAATAATATTTTCATAAATAAAATCTCAGAACTACAAATTATTGTGTATTATTTTGTTATTAGGTCCAGTTCACAATATTTAAAGAATCTGAGGTTTAAAGCTGGTTAATAAACTAAGAAATGAGAAATGTAATTAAGAAAATACTGCAGATTTTATAATAACACACAAAAATTGGACAATGTCACAAAGATATGGTAGGGTTTCTTGGTATGACAAAAGTCAATGAATATTAAGAAACGTTAGTTATTATTTTAATCTATAATTTATTAATTTGGAAACTTATACAGTAAAATTGGAAACAAAAAGAATTATCGAAACATAATTATTTTTGCCTACGACTTATTTTAACTACTTTTTTTTTTTAAATATTGGTTCGAGATTTCGATGTAACAGTTTAAGACATGTATAAACGCCATTAAAAACCTGCAACCCTAACAGAGAAGCTTTTATTCTAAAGGAATTTCGGTCATTGTTTTTAAAATAAAATATTTTTAAATAAAAAAAAACTTCTTGCGATCCATTTATCACAGCGACCCGGAAATCTATCTTCAGAAGGGAAACGATAAAATGTTAATTTTGTATTATCTTTATAGCTTTCGCGTAGGAATTTGGGCATCCCACTACACAGCACACAGTTTTACTCATTTTCAGAATATTTTATTTAGAAATATTCGATAATAAAAATGTCACTTGTAGAAATGGTTCAAATGGTAAACAAACAGGTTCCGATGCAATGTTGACATCCCAGCATTTACCCATTTGTCCTGCAGATGGTGCAGGCATCTACGCTTACGGTCTCTATAGCAGACGATGAAAAATTTATAATTTGTAGTCCATTCAGCAGCCGAAAAGTAATAGCAAAAATAAATGGTTGTGTGCTTTGGTACTTTGGAAGGAAAGTTTATTTTGAATAAGGATTGTCCGCGCAAGAACCTTGAATCCTACCGACTTTATGTAATAGAATAACATTCATTGCACAAGATAGTATAATTCTTAATTAGTTAATTTAGAAAGAACTATTGGACGTCCAAAGGTGATTTATTGTAAAGAAAGCATAAGTAGCGTTTGTAAAGAACGGAACCGGAGCCGAAGCTCGGTCCGCCAGAAAGCACACAACCTTACATCGTGAAATCTAATTTGAAAGTGTGTCATATCTATTAGATTATTATTTCTCATTCTTCGATGACCAATCAGAGATCTGAAATTTGTTATAAGAAAGGGTTTAAAAGGTCAGCGTGTGGGCGGATGATGCACTAAAGATCCGTGGGAATGCGACGACTTGTCGCGACAGGGTGATTGGGATGCCAAAGTACTAAGTGATATGTAGGATATATGAAAAGGTAATTAATTTTGAAGTTTAATTGAGGATAAAAATATGAGTTTTTATGGGGGTAAAGTTAGGATACGTCATACATATATATTTTTTGGGGATTAAAATAAAAATTCATGCATTAGAGGGTTAATATTGAAGCGATCAATAGCTACATAGCTTACCTGTTTTTCTATTGGTTTTTGACTTGGGAACATTTCTGTGCTATTCTTATCTCCACGTTGGGGCTACTTTTACTTGCCTCACCGTGTACTACATCGACTCTGAGTCTCTAATAAAATCTATAGGGGAGAGGAGGGAGGATTGGGACATTTTCACATAAATATTTTTTTATTCATTATCCCCTGCTTATTTATAGATTCAAATGGTTAAATAATAAACTTACATGTTTTTAATTACTTTTAAAAAATACAAAGCATGTAAATGTTGAACTATTTTATTATTGTTGAGAAATTCAAATTGCAAGAATTTTGTCCCATTCCTCCCTCTTGGGTGGGAGGAGTGGGACGTGAGTACGGGAGGGATGGGACGCATTTGAAAATTAAAGAAAACTTATCGAATATCATAATGAGAAAGGTTAACATCAAAAGAAAAGCAAGACTGCGCTCTACTGGTCCCACCAATCAATTGTGGTGGCAGCAATTTCATGATAATATGTTTTTTTTTCCTATTATACTATAGTCATCCTGTTGGGGAAAATTAAAATTTCCATTAGTGTCCTTTCTCAAAAATTTTACATTGTAACTTTCAGCATTGCCAATACTCTCCACCACTGCAACATAGAAAGCAATTGACTGTTTGGTGAGGAATTTGACAAGCACAAAATCATATTTGCCTATGTAAGGCTTGTCCTTCATCCAGTCAATCTCTTGTGTTATTTCCATGTCATCGTCTGAACTGGCATGTAATGAATATAATGACTCTTCGCTATCACTGGTTTCAGATCTTTAAACGGTAATTTTTTTTTTTTTTGAATTTTTAAATTTTAAGCTTGAACATACATATTTTAGTTGGTACCTTTTTTTCCTAGTCTGGCAGCTTCTGCTTTCTCAAATTCCTTCTTCTCAGGGGTATCTGTTAATATTCTCTTTTTTTTTGTCCCTTCTCTTTCATTTACTTTTATTCAATGGATTCCTATAGGAAATTAACTTATGGACAGGAGAAAGGAAGAATGGACTGGAAAAAGGAGGAATTTACATGTCCCATTCCTCCCTCCTTCAGTGTGTCCCATTCCTCCCTCTACATAATGCTTCTAAAAAATAACTTCTTACATAAAACATGCTGACTTTGGACTTAACTAAATTGCTGATAAGCGTACATTGTATCTTTAAGAGTACTGTGACACTATATTATGTTTGTTTTGGAAGTTACATGAGTAAATAAATAAAACTTAAAATAGATTAGAAACTTTCTCTGGAGGTGTGAAAATAAACTTTTTCCGAATGTAAACTGAGAGTTGAATCTAGATAAACTGGAAATAGGTAACAACAAGAAGCTATAGAGATGCTATCTGGTGGTGGGACTGAAAATGAAATGAGGTCATTTATTTTGCTGTAATTTCAGTTGTCCCACCCCTCCCACCGTCCCAATCCTCCCTCCTCTCCCCTAATTATAACGCGTTTTTCCTACCTGTGAAGGGAATTACTACCATCCCCTCCTTATGCAAATTCAGATCTCGTACTAGTCTACAACTGCGAAAACAGTCAATTTTTTTTTAATTATTAACAATTTTTAAAGAATAAAATTAGAACGAACTAATTTTGAGAGAGCGGTTCGTTTGGGCTTAATAGGGTTGCCTGGCATCTTTCTGAATAAAATTATGCTAATGATAAAATGATTCAAAATCAAATGAAGTGTTTTACATTGAACTAATGTTGAGTGAACGGTTCATTTGGCTTACTTGGCGACTTTCTTACGACTTCATTTTATTTCACTCCAAGCATCCATTTTCTTCTTAAACTCCATGCCTTCACTCCGTGCCAGCCTAACTTGGGTAAAAACAAATAGTTAAAAGGCAGAGGGGAAAGCGCGATTGGTCCGTTAGTTGGAAACTCTTGTGAGGTAATATTTGCATACAAAATTATCTTAATGCAATCTAACCAAAATACAATTTTCATTCTGATAAAATTACCAAATTTTCTCAAATAATATTCAAATCTGTTAGAGTTTAAACGAAATTAATGTTTTAAACATGTTTTCTGAATGGATTCATAAATAGTTTAGGGAACTCTTTACATGCGCAGACAGATCTTCTCCATAGCATATTTCTATTTACCCAACTTAGGTTAGCAAAGAGTGTAGAAAAGAACAACGAACAACGTCTAAAATCCTAGACAATGCGCAAGAGCGAAAGTGCTAAACGCTCTTAGTAGCAACTAGGGTTACTGGAATATCTGCGTATGAGGGTTGCGACATGATGCTCTCACCTGATTGGCTGGAGCATAGCCATGCTCCAGAGATACGGCGCTGTTATTTTTTCCCCGTAGACATTACACAGTGACTCAGCGAAGCTCTAATAAATCGCATTTAAACGATATAATCAAAGGAACGTAACCACTATTTGTTATTGATTTTGTTTTTAATGATCTATATTCTTCAATATTTATTCTTTTTTGGATTAAAATTCTTAACGGTAAAGCTGTACTCCATGTTTTAATACCGGCGTGTGTCATTGCGATGGAATACAAAAGTTGTTTAAACTCGGAAAAAGTGTATAAAGCTTTACTTTTTAATCTTTGCATTGTAAATTAAACATCAAGTGGACTATTACATTTCTAAAATATTATTTTTTATCATTATACTACCAGAAAATGCCATTTTTAATGTCGAAGCTAGCAGACGGTATTTGGCATGTCTTTGGCATGCGTTGGCGGAACAATAGTTGGCGGGGTAACGTAAACAAACCGCAAATCAAAGTCATTGCTTACTTGAAAGTTGAAAACATTCTTATTTCTTCCAAACTAAGCAACAACATAATGTTTATATTTGTAAAACTGGAAAGAATAACTAGTTTTGTTTTATTGGCGAGTTTGGCTGAGCGATAACGATTTTAGCATGGCACACCTGCTAAGCTCCTTGTCGTTACCCTGTACAGCACACAGTGTATTGAAGGTACCGTAGTAGCAACAAGCCCGACGAAAAAGAAACTCTTCAAAATCAAACGATAAGATAGTGCTACTCCAAAAGAGGTGGAGAAGCCATTATTTTGCCATGCCGTACGCATATATCCATTCTTCCTGGACAAATGACGTCACAGTGAGTGACGTTGCCTGAATGACGCGCGCCACCGAGCGGCGTATGCAGCTGTCTGAAGAACTTTTTTTTAGTAAATCAAAACAAAAATATCGATGCCGTTATTATTATTATTATTTTCGCTCTTTCAGTTCGAAGAAACAGTCAACATTGAATTTGCCAGACTATAGCTGATACGATGTTAATAAAAACGTATAGTTCTTTATTGTAATTTTTTTTTTAATTACAAACTAAAAATATACCACGAATCCAGAAAAATATTTACTTTACCCAAAGAATCTCACCTTCATAATTTTCGAATATTATCCTAAGAGTTGTTGACAAGATATATACGTTTAAAATTTATAATGAATACGTACCAAAATTAAATCTTTATATTTGTAAAAATACAAAGCAAGAAAATAAAAGTTTATTTAAAGGGTTATTCACAATGACTTGGTTATAGGAATAGTTTTCGAACATTACGTTGTATTATTAGAACTCTAATAAGCTATAAAACATATGTTAAAACACAAATTTGGTTGAAATGTGTGTATGACAGTATCTGCAAAACAGAAAAAAATAAATACTATGCGCGATTTAAAAACATACTTAAAGAAAGAAAAATAATGCAATATTGCGCATTATGCTTTGACAGCAATAAAATATGAATTAAAAGTGACAATAAAATGACACTACAGTAGAAGTTTATTTTGAATCAAAATAGTATAATGGCTAGTAGTCAGTATTAATATTCAAAGAATAGGCCTTTTAATTTCGGAACTTTTTTTAAAACTTTTAACTGTGTTAAATGCATATCAACTGATCATTAAATTTAGAAACATTTAATATGGTTATTCATTAAAAAAAATGACATGCGAAATTTTATTTGAAGATAGGGTACTTAGTTGTTAATTTTCAAAGAGTACAAAAGTTAAGTCAGTGTTTTAACTTATTTTATTTAACAGAATAAATGGAAAGAGTACAAAAGTTAAGTCAGTGTTTGAATTATTTTTTATTCAACAGAATATATGGTAATAGAAACAACACAAATAAAAAATTATAGTTCCTTGTAATTGTTTTTTTAAAATTACAAAATGAAGATATGACTACTTATCACAAATTCAGAACAATATGTAATTTACACAAAGAATTTTTTTATATTAATTTTATCCCAAGAACTGTTAATGCACGTGTGCATATTCATTTATAATGAATCCTTTCCAAAATGTAGGCTTTATATTTATATATTCATTAAAATCCTTGCTCAACAATTTTAAATTTAAATTAAATAACTAATGGCTCAACATTTTTTGAACAAATTCATGTCACTGCTTATGAAAAGGACAAATAAAGTATTACTAGGGAATAAGCCTGTCAGCTTTGTCTGGAAATTGGTTGGTGGAATGTGGAATGGTTTTTATGTTTAGATAGAAAATAAGTTTATTCTTCTTAGGACCTGCAGTAGCAGTAAATTCTTACACTTAAAATAGTAAATAAAATACACCATATTTCCTCCATATTTGATTTAGAGGACCTTTGTTTTAGCATTATAAAAATATTTAGTGTTTTGCAATGCTTTTTTAGTAATTAAAAGGCCTGCTGTAGCATACAAAATAACGCTACAACTGTTCTTATGCCAAACCCTTAATTAGTATACAAAAAAATACACGTAAAATCTTTTGCAGCTTTACTTAGTTGTAACACATTTGTAAAGTGCTGTTCTAAGATTCTAATTAAACCCACCTTCTCTTTAGAAAAATAAAGCAAGAATTGGAAGTGATGGGAAGGTTTATTTACAAGATAATTAACAATGACTTGTAAAAAGGAATGGTTTTCGTGAATTTTGTTGTATTTTTAGAACTCTAATAAGCTATGAAATATGTTAAATAAACACAAATTCAGTTTAAATGTGAGCTTAACAGTATCAGCACAATGGTACAAAAAAATTGCACCATTTATAGCATACGAAAAGCATACAAAAAGCCCAATTCAAATTATGTATTATGCTTCGACAGCAATAAAATATGAATTGACACAGTAACAATAAAAAAGTATTTTCAGATTTTGTTACTAGCTGAAAAAATGTTCCAAAAGCAAGATTAAATTACAAAGTAGGGCACATTCAGATAACAGTAATTCCTACTTGGGACAAACAGTCAAAGTTAATGCTCAACTTAAATTGCTTTAGTAAGCCCGCAACAAATAATCTAATTACATTTACGCTTATTCGACCACAAAAGCAAACAAAGCAAAAGTTTCGTTTTCAAGTCAGAAATCACGTGATTGAATAGCGTGACGCACTGTCTACGTCATTCAGGCAACGTCACTCACTGTGACGTCATTTGTCCAGGAAGAATGGATATATGCGTCCCTCTAGGTCTGGATTGGTGGAGGTTTTAGACGGTTGTTCTGGTGTTGCTTCCTATGTTCTGCAGGGCCGTTGGCTCGATAAAAATCCTATGTCTATTGGTTATTCATATGAAATTTACTATTAATTATCATTTTTATTAATTATTATTACTATTAACTGTTAAAGAATGAATAGTAATATTTATTAAAATTGAGTTTTTAAGAAAACTGGATATAAAGGTTATATTCTAAAACAAAATAAATTATTCTAAGAGGTCATTTGGAAGTTGCGAGGCACGTTTACTTCGCCTATTTTTTAACCCGGCCTTGTGTGTTTCCTATTATAATGCTAAACTTGTCAGTAAATTACTTTTTCCTAATATTGGATAAAATAAAAGTAGCATTTTAGACAGAACTTGATAGAATATTTTTCTTACGCTAATACAAATTAGCACTCATAATAAAAGATATAAAAGTAATTGTTTGAAAACTGTAATATCGGCAATAAATTGGTTAGTACCCGAAAAACAAAAATGTAATTACACAAGTAGAATGAAAAAAGGTAGCTTTCGCTAATATTAATAAATAATACAATAATGCAATACAGAAAATAAAAATGATATTAAATTTTTTTTTATTAAAAAACAGTAATCAAGTTTTGTTTTAGTTTGCGTGTTTTGTTTATAAAAATGGTATTTTGCATATTAGTATTGTCCGTGCATCGGTTCGTCTAACAGTAAATCACCCAACGTCACACTATGGAGTATTATGATACGTTGTATTATAGTTAATCATCAAGCTAAAGACATTTTAGATTCTATTTGAAAATTCTTGCATATAAAAAAGTTTATTAAAATTTATTTTATCATTAAAAAAGCATTCCACGTATTCGTGAAACTTATTAGTTACTACTATACTATTAACTTCTATTAAATTTTAGGTAATTTAAATATTGCGATGAGGTCAAAAATCCAAAATATATTGTGCTTTCTACGCGTTTTGGAGAGTGTTGATTACAAAATGTGGTTTTAAATATTGGTCCGTCTGTCAGTCATTTTGTGTGTCTTAAACCCCTTTACAGCTCGAACTAAAAGAGCCGCAAATTCTAAAATTTTTAAACGCGATCCTATCACCTGTTGGATGTCATAATAAGGCTTTCGGGAAAATCGTGCTTGCGTAAAATACTGCTACATGAAACTTTTTTTTGGTTTTGAAGTAAGGGGGGTCTGAATCCTCGGGCCTATGACTGCAACATATAGTGAAAATTTTATAATAATTGTAATGTAAAGCACATATTGCAGTACTGTACTTGTCTAGCCGGCCCGCCGGCGCAGTGGTAAGTGTTCTAGCCTTTGGAACTGCTGGGCTCGGGTTCGAATCCCTGTAAAGGCATGGATGTTTGTGCTTGTCAATAAATGTTATTTGTCCATGTGTTTGTGTAGTCCTTCTTTGTGTGTCTCTTGTGACTGTCTCTTCTGGCGACAGTGGCGGCATGATTCTGAAGTACAGTGCTTGTCATGGTAATTTGCAAAAATAGGTTCACTTGAATACATACATTGGCTATTGAACATATATTGGAGTGCAGCACTTGACAAAGTGAATTGTATATGTATGATTATTTGAATAAGGATTTTTGCAATGAAT
Source organism: Hylyphantes graminicola (assembly GCA_023701765.1). Lineage (NCBI taxonomy): Eukaryota > Metazoa > Arthropoda > Arachnida > Araneae > Linyphiidae > Hylyphantes > Hylyphantes graminicola. Next base: position 52,949,442 of record CM043120.1, on the reverse strand, counting down.
TTTGGCATAAAAAGAGTTCGATGCAAGGAGGAGCAGGTTCCGGTCTTTGTAAAGAAAACAACTATGTATTGAAGCACAGTACTTGGCAGGATAATTTGTAAAAATATATGTTTACTAAACAATCGCTTTCGGCAATGAGTTTTGGCATAATAATAATTAGATTTAAAGAGGAGCAGGTTGTGGTCTTTGTGTTGAGGAAAAAACATATGTTGGAGTACAGCACCTGTCAAAGGGAATTGCAAATGTATGATAATTTTGAATAAGGACTTTTGGCAACTTGTCAGGATAATTTGTAAAAATATGTTCACTTGAATACATACGTTGGATATTGAACATATATTGGAGTGCAGCACTTGACAAAGTAAATTTTAAATTAATGATTATTTGAATAAGGACTTTTACAATGAATTTTGGCCCAAAAAATTTTATATGTTAGGAGAAGCAGGTTCTGGTTTTTGTGTTGAAGAAAAACATATATTGAAATACATCACTTGTCAAATGGAATTGTAAAAATATGATTATTAGAAATAGCAAATGAAATATTTTAATGAGTGTCTGAGAGAAAAACTCAGTTTGAGGTGCAGGCTGTTGTGAGAGGGGTATATTTCTTTTTTTTTTCTGTTGTTTTAAATTCTGTGCATCCACAATATATTGGGGCTCCCTTATGGGCAAAGATCTGGGGTGGCGAGGATCGATAAGTTCTGGAAGAATTCAGTTTTGTAGAATTTTACAAAGTGAGATTCCATTTGCTCCTTTCAAAATGCATCGTCTTTTGCAATTTTTTCAATCAGCATGCCTAATACTCAAATGTAGAATTAACGGTCATGAAAATCTTTAAATCTAATTTCTATAATAAATATACATTGAATCCCGGAAAAAAAAGCACAGAAAAAAAGCAGCGGAAAAAAATCATTACTATAAAGGAACTCTTTTTTTTTTTTAAATCGAGTTATAATGTTTAAAGAAAGATTCCCGTGCGTCAGAACTAGTCATTTCTTCAGTTGGTCTTTTAAAAGGGGAACTTGCATGCATTTTTTTTTATTCTTTTAAAATATTCTCCATGCGATTCTAAGAACATCGACACAAATTTTACCTCAATCCGACCATTAGTTTATTTTTAATTAATTTTCAAAGTTTGCGTTTAGCCCCGCTCCTTGTAAACGCTGCCTCTGGCCTTCCCTCCCCGCGTGACGACACACGACGCAACGGGGAAAGCCGGAGATAGGCGCCTGGCTATGTTTTACGAATGTCACTCTTCGTAATGTTTTTTTTTTATCGCGTAGAACCCATTAAAGTTATTTAAATTCTGGGAAATATTAGTGAATACGAATGCTGCATAGTACCTTTTTATAATAGTAACACTCAAAACCCGTTAGAAAAGCTGGGTTTTTTTAATGTTCCTTGAGTTGTAAAAAATTTGTGTATTGATATATAGTTAGATTCAAGAACGTTTGAATTTGAAGCAAATAGCTATTCTTATTAGTAACAGGCTTATATTATAAAATAAATTTCTATGCAATTATATTATGTAACTATGTATTTGTACTTGTATATTAAACTAATTTTAAATGTAGATTAAAATTAAATTTAATTGATTGAAATGCCAGTATTTAAGATTGGGAAATATTTTTCAATATTACAGGAATTCGACAAACAATGTACACACATTGCAATTTTTAAATTAAAAAACATATTTCTTAAGTAATTAAGATTTAAGTAAAGTGCTTTTAACGACTTGTAACGCGTGTTACGATAAACATGTTTGAGAAATATATTGTATCTTATATAATTATGTGGTACGCAGAATTCACGTTTTTTGCTATATTCCCGTAACATAAGTTCATCCAATGCCTGTGACTATGAAAAATATTTCCCATTCTTAAATGCAGTTATTTGCATCAATTACATTTAGTTTAAATTTGTATTTGAATTTCATTGAATCATTTTAGTTTATAACATAAGCATGTTACATGTTACAATTCCGAACAAAAATATCTGCTCCCTTTTCGAACGTTGTTGAACCTAACTATCAACACGTATTTTTTACATCTCTAGGAAAATTACAATAAGTTGGTTTGTAACAGTACAGCAACTATCACCTTACACCGCCTTCACACACGAGCTATAATTTTTTTAACAAATTTAATTGAATTAAAAATGACCATATAATTTGTCCAACTCCCACTGTCTCTAAAACTTTTTTTAATACAGTAGGGGAGAGTGTTGTACCTTGGGACAATTTTTACATTTTAATTTTTTTCTTCGATAATTATAGTCAAAATAAAAATTTCAAAGCAGCATTTCAACACACCAATATATTCCTCTATAATATATTTTTTTGAATTCTAGCAGCTTAAAAGTAAAAAAATTGCCACCCATTTAAAGTAGAGAGGATAAACTGTCCCAAGGTACAATATGATGTTGTACCTTGGGACATACTTTATAATTCAGTCAATAGTCATACACTTGAACTAATTTGTGTCAGGAAACTAACTTTATTGTTTTTTTAAGGAAATACACAAATAAAACTTCATAATTCAAGAACAATTTAAATTATACAGCAAAATTGCAAGTCCAAATTATTTAACATTATGTGATGATACAATATGCTTTACTGTCCCAAGGTACAACACACTACATGGTTTAAATAAAAACAAGATATTGGCCAATCTAAATGCATTATCATTGTTTTCTCATAACCAAAATATTCTAAAATCTTCTCTTTTATGAAGAAAATAAAATGCAGTTGATTCTTTGTAAAAGTACAAAGGTAAAAAATTATATTAGAATGAGAAAAATATTTACTTTGGGGAATGAAATATTATTTTTTGTCGCCCATTCATCAATTCAGTGATGCTAGTGTTAAATTTTATTTTGATGATGTCTGTTGGTTAAGGCTACTATTAGAAATAAACAATGTATGAATATTGCCAATAGATTCTTAGAAATTGTCAGTGTCCCAAGGTACAAGCGTCCCAAGGTACAACACTCTCCAGTGTACATAATAATAATATCTAGCCTTCTTAGAATCGCATGGAGTATCATTCACAAATGTTATTTCGCTGTTTCCCGACCCATGCAAGTTCCCCATTATGCTTTTTCTGGTGTAGTAGGAGCTGAAGATGATGCTTTGTTTATATTTTTCTTCTACATTAATTTAGCAAACTATATGTTTTTCCCAACTATTATCCTGTTATTCCTTCTGCTCTATTCTAGCCATTATTTGAATGTAAAATGCCTAATATAAAATTCTTTAAAAAATATACGCGTTTAATTAGTTATTAATTAATTTCTTATTTTAAGACGTTTGTTACTTGTATACAAAACAAATTAAATTTAAATTCAAAAATTAATTAATTTAAATTAAAAAAACGTAAAACAGTTCAACTTCTGCGAATTATAGAAAAAATAAATAAAAAATCTTTCAAACCGACAGTTTGTACTTGCGATTGAAATATTAATAAAACTACGTAAAGTAAAAACGTTATATCAGTTAAATACATTTTTATAACAACGTGCAAAAAAGATCGCTTTTTAATATCGTATTCTTTCAGAAATTCTTGCGAAAATGACACTTTACATGCTTACGTCGCAGACAGTGTCGAAAGTGGGACTTTCGGCTCTTGTGCGGTAAAGTAAATAAGATTATCTGATTGGTAGAAAACAAAATTATGTCATGAATATCTCCATGAAAACTAAATGGTCATGAAACTCACTTATTTCTATTAGTTCATTACTTTTGCATTTTCTAATATTTCCATGGAAACTACATGTATTAGAAAAATTATTAAAGGAAATTAAATAAGTCAAAAGTAAGAACACGACTTTCAAGGTTTTGCACGTTATTATAAAAAATATTGTAAGTAAGCACGAACCAAATAATACTGTATTAACTCTTGTCATTATTTCACTCGACCAACGGTCTCGTGAGATAAAAGCCACTCGCTTAATAAAGTGATATTTTCGGCACTAGTTGCTTAAATAACAATTATTGCATATTAAATAACTTTCCATTACAACATTTAATTGATTTTTATTTAATACTAGCTGTTACACCCGACGTTGCACGGGTAGAGGTGAAAAAATAAGTTAATACTCAATTTAACCATTTTTTTTCTTTCATTTGTGTTACATAAGATATAAAGATTACCCAGAATTTTCCATTTAATTACCCATCCTGGATATATCTTATACTATAATACGAGGAATTGGTGCCAAGTCGAAAATCGCCCCAGAATTAATAAACTCCGGTAAACTAGGGGATCTGGGGTTTTTGGCCACGACGAATCGATTTTCACAGGTTTTGAAGCGCTACGGTCAAGCAGTTCGGAGTTACAGATAGGATATTTTCAAACTTCATTAGTTCGCCATAATGGCTACTTTCCTGATGCCATCTGCTAAAGCTATAAGCCTCTGCTTAAGCTATAAATGTTTAGTTAAGATTTTAATTTTTCAAATTTAAATAAATTCAACCTTGCTTTAAACTTTATTGAGTTTTACAGAAATGGTAACATGAATATTTTTTTAGTTCCAATCAGCAGACGATTTTAGTTCTATTCTGTTCATTGGCGATTTTTGGCGATCTTGAAAATTTAATGTATGGTTGCTATACCTATCGAATTGAATGAAGTATGAAATGGAATGCTTACCACACTTCGACATTTTCGTTGCTTTTCAACGAAACGCCAATTATCAATTACATTTCATTTCCTATGACTTTTAAAACTTTACCTTTGTATAGAATAGTTCCCTTTCCAAACTCTAATTTTGTTTACAATGGTGCACTTTTACTAATGTGACCAGACGTTCCACTTTTGGCGGGACAGTCCCGCTTTTTGTGTTACTGTCCCGTGGGCCGAATGTCCCGCCAAAACGTCCCGCTTTTTTGTAAGAGTCCGGCAATGTCCCGAAAAACGAGGAAATTGTAAATAAAATAGACTTTTTTTTATGAATAATCATTGTAAAACGCTATGACGTCTTTAGAAATTGTTAAATGAAGTGAAAGTCATCAACAAATTGGTGGAGTATGGTTTCTGTTTGCCTGTAACCACTGCTGCTGTTGAACGCGCCTTCCTTATCTTTCTAATACCAAGTGTGTAATTGTGTGAAGGGACTATTATGTGCATAAAAAAATACTTAAAAAATACACCGGAGGGGGGGGGGGGGGTGATGGAGTGTTCCACTTTTTGATTTTGAAAATCTGGTCACATTAACTTTAACCGGTTATCTTTTCACCAATGGTTTCACAAATTTTCTTATGGTATGTATTGTTTTGATAAATCACAATTGAAAATTTAAATCTTCGAGTTAGCTTCGATACCTGTTTTCTCCGAGCAAAGCTCGGTCACCCGCTGGTTAATGGTTAATATTAGTTTTAAAAAAAATACCTTTGATAAGAAGCTCAAATTAAAAAGAATACATATTTAAGTGAAAAATAATCAGTAATAATTAAAAATAAGCTACTCCAGCAAACAACAAATGATTTGCATTTTTATATAGGTCAGTTCAATTCATCTATCATTTAATCCGTTATAGAATAATAAGCTTATGTTGCTGTTACCTTTCGTTATAAGGCCTCTCCGTGGCCGAGTGGTTAAGGCGTGAGCCTCAGGATCCAACCTTCTCAGGTTCGAATCCCACTTACTACCAGTCATCCTATAAATCGGATATCTGTACTGGAAATAGTACAAAAAATCCAACTCGTGACGGATGGGCCCGAGTACACTGGGACAGACGTGCTCGTTAAATCTGTGAAGTCCAAAGTCCAGACGGCGTCAGCGTACGATGTCGCTCGAAGTTTCCGTTGGGTGCTCAGGTGTCGATCTCGTCACTTGACCAGGTTTCTAAATTACGAGACGTTATTGGCTGTGTTAAAGCTCCTGACGGAGGCTAGAAATAGGCAGCCGGAAACGATTACATTACCATTACCAATACCTTTCGTTATAAAGTACAGAATCCCGTTACTTATATTACCTTAAAAATTCAAAATTTAAAAAATGCTGTAAAATTAACAGATGTCATAGTAATTTCCAGAATGAAAATATTTTTGCTCATTTGGCGTGTTTGAAAAATTTGGCGAGGAAAATATATAGAATACATTACACCCATTCAGCTCTGGCGCAAAGACCATCGCACAACCAACCAGCTATTTTTTTGCTATTGGCAGCTATTTTTTTTAATAACTTGACGAGTTTGGCAAAGTATTTCGCGAAAAAAGGAAGACATAAAACCCTAATATGCATCTGCAATAGCTTTCAAAAAACAACATAGTTCAGTATAAGCTTAACTATGCTTTTAAAAAAATTCATAATTAAAATCATATAGGCACAATAAAATAAATAGAATGGAGACTGGTAGGATTACATCACTTGAAAAATATCAATTATTTTTTCAAGTTATTAATTTAGTTTCTGAAGGCAATGAACAAGTATTAAAAAAATTGAACATTTTCAATTTCAATTGTTTTCTAAAAAGTTTTATTTAAATTTTTCTGCCCAATGGCATCACGAAAGGGAAAAAAATGGTCGGATTTGAGCGAAAGTGGCGTAATTTTTCCCTTAAAACTTTCGAAAACGATAGAAGGAATGGTCCAATTCGAAAAATCTCTAGCCTATGTTTGTTCCTGAAATTAGAGGAATTTTTGTGCCAAATTTCGTGACGATCTGTTCGTGGTTCTTAAGTTTTTGCGTCCTATACAAACAGACAAACAGATGTCGCCTTTTATGTATATAGATTTTTTTTATTATTAACTTAACCCTAAATATTTAATTTATTTTATATGATAGTATAAACTACAAACTCATGTTCTTCCATTTCTGTGTAACTTTTCTTTGAAAATTTCTAAAAAATACAAGTTTTTACATTAAAATTTTTATAACAGTTTAAATCGATGTGGAAAAGTCTATTCTAAGGCCGAAATGAAGAATTTCTGCTCTATCTTTATTCGTTAGATAGTTGTAATACTATAAAGTTAGAACTTAAAGTATACTCCATTTTTTTTACTAATTTCAAAAATTTATTAAAAGTACTAAAGATGTGATTTTCACAAAACAAATTATTTAGAGCCCATCTACTCCTTCCGTTCTTTACAATGACACAAAAAATTAGTAACCTTTTATTAAAATTGTGGTGGAAATCGGCTTGCGAATATTCTCCATAGGAATAACATTGCGATTTTCAAGATGTGAAATTCCAAAGGGAGTCCTCTTAACAGGCTTCCCAAATTTGAATGAATGAAAACACTGAAAAAAAATTCGAGTCCAGCTACCAGAATACGATATATCTAACCGTATTTTCTGGCTCATATGGAACACCAAAAATTGTGATTTATCTACCAGTATCTGTTTGGTAAATGACTTTATGGTAAAATTACCAGAAAAGTATGGTTTCATTACCATGATGTTTAGTAGCACATTTGGTTTTATTACTTTATGTAGTGGTTTTATTACCATATATAGTGGCTTTATTACTGTATACAATAGTATTATTGCAGTGCGCAAAGTTAATTACCAAATAAGATTATGTAAACCCACTGTTTCTTAGGTAATTGAATTAGCGTCGCACTCGAGCTACACGTGGGCTTTTGGCGGGCGTCGTATTTTAGAACCACAGTCAGATGACGAGCCAACACCTGAATAGGCACCCAACGCAACCGTTAAGGGCGACATCGTACGCAGCGTTAGGACTTTTAAGGATATATTTAACGTGCACTCCCTTACACGGGGTATTATTCGTCGGACATTTTTGGCTGCACGGGCCGTTTATATGTCGGCAGCTATTTTGGCGATGCCCGGATTCGAACCTGGGACCTTCCGCATGCTAATCGAGTGCTTTACCGACTGGGCTCCCCAGCCCCCGGTAACAGAGCTATAATTTTAGGTACAGATGTGGAAATAAAAAAGTACCAACTAAAGATTATTTCAGCAGTTTAGTCATCCCATAGAATAGGACCTTTTTGACATCATGAATGAATAACATTCTGAGTTAATTGCATGAGACAAGAATTGCATAAGGGGCAGGCCGTCTTTCATATTAAAAATGTTACAAATTTTAACATTTCCAATAGCAACACCCAATTTTGATAATTTATAAATGTTATTAATTTAATGTTACCAATTTTAGTAATTAGTAATTTAAAACCCTTAAATCTAGGTTTTTGTTACATTTGGGTGAATATTTGACGAGTTATTTAATAGAATCACTTGATGAATTTTGGGGGACCAACTCTAAAGTGATAAGCTTAGTCTGTATAGGTGTATTGAAGAAAAAGAAACGTTAAGTTAAATATCTTGAAGATGGAGCCCAACGAGGGACGTAAAAGGCAATGAGGATAAGACCCTAAGAGTATTTTTAGCATAATTTAAATATTTTTTTAAACTCCGGACGGACATCTGTCCTCTTGTCAGACGACGAATGACCCATTATATAATCATTAACAATTTTTATTTAGTCATTTATATAAATTGCTATTGTCACATCAACAATATCACGGGAAACCTTAATTAAATGTAACATTTTAAGGAATTATTAATTTTTCCTATCTCATATAAATCGACTTGGAATGTCGTTTAAAAATAAAACATCAATGTGAATTTTTGAATGTTCATTATTTGTTTACTGAGAAAGCTATTCACAGTGTTGTTTTTTTCCTTAATTCTGTTTTTCTTAATTAATTCCTTAATTCCTTCTTATTCTAGATAATTTTCTTTCTTAAATTCTATAAATTATTATGCAATTTGGAGTTGTTGCGTATTTTATTGCTAAATGTTATGCAAATATAAAGTTTTTACAAAAATTTTGTTGATGGTACTTAAGTGTAAACGGCCCGTGCAGCCAAAACTATATGACGAATAATATCCCGTGTGGCGTGAGTGCACGTTAAATATCATTCAAAGTCCTGACGCTGCATACAATGTCGCCCTTAACGGTTGCGCTAGGTGCCTACTCAGGTATCGGCTGATCACTTGACTGGGCCTCTAAAATACGACTCCCGTCGCCAATAGCCCTCGTGTAGCTCTAGTGCGACGATAATTCAAACTAAACTAAACTTATTTAAGTATTATAATCTCATGTCAAGTAAGGCGACATTTTCCAAACATTGCCAAATGTCAAGGAAAAGATTCTATAGGATTTAACTCATTCAATTTTACATAATTATTCCTCAAACTGCAAGCAAATTTATCAAACGATAAAAATTGTTTAATTTGCGAAAAAAAGTATTAAAAGTAGACATATTTTTTCGTCAAACAGTTCAAATTGTAACTGAATTCTTGGTTTGGCGATATTTGTAATAATGTTATAAATCCTGTGTGTAGGTGGTTATAGTAGGTGACAGTTACTGTTACAAACATACTTGTGTTCTAACGAGTATGTTATATCAGTATTTAAGTAACAAGAAGTTATGGCTTTTATTTCTTTTGGAACTTTTTGACAAGACTGTGTTTGTTTATCAAGTTGTCATTTAATCTCTAATACAACCTCCTAAGTGGTAATTAAATTGTAATTTATGATTTACTCAGCAAATTATCGATCAAATATTTTGAAATTTGGGATTTCGCTTAAACTTTATGACTTAAATTCATTTCTGTGAAAATATTAAGGGGTTTCTATTCATAATTTTTTCAAAAATTAAAAAAAAAATTATTTAAAAATATAAATATTGTTTTAAATACCCCAATAGTGTATGCATTTTGTTTGGGTTATTATAGTTAGTATTCGGTAAAAAATTCGTTTCATTGTCGTTTTTATTTGGAGATTGGGTAAGTTTTTTATGCGCAACTTATTCAACATTACGGCCCCTAAAATTTGCAAGTCTCTAACTCCACTTCTTCTTCTTTAACAGCACTACATCCTGGTGCAGGCCAAGGCTTTCTCATTCTGCTTTCTCCAGACAGGGCGACTTGCAGCCAGATTTCTCCATCTGGTTATTCCCATCACTTTCAGCTTCTTCTCAACACCATCCAACCACCTAGTAGCCGGTCTCCCTCTTCTCCTTGTACCCTCAATCTTTGAAAACGTCAGCTTTTTAACTGGGTCGAGATCTTCACGTCGAAAAACATGTCCCAGCCATCTGATCCTGTATGACTTTATAACTCTTAGTATATTTGGCTGTCTATATATATTGTACACGTCGTGGTTATACAAACCCCTCCAAACATCGTTCTCCTTAGTTGCACCAAAAATTGCACGAAGGATTTTTCTTTCAAAGATGAGAAGTCTATTCTCCTCCGACTTGTTTATCGCCCAGGTCTCACTTCCATACAGAATAATCGGTCTAATTAGGGTCTTGTTTAAGTTTAGTTTAGTACCAATAGAGATAAATTTTGACTTCAATTGATTCTTCAGTCCAAAGTAGCATCTATTTGCCATTAAAATTCTGTTCCTAACTTCCACTTTTATCTCATTTTTGTTTGTAATAATAGTACCCAGATATTTAAACTGAGTTACTCCTTCAAAAACACAATCTCCAATCCTGATTGGCTGCACATTATTTGCTCTAGGACTTACAATCATACATTTTGTTTTTTCTTCGTTTATTGCCAATCCCATATTTCTGGCAGCATTCTCAAGGGCAGTAAAACCTCGATCACATCCTGTTTTGTTCGCCCAACAATGTCAATATCGTCTGCATAAGCTAGTAGTTTTATAGATCTCTGCAGAATGGTGCCTCTAGTATTGATCCCCAAGTATCTCTTACCACTTTTTCAAGTGCTATGTTAAATAGTATGCATGACAGAGAGTCTCCCTGCCTAAGACCTTTCTCTGTGTAGAAAACTTCTGATACATCAGACATGAGCTTAACTCTACATTTTACACTTCGTTCGCGGCTGCCTTAAAGTCGACGAACAGGTGGTAAGTATCAATTCCATATTCTTTTGTTTTTTCAAGGATTTGTCTAAGTGAGTGTATCTGATCTATAGTAGATTTTCCTTCCATAAAACCGCATTGGTACTTACCAATAATTTTTGAAACATAGGGAAGGAGCCCAAAAACGAAAAAGTATGTTTGAAAAACTTTTAAAAGCTACATTCAAAAGTGCAATGCCTCTGTAATTGCAGCAGTCCAGCTTGTCTCCTTTTTGCGTATGGTGAAAATCAAACCCTCTTCTCATTCAATGGGCATCTGTTCTTGACTCCACACATCACAAATAACCTTTAACTGCGCAGTTACACATCGTCAACTCTGTTTTCAACTCTGGCTTGAACAATTTGCCCTTCAACCATTCGACCTTTGTTGGCGTGAAGTTGGCGAGTGATTGTATAACGCGGCGATTTTATTCAGTGTTTGTGAATATCAGCTGAGATATGGATGAAGAAATTTTGATTGCTGCTTGTGCATTACATTTGTGTGTACGAAAGTGTATCTTGTTTTTTTTTATGTAATTCATAGACAATTTTGCGAGAAAATTATTATTTGTCAAGAAGATCCTTGTAAAGTTGGACGAAGGTACTTCGGTACCAGTATTTGTGCAGTTTTTAACTATTTGTACCATCTTTAAGGGACATGACTGTTTTTAAAAAAAATTAAAAAAGAAAACGGGACATGACTGTTTAAAAAAAAATTTAAGAAAAGAAAACGGGACATGACTGTTTTTTAACGGGGCATGACTGGAATCTCTGCTGCCGGTCCCTGCCCATTATTAATATATTTTACGGGGAATTTTTTGTTTGTTTTAAAGTGTATCGGAAAGTGCATTTTTTTTCTGGATTGTTTTTTTTTTTTTTTTTTTTTTTTTTTTTTTTTTTTTTTGATGACTGTTCTTTTTCGTACTTATATTTAAATCTGGAGTATTACTGATTAAAATCCGGTCAAATAAAAAAAGGCGTTTTCAATATTGTCCGCCACAAATTTCGAAATTATTTGTATTAAAATATAACTGATTAAGCTAATAATAACTCCAACCAGGTTTCAGTATTTTAATACAAAATCTTGTTTAAAAATTAGTTGTTTTGATTACGGGTAAGATATAAATAAGAGTTTGAATGCTTTAATTAACATAGAAACATTTTATCATCAACATATTTTACAGTGTCAAATTTTTTATTTCATTCATATATGTGCTTGAATTTTATTTTCAAAATAATGAATGCGTCCTGTTTTAAATAAAAAAATTAAGAAAAACTCATACAATTCAATTTGATGTTTTACATAATTTTTCAAAGGATCACTTAAAAAAGAGATAACACGCCAAGAAGTTTGCTATTTTCCTTATGGCAGCCCTTTCCTTTGAAGTTGAGAAGAAAAACCGAAAAAAGATGGGTTCGTTACCTTGAACACCAGCTTCAACTGAGTGTAGAAGATCTACATGTAATACTTTTACCTTGAACCAGTTCAAGGTCAAGTTGAAATGGAAGTTGAAGCCGAAGTTGACGACCTGTAACCGCGCTTAAAAGTTCACTGCTCAACTCAGGTGCACCCACATTGAAAAGCTCGGCTTTAATACCATCTGGGCCAGGGGCTCTATTTCGGTTTAGTTTTCTCAAAGTATACTCCAGTTCACCCAAGGTAGGTACATTTGCTTCTTGTGTTTGTGGATAGACATCAGATGATTCCACATCATTTTCTTCCTGCAGATCGTCGCGTCCAAATAGAACCTCTTTAAAATGTTCACGCCATCTTTCTATTGCCTCTGCGCTGTTGCACGTTAGTTCACCGTTTCTCTTTCTAAGGGTCACTGTTCTAAAATTAAAGTCCTTTCTAACGTCATTAACCAATTGATAGAATTTACGTGCCTCTTTTTGTGTCTTCAAGTTCTCGATGTTACTGTATTTCTCCTCCATGTAAATTCTTTTTTTCTTTCTATGCACCTTCTTCTCCTCTCTTCTCAAATCTTTATATTTTTCTACTGAATTTCGTGTGGAGTGTCTATCAATCATAATTCTGTAAGCCTGATTTTTTCTCTCAGTCATACGCTCACATTCTGTATCATACCAGCCATTCTCTTTTTTGTTTTTCTTTAGTTCAGGTATAGTCTCACTTGCAGCGTTGTTTATAACCGTAAAAACATCCTTCCAGTGGTGTTCTACTGCCTCTACATTATCCCTGTCAGTAAAACTATCCTTTAAGCATTTCCGATATTTTTCTATGATTTCTGGCTTCTTTAGTTCATTGTAATCCAATCTCCTAACCGCCTGTTTCCTGTCCTTTGTAAATACCCTGCTAATCTTTGACCTTACTTTGGCCATGACTAAGAAATGATCAGAGTCTATATTTGCACCTCTATAACTGCGAACATAAAATAGACTACTTCGGTGCCTTTTGTCAATCATAATATGATCTATCTGCAGCCCATCAGGTGGCCTCCATGCGTACTTGTGCACTTCTTTATGCGGAAGTATAGTCCCACCAATAGTCAGATCGGCTGCAGATGCAAAATCCACTAGTCGTGACCCGTTATCGTTGAAATCATTGTGAAGACTATGATTTCCAATAAACTCTTTCAAAATATGATCTTTGCCAACCTTAGCATTAAAATCTCCAATTACCAGTTTAATGTCATTTGATGGACATCTGGAGAAAATTTCTTCCAGCGTATCGTAAAAAACATCTTTCTCGGTTTCTGGCTTCTCTTATTCTCAAGTCCTTATCCGTTCCAAGTCGCCTTCGTAAATTCTGTCCAGTTTTAGCTTCTTGAGATTTCTGAACTGGGTGTTTTTTCCGGGGTGAGGTAGTTAGCCTCACGCCCAACCCCCAACCTGGAGGACCAGGGTGTTCCTCTTCGTCTGGTGTCTCCCCTCCGACCTGTCCGGCATGGGTGGCCCTGCCAGTAGCTAAGCTACCGCCGGCATAGCTCTCGGGATCGACAACACACGCAAACCACACCACCAACGTTGAGGTGGGAACACCATCGGTGTAGCTCTAACTCCACTAATAATGTTAAAAAAACTAACAAAAATTGATATTTATCATTAAAATATGCCATAGATTTGAAATATGAACTGGAAAAGGGGTGTTGCTATTGAAAATTTTGAAGTTGGTAGCATTTTTAATATGAAGATGGCCCCTTGTGCAAATTTTGTTTCATGCAATTAACTCGGAATGCTATTTGTTCACTGTGTCAAAAAGGTCCGGTTCTATTGGGTGACTAATGGCTAAAATAATCACTAGTGGGTACTTTTTTACTTCCACAGCTGTGGGGACGTACATAAATTACGTCACGCTCAGAGGGGGAGGGAGGGGTATGCGACAACGTGACGGATCGTGACCGTGACATGGGGGGGAAAGGGGTAATCGCTTGCGTGACGTAAAGACTCAAAATTTCCGATTTTGCAAGGAAAATCTGTTTTACATAAAATAAAGTTTTTTTGAAAGAAATCTGAACTCTTTTTTATCATAAGATCATCATAAGAAACACTTGATTTCAGAAATAAGTTGGGGGGGGGGGGTATTGTATGCCACAACGTTGACATTAGCCTCTTATATTTCATAGACCTTTTCCTAACGGAACTAGTAGTAACGCACAAAATTGTGACACTACCTTGAGGAATCGGAGAACTAGCAACTATATGGACGAACGCCAAAAGACGCAGAACTAAACAGTTGACAAATCCGATTACATCCCGACCCCTTTTTTAGAAGACAATAGATAATGACTAGTTTATCCTTGAACAACGAAAATGTAAATACAACGTCGATCCATTCCTACAAATAAATTATTTAACCAAGACAAATTTTACTTTTTTCTTTCTAAGTTAATTTTAAAATATCGTTTTATGCCTTTTTTTTTAATTTCAAAAACACACACATACAAAGGGAAATATTAAAATCAACTTTTTTTTTCTAAAAAAAAAAAGAGGGGGGTGCGACTAGTGTGACGTAATTTTAGGGGGAGGGGTTCGACCAAACGTGACGCAGCGTGACATAGGGGGACGGAAGGGGTCAAAAAAGTCAAAATTTTGCGTGACGTAATTTATGTACGTCCCCTGTACCAGAAATTCTAGTAATGGGTTAGCAAAACAAATAGTAAAGTTACTAATTAAATGGTTTAAGACAGCTGTGGAAATAAAAAAGTACCCACTAGTGATTATTTCTGTCCTTAGTCATCCTATATAATCGGACCTTTTTGACTTCATAAACAAATAACATTTTAAGTTAGTTGTATGACACAAAATCTGCATAAGGGCCGTATTCATATTAAAAATGTTACCAACTTCAAAATTTTGAATCACAACACTCCTTTTTGATTTGATTTCAAATTTGATCATTTCAAATTTGTGACATATTTTAACGCTAACTGCCAAGTTTGTTTTTAAGCGTAATTACTGCTAATACTCACCAACGGCCCGTGCAGCCAAAAATGTCCGACGAATAATACCCCGTGTAAGGGAGTGCACGTTAAGTATCCTTCTAAGTCTTAACGCTGCGAACGATGTCGCCCTTAACGGTTGCGTTGGGTGCTAATTCAGGTGTTGGCTCGTCACCTGACTGTGGTTCTAAAATACGACGCCCGTCGCGAATAGCCCTCGTGTAGCTCTAGTGCGACGATAATTCAAATCAAGCTGATACTCACACTAAAACCGTTCCACACACGTCACGTGCTTTAGGGCTGTGAAATTTGGCGTTGATCCAAGGTCAACCACCAGATGGGATTGCCGCTATTGTTAAATTTCTCCCTTATTGGCGCTCCTATACCAAAACCGACCTTAAGTTTGCAGCAGAGAAATGTACTACGCGGAGGAATTTGTGTAAACAACGCGGCTGGCGCCGAAGCTTCGCCTGCTCCGATTGGTTGATAATTTGACCCTGATATTCGTGCGCCATGTTACGTTAAAATCGAAGGAAAAAATAATTAAAATAACACTCTAACTGAAGCTAAACTAATAAAAATAATAAATTTATGTCTTGAAATAACAAATAAATTTGTTTATTGAATGTGAAATAACTTTTTGCATTAGATTCTCGCACTCAAAAATGAGAACTATTTACCCTTTTTCTCGTAGAACATTTGTATACTGCAAACTTAAGGTCGGTTTTGGTATAGTGAAAATCTTGGTTCTTTTTCGCGGTCTGTGACGATGATTTTTTAGCTGCTTTTGTAGCAATCGTTTTTCTTTTTTACTTCTACAATTATATTAAAATAGGTACAGCTGTGGAAATAAAAAAGTACCCACTTGAGGTTATTTCATCCGTTAGTCACCCTATAGAATCGGACCTTTTTGAGATTGTGTACAATTAACATTCTGAGTTAATTGCACGATACAAAATTTGCATAAGGGGCCGTCTTCATATTAAAAATGTTACGATCTTTGAAATTTCCAATAGCAACACCCAATTTTAATAACTTAGAAATGTTAAGCACTCTTGAAAACCCTTAAATCTAAGTTTTTGTTACATTTGGATGAATATTTGACGAGTTATTCAATCGAATCACTTGTGGACCTTTTGGGGACCAACTCTAAAATGACAAGCAAGCATGCATGCAAAGCCGTCTTTATTCATCAATTACACACGTAATCTTATACACAGTCCCCTAAAGGGTTATTATAAAGTATTTTGTGATTTACTCAGCAAATTATGAATAAACATTTTTAAAAATTGGGATTTCGCTTAAACTTCTTGTCTTAAATTTATTTCTTTAAAAATATTAAGGGGTTTCCATTCATATTTTTTTAAAAAATCAATATATTAATTATTTAAAAATATAAAAATTGCTTTAAATACCCCAATATTGAATGCATTTTGTTTGGGTTATTATAATTTCTTTTCAGTAAAAAATTCGTTTCATTATCTTAATTATTTATAGATCGGGATAGTTTTTTATGTGCAACTCATTTAACATTATGGGACCTAAACTTTGCACGTCTCTAACTCCTCTTATAATGCTTAAAAACTAACAAAATTTGGCATTTCGCATTAACATAGGTCAGAGATTTGAAATATGGATTCAAAAAGGGGTGTTGCTATTGGAAATTTTAAAGTTAGTAACATTTTTAATATGAAGATGACCCCTTATGCAAATTTTGTTTGATGCAATGAACTCAGAATGATAATTGTTCACAATGTCAAAAAGATCCGATTCTTTAGGATGAATAACGGAGGAAATAACCTCAAGTGGGTACTTTTTTATTTGTCAGTCATCCTATGGAATCGGACCTTTTTGACATTGTGAACAATTAACATTCTGAGTTAATTGCATGACACAAAATTTGCATAAGGGGCCACTTTCATATTAAAAATGTTACTAACTTTAAAATTTCCAATAGCAACACCCCTTTTTGAATTCATATTTCAAATCTCTGACCTATGTCAATACGAAATGCCAAATTTTGTTAGTTTTTAAGCATTATTAGAGGAGTTAGAGACCTGCAAAGTTTAGGTCCCATAATGTTAAATGAGTTGCACATAAAAAACTATCCCGATCTATAAATAATTAAGATAATGAAACGAATTTTTTACTGAAAAGAAATTATAATGATCCAAACAAAATGCATTCAATATTGGGGTATTTAAAACAATTTTTATATTTTTAAATAATTATTACATTAATTTTTTTAAAAAATATGAATGGAGACCCCTTAATATTTTTAAAGAAATAAATTTAAGACGAGAAGCTTAAGCGAAATCCCAATTTTTAAATTTTTTTATTCATAATTTGCTGTGTAAATCACAAATTTTTTTTAAATACCCTTTAGGGGACTGTGTATAAGATTGCATGTGTAATTGATAAATAAAGACGGCCTTGCATGTATGCTTGTTTGTCATTTTAGAGATGGTCCCCAAAAGGTCCACAAGTGATTCGATTGAATAACTCGTCAAATATTCATCCAAATGTAACAAAAACTAAGATTTAAGGGTTTTCCAGAGTGCTTTAACATTTTTCCAGAGTGCTTAACAACATTTCTAAGTTATTAAAATTGGGTGTTGCTATTGGAAATTTCAAAGATCGTAATATTTTTAATATGAAGACGGCCCCTACCTTATGCAAATTTTGTATCGCGCAATAAACTCAGAATGTTATTTGTACACAATCTCAAAAAGGTCCGATTCTATAGGGTGACTAACGGATGAAATAACCTCAAGTGGGTACTTTTTTATTTCCACAGCTGTACCTCTGAAACATGTGATTTCAAAAACTTAAAAGAATCGAGGGAACTGATTATTTTTAATGGATTTGGTTTGTGTTGGAAATAAAAAAAAAAAAAATACTAAGGGAACTGATTATTTTTAATGGATTTGTTTTTGTTCGTGATTAATAAATAGTACTTTAGTTTAAAAAAAAGTTTAAGTTAAAAAAAATTTTTTTTAAATTAAATTTTTTTTTTTTAAAAATTTTACAGTGCTTTACGCTTTAACTTACAAAATTTTATTATAAAAACGAAATTAATAAAAAATAATTAATTGACCCAAAGCAAAAATATTAAATTAAAATTGCAAAACGAGTTCCCAGTATAGTTTTATTTTTGCAAATAATATAAATTCATTAGTTTTACAAATGTAAATAATAGCTTTTGAATCGGTAAAAAAAAAGTATTAAATAACAAGCTTAATATGAGCATTGGATACAAGAATTTTGTATTAAAATAAACTAACCCTGTCAGTTCATATCATTAAAAAGTAATTAACAAGCACCGTTTCGAAACAATAGGCTGAAAATTTTAAGCAATTTTATGTTTATAATTCATTTATGAAATCTTTATTATAAGTTTTTTAAAAAATGAGCGAAAATAAAGGGTAGAATTTATTAAAATAACTGCGGCTCTTTTGGATATAATATAATTTAATATAATAACATTAAACACCGATTTATTATAATAACATTCATTAAACACCGATGTTGGAAAACAAAACTACTGAACTAAAAATCATAATTTTTATAACATGAATCTCGAAAATCAAAAGTAAAAATTTATATAAAAATACGGAAAGTATATTTGTAATATCGTAATATTGCAATTTAAAATAGATGTTCTACTTATAACTATAGATGATACTTATTATAATTTTCAAGATATTTTTAAAGTTGAAGTATTGTTTTACTTTATTCTTTACTATTTTTAAATTCCAAAGATAGCATTTAAATACCTATTCTAAATCGAAACTATCAAACACACAATTTTAAAAAAAATAGATATAATTAATCCATTATTCAAATTTCCAAAAAAAATTTCAATCGCATGTAATCAATGAATAAGATACTGGTATTTATATCCTGTTTTATATTACGCATTAATGCACTGCTCAAAGCAATTAGGGGAACACATGGTTTAAACCTTTTCATCCACAATGATTCCATTTGAAATCAACACCTTGCTATTTTTCTTACTAAGTGCAAGCTTGCACTTATTTATCGTAAGATGGAAGAATCATAATGTCTTTTAAAGAGGTAAATGATGTTCGATTTAATTAAATGAAAATATGAAAAACATGGGGAAAAAGAAATTCGCCCTGAAACAATTCTATTAAATCTATTTACCATAAATTCTTCATGCTTGCAAAGATGTTTTAAAATGGTTTAAACTAAAATTGAAAAATAAAGTTTTGGAAACATTAAAACATTATTATTATAATTTATTAAAAAGCTACGATTCTAATTTTCCCATTTAAATTTTAGTTAAAAATTAAGATTATTTTACCATTTCATTCGGAATGCTTAATTACTCCATTTCATAAAATTTAGTTTTAAAATAAAAGTTAAAAAGATGGAACTAAAAGGGTTATTAAAAATATGCAATGTGCTTCCCTAATTGTTTTGAGCAGTGTACAGCTGGGGAAAAAAACGCTCCACCCCACGTTTCTCAGCTGCTATTGGACAGGAAACTTTGTGAAAGGTGTCATTTTTCAGGAAATAGAGTAAGGAACTGAGAACTGGCAAAAAAAATTGTATAAGGGGTCGTCTACATATTTAAATATGTACCAAATTTGAAAATTCCAAAGGCAACACCCAATTTTTTTACATAAAAATGTTCAGCGCCTTCAAAATACCCCATGTGTAAAAAAGAATCATTTACTTTGCATTATTTGCTAAGCTAATAAGCATTCAAAGTTGAACGCCCATAATGTTAAAAAAGTTTCATAAACTTTTATTCATATCTCCACAAATAAAAGGAATTAAAGAAAGTTTTTTTTTTTTTTTTCATTATATACT
Organism: Hylyphantes graminicola; assembly: GCA_023701765.1. Lineage (NCBI taxonomy): Eukaryota > Metazoa > Arthropoda > Arachnida > Araneae > Linyphiidae > Hylyphantes > Hylyphantes graminicola. The sequence continues at coordinate 52,929,359 of CM043120.1, read as the reverse complement.
TCTTAATCTTCCAAAAACAAATCACACAAGTTTTTTCATCAATTTTTCAGTTTTAATAATTTTTTATTTAAATTTAAATAATAAAAAATTAAACATGAATAGCAACCCCAAAATTTTTTTTACATAAATCGATAAAGTAGATCAAGTAGAACCAAAATCCCAAATTTTTTAATTCAAAAAAAATTATTTGCCGAGTTATTGTAAAAAAACTGAAAAAGACGAATTTTAGGGAGCGTGTAAAAAATTACTTGGCCAATTCGATCCTAACTTGCATTATCGTTTGGGGATTGAAAAGCATTTGTTGATAAATGTTTATTCAAATTATTGATGTCTGAAAAAATCTAAAAATCTTTTCTTATTTCAAGTGCATGCAATGTATTTTGTTTGTCAAATTAACTTTAAATTATATCGATTACTATGTTTTTAAATATGTGTTATTTCCAATACAATTTCGAGAAGTGAGTATCAAAAATAAATATGCTAAAATATATTTGGACTTCGGTTTTCAGTACATTTTACTGTTACCACATTGCTTAATGCTTTTTTAAAATTATTAGTGCCCACTTTCCTTGATTATAAATCATTGCCCAATCATTCTGAATAATTTTATTTTGCTTTCCTTAAATACCGTGTTAAGATTTAGTCCAGTGAATAAAGGAGTTCTACCATACAAAAGGTCCGGTATCGCTGATTTTTTTATATGTTGTGTGAGACCCCTAGGTAGTAATAAATGTGAGTTTTCGTCATCCTCGTTCTATTGCTTTTTCCACCATCTTGATAAAACGTTCGAAATGTCGCCCATTTTCCAGTTTTTGGCCCATAACTTTTTTCCTAAGCATTTTTAAACCAAACTTTTCGACACAAAGTTGTAGAAAATAAAATTTTCTTCAAAATCAGTAGCAAAAGTGTTTTTCTACGACAAACAGTTAAAGAGCTAAGAAACAGGAAAAAGGGTGTAAAATCGAGTGTTTCGAAAAAATATTACGTTCCAACGACTTTCTATCACCGTAACTCACATATAAGACTTCCTTTTAGCAATAAAGTAGCATTTTACAAATTGTAGGAAATTTAATTTCCTATAAAATACACCTATCAAAAATAAGTTTCTTATAGATTCCATTAAGAAGGGTGAAATGTACAGAAACACAAAAAAAAGTCATATTTTCACCCGACAAAACAATGTTTTATTTTTTAACCTACAGCTCTTTCCCAGTGTATTTTTTAGTGTTTTTGTGAATACAAAACTTGTTTAAAATAATTTTTTCTATAAAATGGTTCTGTTTTGTGTTCCATACGATAAAATGTGACGGGGCTACGTTGTTCGAAAAATGGCCTAAAATCTTGAATTTCGCTAAAATAGTTTTTCACCACTTAAAATCCCAATAATTAAAAAAGAAATCATTGTTTTAGGGGATCATAATTTCATAATTATTATGAAACTTGTAGATATCATCATTTATTATATTTGTAAGGTTTTTTTTTTGTATTTGTATTACTTTAAGCATAAACTGTTTATTAAAATAACACTTCGATACGATGTTCCTTAAACGAAAAGGACATATAAGTTTTTATTTTTCATTAAAATTCTTTGTTGATAGGAAAATTTTACTTCATTCTCATGTAAATTGAAATCTTTTAAAAAATCTAGTCCATTTATTCAAATGAGAACTGCGCATCTTCGATTTTTTTATGTACCTAAATTCTTAGGTATTGAACCTAAAATTACTTTTAAGGCCTTACAAATATAATAAATGATGATATATACAAGTTTCATAATAATTACGATCCCCTAAAACAATGATTTCTTTTTTAATTATTGGGATTTTAAGTGGTGAAAAACTATTTTAGCGAAATTCAAGATTTTACGCTATTTTTCGAACAACGTAGCCCCGTCACATTTTATCGTATGGAACACAAAACAGAACCATTTTATAGAAACAATTATTTTAAACAAGTGTTGTATTCACAAAAAAACTAAAAAATACACTGGGAAAGAGCTGCAGGTTAAAAAATAAAACATTGTTTTGTCGGGTGAAAATATGACTTTTTTTGTGTTTCTGTACATTTCACCCTTCTTAATGGAATCTATAAGAAACTTATTTTTGATATGTGTATTTTATAGGAAATTAAATTTCCTACAATTTGTAACATACTACTTTATTGCTAAAAGGAAGTCTTATGTGAGTTACGGTGATAGAAAGTCGTTGGAACGTAATATTTTTTCGAAACACTCGATTTTACACCCTTTTTTGCTGTTTCTTAGCTCTTAAACTGTTTGTCGTAGAAAAACACTTTTGCTACTGATTTTGAAGAAAATTTTATTTTCTACAACTTTTGTGTCGAAAAGTTCGATTTAAAAATGCTTAGGAAAAAAGTTATGGGCCAAAAACTGGAAAATGGGCGAAATTTCGAACGTTTTTTCAAGATGGTGGAAAAAGCAATAGAACGAGGATGACAAAAACTCACATTTAAAACTACCTAGGGGTATCACACAACATATAAAAAAAATCAGAGATACCGGACCTATTGTGTGGTAAACCCCCTTTTTGAGTCTCTATTCACTGGACTAGTTGTAACCCTCCGTTTTGAAATACGTGGTTTATATTACCGATAAAGGGCGACAAATTTTCAACAAACTTTTTGCAGCAATATTAATGAAACAAAAATTTGCATAAAAAATGTGAAACATGCTGCAAATGCAATAATCATGTTAGTCCATGTGATTATAACTAATCGCATTTGAAAATCTGTTCGTTATAAATAACCGTATATGCGACTTAAATTAAAATTAAAACTTTTTATCTTCTAGTCTTTATTTTATTTCTGAATTTATAATTTCAAAATTAAAAAACATTAAAAAAATCACAATATTAGTGAAGAAAGTTAAATTCTAGCATCTGTTGGCGAGATTATGTTAACCCAGTTAGTTTGTTGTTTTGAAAAGACGCCAACTCAAATATTACTGTTTTTACTTTTAGAGATTTCCCCCTAAACGAGTTCAAAATTAAGGCTTTAATTATCTCAGCAAATAATGCAAACTAGATAATACTTTTTTATACATTGGGTATTTTGAAGGTGCTGAACATTTTTATGTAAAAAAAATTGGGTGTTGCCATTAGAATTTTCAAAGTTGGTACTCATTTTAATATGTAGACGACCCCTTATGCAATTTTTGTTGCCAGTTCTAAATTTCTTACGCTATTTCCTGAAAAATGACACCTTTCATAAAGTTCCTTGACCAATAGCAGCCGAGAAACGAAGGGTGGAGCGTTTTTTTTCCCCCAACAGTACAATTAATTTAAAAACACTTTATTTTCTTTCTACAGATTCTTAGTTTTAAATTACTGACATTAAAAATAATTAGGATTTAGCTAGCCTTTGAGAGCATTAGAGAAGCTGTAAACCGAAAACATAAAACGGCATTTGACCACGTGAAAATCGCGACATATGATCACGTGAAATTAACGTCAATTGATTATGTTAAATTCACATCCACCTTTTACGTGAAATTCACGTAAACCTTTTACGTGAAATTCACGCCCACCTTTCACGTGAAATTCACGTTATTTGATAACGAAAAGTTCACGTCATGTGGTCGCAAGAAGAGAGTCGTTTATTCAAGTCAAATTGACGTCAGTATTTGACGTCGAAAATCACGTCTTCAAATGGATATTGTCACCAAAAAATGACGTCAATTTAAGGGCATTTTATGACCAAATAATCACGTCATATTCGACGTCACACGAGTACTTGGGTGGGTTGTATACGAGATTAAATATGAGTTTGATAAACATACACCACCTTGGAAAAAAAAGGAAAATTTTAAATAATAACCTTGAAAATTCCATAGAATGACACAACGGATATCTTTAAAGTTGATTCATGGCATTCAACAAATTTTTTTTCTGCGATTTCTTTCTTAATAAACTTAAAATATTCGAACTAATGCCGAAATAAACTTGTTATTGGAACAAAAAGTTCCAAAAAAGCCTACACTTGCCGTTACTTAAATACTTGAATGAAATTTTCGTCGAAACACAAGTGTATTAGTAACAGTAACTGTCACCTATAACCACTGCACAAGATTTACAACCTTAGAACAAATATAGACAAACCAAGCATTCAGTTACAATTTAAACTTTTCAATGCCAAAAATTTGCTACTTTTACTAATTTTTTTTCAAAAATTAAATCATCTTTATCGCTTGCTAAATTTTGTTTGCAGTTAAGAACAATTATGTAAAAGTGAATGAGTCGTATCCGATGGCATCCTTTCTTTGACATTTGCCAATGTTTGGAAAATGTTGCCTTATCCAACGCAAGATTCTTACGTTTCTTTTCCCTCCTTCAATGAACCTACAGACTAAGCTTGTCATTCAAGAAATGGTCCCCCAAAGGTCCACAAGTGATTCGATTGAATAACTCGTCAAATATTAATATAAATGTAACAAACACTTAGATTTATCGGTTATCGAGGGTGTTTAACATTTCTAAGTCATTAAAATTGGGCGTTGCTATTAAAAATTTCAAAGTTCGTAACTTTTTTAATTTGAAGATGGTCCCTTATCTAAATTTTGTGTCATGCGATTAACTCAGAATGTTATTTTTTCACAAAGTCAAAAAGGTCCGATTCTATAGGATGACTGACGGCCAAAATAATAACTAGTGGGTACTTTTTTATTTCCACAGCTGTACCTCCAAATTTCGTATTTTCGTACCCATCTTTCATTACTCTATATTTTATATTAGGTAATTGAAAGCAACAAAAAACAGCAAAGACTACTTCATCAAATTTTTACTTGAGGCTCTCTTATTATACAAACGCCCAGTTTTCGTTTGAAAATTATGTACCTTTTAATCGGTCTGCTATGCTTCTAATTATCCTCGGAAATCGTCACCATCAAAAAGCTAGAGTTTAATGCACTTTGGCGAATTCCACCTAGCCACTCTTGGTATTTTGGAAGAAGTCCAAGATGGTGCCACCAATTCAATTTCCCGAGGAAACGGCAGTGGACACACCAAAAATCTCTTGTCTTCCAACAGGGTGAGAAAATATTCCCGGAGTGCCACATGTGTAGCGGCGAACAGGCATGCCCCGAACATATCCTCAGACCTCAATGGAGAATTTGAACATTTTTTTCTTGTCTAAATCAATAAAGAATGTCGTAAAATCCACAAAAAGTGCGTTTTTAAATTTTTCAGGAGTTTATTGTAGCTTTATTTGAAGTTAAAAAGAGCGAAGTTTCGGTTTCGTGATAAAACGGAAGTCTAGTGTCACGACGTCATAAGATCTTTAGGAGAAAACGGCTACCGTGTGGTCTTAGGGAAAAACACTGGAAATGTCTGTTGTTAGTTCTTTTATAAGGCGTTTTTTATCATTTCAAATTTGTGTGAAGTAACAATATTGAAATAATAGTCTTGTATTATTTGCGGATATATGAAAGTGTAGGGGAAGGTGGGTTCCTTTGGACCTATTTTGACTTTTCAATTTTTAATTTCTTAATTACGTACTTGCAAAAAGTGAATAAAATTATTTTTACTAAATACTTTATGTTGTTATATACAACATATATTTATTTTAACACGTTATTTAAATGATTTCAACTATCAAAAAAATAAATACAGAAAATTGTAGTTAGGACCTAGGTACACCACCAGCGGTGTACCTTGTTCCAACCGGTAGTGTGCCTTGGACCAATTATTAACAGGTAGAGAGACTCGCTTTACAGTCCAAAAACCAATATTTATTCGACACATAAAATTCAAAAATACTTTTTACAACCTACTCTTTTTTCTAGCCAAGATTGTACTTTGTAGTAATTGGTTATTTTAGGTCAATTGGCTTAGTAAGGGGTTTTATTGCTTTAGTGCCCTTCTGGCTTTTTCAGCTGCAATGCGATCTTTCTCAGGTGTATCCGTTGAAATGCAGCATAAAATTAAACCATCATTTTATGCCATAGGAAAACATTTGGCTATCTTTCTGTCATAAATTTGAAAAAAAAACCTCAAATATTTCTTCCTATGTTTATACAACTAGGCCTAAACGTAAAAAGGATGTTCTGTAAAGATATTTATTATAAAAATTATCTTTTTAGATGCGTATGCAATGATTATTTTCTATATTATATCAATTTGGTTAAAATTTTATAGGTATACCATAAATCCAAATAATTAACGACAGAAAAATATTTATCACACCATATAAAAATTTCTTATAAATTTCCATTCTACATAATTTTACAAATCAGGGTTGCATATTAATAGCTTAAAATCTTTAATTTTTCAAAGAAATTTTTTTCTGGAATTTTAAAAAGGGTTTTCAACAATCTGAAGCACATATGACCCATAGTAGTGTACCTTGGAATAGTCCAAGGTACACCACTTGTATTAGGTTCGAGGTACACCACTTGGATATTAAGAACAAAATAGTTAATCATCATGTAAAGGTTAGAATTAAATTAATTTCAAGCACACAGTTTTATAGCTAAAACTTTACTTTATATTGCATAACCATCGTTTCTGAATATACACTACATGTTTGAGTATAAAAATACACTAAAGAATCTGACAAAAATTTACTTTTGAACTGTGAATTTAGTTTTTCGAAACCTCTTTAATAAATTGACCTTTTAAACAAACAGATAGAACTTCACTGAGATCCCTGGTAACAAATACTTTAACTGCATGTGGTGTTGTTTCAATATCTAAGCAAATCGAGCTAGAATCAGCATAGGTTCGAGGTACACATATGTCCAAGGTACACCACTTACCCCTATACACAAATTAAGACAAATTGTTGTGGCGATGTATGTAAACGAATATAATCGACAACTTATTATACAACATTATTCTGTCATGTCAGATAAGCGTTTAAAACTATAATAGAAAATCAATTACAATATAAAATGTTAGAATTACTTCAAAGAATTCAGTTAAAATTAAATATCGCTAATTATATATCTATATACATAAATGGCGACTTCTGTTTGTGTGTTTGTCTGTATAGGACGCAAAAACTTTTGAACCACGCAACAGATCGTCACGAAATTTGGCACAAAAATTCATCTCATCTCCAGAACAAACATAGGCTAAGAATTTTTCGAATCGGACCATTCCTTCTATCGTTTTCGAACGTTTTAAGGGAAAAAGTACACCACTTTCGCTCAAATCCGATAATTTTTTCTCTTTCGTGATGCCATCAGGCAGAAATATTTAAATAAAACTTTTTAGAAAACAATTGAAATTGAAAATGTTTAATTTATTTAATATTTGTTCATTGCCTTCAGAAACTAGATTAATAATTTGAAAAAATAATTGATATGTTTTTAAAGTGTTGTAATCCTACCAGTCTCCATTCTATTATTTTATTGTGCCTATGATTTTAATTATGAATTTTTTAAAAGCATAGTTAAGATTATACTGAACTATGTTCTTTTTTGAAAGTCATTGCACTACAGATGCATATTATGGTTTTATGTCTTATTTTTTTCGCCAAATACTTTGCCAAACTCGCCAAGTTATTACAAAAAACGTACCAAATGAGCAATTTTTTTTAAATGCTGGTTGTGCGAAGTTCATTGCACGAGAACTGAATGGGTGTGTTGTTAGCCATATCTTTTCCTCGCCAAATTCGCAAAAAAGTGCCAAATGAGCTAAAAAATGTTTATTCGGGAAAATACGATGACTTCATCGGTGAATTTTCTAGCGTTTTTTAAATTTTGATTTTTTAATGTAATATAAGTAGTTGGATTCTGTACTTTAATAACGAACGGTATCAGCAACATAAGCTTATTAGAAAGCAAATAAACTTATAAAAACATGCAAATCGTTTGCTGTTTGCTGGAGTAGCTTATTTTTAATTCTTGCTGATTATTTTTTACATAAATATGTATTCTCTTTAATTTGAGCTTCTTATCAAAGGTATTTTTGAAATTAATAATAATCTTTTCTATATCCAAGATGGGTAATTAAATTGAAAAAATTACTGGGTTATCTTCATATCTTATGTAACTCAAATGAAAGAATAAATAGTTAAATTGACTATTAAATTATTTTTTCACCTCTACCCGTGCAACGTCGGGTATAACAGCTAGTATATATATATTTTAATAGTATACTTAAAGTATGGGCTTAAAAACAGACTTAGTATGTTCTTATTATGTTAAAACATACTTAGACTTAAAGTATAATTTTAAAAACATTATTATTTTTAAGGTAACAGGGAACATAATATTCATTAAAAAATCAATTTTGAGATTTTGAAATTTTCTAATAGCCCCGTTTCTTCTCTTTAAAATGATATATAACACTTTACAATCAGTGCATTAGGATTAATATATGTATGCGATATCGCGGAAGTCACTTTATGTTTAACACTTTCCTTACTGAAACGTCCGAACAACTAAAGATTCGATAATGTTATTCCTATCAAATATTACGAGGAAGCAAAGAATCTTCGTAGCGAAAAATTTAAGGTAAGAAAGGTACTTTGAAGTCAATTTTCTCAAAACAAATATTTTAAGCACTTTTCTCCTATCCTATTTTAATTTGATGCTTGAAATTTTGCATGATGTTTTTTGTATGTCTGTTTAACACAGTGAACCAAATATATTGCAAAAATATATAATTTTTAAAAAAATGTAGGGGTTTTTTTTGTAACTGGAAAAGTGTATAAATCGGGCACCAATTTTGCTGTAAAGGTAACACAATTTTAAAATTTATGATATTCTTAAAACTTGAGGTTCATTACACTTACTGAACAGTTTTTTATTTATATATTAAATTATTTCAGCTAGCATTCATTACTTTCAGAGAAAAATGTACCCGCAGAAACGCAGTTTCATAAAATTCAAATTTTCAAGCATTTTTAAATGTTAGTTTTTTTATGTACAAACTAGGACTTATACCTAAATTCTCATCTCAATTTTAATTAGAAATTGTTTTTAAAAAATTATAAATCAATATTTAAAAAAATTTATTAATTTTTTTAGAAAAAATTCTTAAAATAATTTCTAATTAAAATTGAGCTGAGAATTTAGGTATAAGTCCTAGTTTGCACATATGTGTACAATATAAAGTCATTTCCTTGGTCATGTCTTCAATTTTGACCTCAAAATTTGCCGCGCAAGCCTAACCACAAGGTGTTCAAATAGCTTTATGTTTAATATATCATTTATATTAGTTTTGGCGAAAGTTTCATAAATTTTAAAGTTTGTTTTATAATAAATAAATCTTGTAGAATTACATATAAAAAAATTATACTTATATATTGAGTAGTTAAAAAATGACATGAAAGATCAAACTATGCTTTGTAGTACCTTCTTTGCACATTTTTAAGACTCCTATGACTCCTTAATACTTTAAAAAAAATATCAAATCATGTTCTGTCAGTGCATTTTTTTATTAGTTTTACTAAGTGACGTTGATGCTACCACAATGTAGCTACAATTTATTTAATTTTTTCAGTAACAAAATTTCAACTTTGCAAATTATAATTTAAAAATAACATTTAAAACTAATAAGAGATTGCCCTCCAATTCCCCAGGACAGGGTAGGGGGTAGGGTATTTTTCATATATATTCCGACTTGTGTGCTTGCTCAGTGAGCCGCTTATAAGTCTTCGTCAAGTAAGACAGACACAGAAAGATTTTTTACTGTCACAAAGAGAGGAAATACACCCAGGGCGAAGGCGGGAATCGAACCCGCGCCCGTTACAGCACGCAGACTGCTGTAACGGGCGCGATGCTTACCACTCGGCCATCCGGGCCCCCCCCCCCAGGACAGTGCTTTTGTGGCAAAAGAATTCATATTATGCAAATGCAAAAAAAAACGTCTTTAAAAGGCAATTATTTACGAGAATTCTGAACAGAATAAGAATAGTCTACCCAAAGTGTTCAAAAATAAACAAATAAAAAAAATACCAAGTAAATTCTGTGCTATTTACTTTAATTTCTACTGAATACGGTTTAATATCGACAGCTAAACTAAAATAGTTATTTAAGCAACAAGTTCCGAAAATGATACTTTATTAAGCGAGTGAAATTATGACACGAGCTTAATAAAGTATTATTCGGAACGTGCTTGCTTACAATATTTTTTATAATGACGTGCAGAAAAGTATTTCTACCAATGAGCGATTTTCATGACATCCTTTAGTTTCCATGGAGATATTCGAAAATGCAAAGTAGTGAAAAAAAAGTTGTCAAATACTTTTCTATTTTGAATCAAAATAGTATTTAGATTAATTAGTGCTACCGAACATAGGTGAAAAAGAATTTGAAATGATGTTCGACCAACTTCCAGATTAAATTAACAAAGCAGCTAAGGAAGTTTGGTCGAATCTTCTTCCGGAAAAGTATTGTTTGGAGTGAAATTTGTGTTCTTACTTTTATCTTATTTCATTTCCTTTAATAATTTTTGTAATACTTTTAGTTTAAATGGAGATTAGAAAATGCAAAAGTAATGAACCAATGGAATTAACTGAGTTTCGTGACCATTTAGTTTCTATGGAGATATTCATGACATCATTTTGCTTTTCTACCAATCAGATACTCTTATTTACTTTACCACACAAGTGCCGAAAAAAAAAATTTCGCACACTGTCTGTGACGCAAGCACGTAAAGTGTCATTTTCGCAACGATTTATGAATGAATATGATATAAAAAAGTGAACTTTTTTGCACGTTGTTATAAAAATAAAAATACTATTTTTTTAACTGCAAGAGTTGCATAAGGTTCTATTTCGGGTATAGATTTAATACATACAGTAACAATTACGGTAAATTAATCTATTAATGAGAAAAAATTTAAAATTTCTTACTTTTAATGGAGTACCGTCAGTGCGGGTAACTTTGGCCAAAATCATAGTTTTTCTTACAAAAGACGAAAAATTTAACTACAAAAACGATTTAAACACTTTAAAATCCTTATGCATTCTAAGTATTGTACTTTTAGGAATAATTTTCAAGCATTTTTGTTAAATTTTATAAATTAATAAAAAATTGGTATTAATTTTAAAAAATTAGGACACTGTTAGGAGCCGGGCGGGTAACTTTGGCCACCCATGAAATACATAAAAAACATACTTTTTAACATCCTTAAAGGCTGTATTAACGAATTAAATAGCAATATTACAACTTTTAACTTAAAATAACAAAGTTATACGACATATAGTTATCAAAAATTGTATATAACTTAACATTTACATTGCAGTGCATCGTGGAATGGCATTACACAATGAATACTAGTATTGTTTGTAGCCTTAAAAGAAAAATAAACTTCTATTTTAATAATGGAAAAAGAACTTTTTTGAGGCAAGATGTAATAACAATTATATTTATAAAAAGCAAACGATTTTATTATGAAAAGGGAAAAAATAATATATTCATAATTAGGAATCTGAAAATGTTTACTTTTCGACATTTGCGATTTTGAATGGTATACGTTTCTTGCGTTCTATCTTCATCTTTTTAATGCTCAAAACGGTGATATTTTTTTAAAAAAAAATATCTAAAAATTGAGTAATCATAAAAGTAAGAATTTTTCAAAAGTAGTTAAACAGAATACACTTTTACATACATTTTTTAAAGTGCAAAGTTCCATAAAGAAATATTTACATCTGTGGCCAAAGTTACCCGCTTTCATCAGCAAAAGCTTCCCAATTACAGATATTTAAATACAGCACAAAAAGTATTCAGCTTAGAATAAAACAAATGGTGTAATATTCTTCCCCATAAATAAAAGAATCGAATAGAGTGTTTTATTTAAATATTTTCAATATTTTTTAAGTGTTCCAGACAAAAGTTGGAGGCGATACATTTTTGTCATTTTATGCTCGTAAGAATGAAAACAGCATTTGTAGTATTGCCAGAATTAGAATGAGAATTTTTTTTGCATGAGATGAAAGGGGATGTTTCCACCTTTCCAAAAATGTCAAACAATTTAAGATGAGATCATTTTATGAAGAGAAATTAAGAAACAAATCTTTTTCCGACGCGTGGCCAAAGTTACCCTCCGTGGCCAAAGTTACCCGCTTTGACGGTATGTTAATTCAAATAATTTGTTTTAACAAAATGCTTCTAAACTTCTACAATATTAATTTTGGGCCAAATTTAATTACATAAATATATGCTTGCCAAAAAAATTATTTTCTGTTTTACAGATAGAAATTTGTGATATGAATTTGACACACCGACCGTATCTGCTACTAGTACTTTAAAAATTATGTCAAATCTATGAAGAATAATTGTTGGTGTTTCATTTAAAATAACTAAAAACTGATATTAAGAAAGCTTGTATTAATACAACTGAATAACAGTTAAATGTTATACATTCTTGTACGAAATCCGACTTCGAAATCCGATTTATGAGAATGAAACATTTCAATAAATGTAGTCATTTAAATTAAAGGAATCAATCCGCAAAATGTTTTATTGGCCCCAACTGTATTTTCTTAAATATAAATGGTACATGTACTGCAATTAACTATATAATATTCCTTTATAAAACGAACTAGTATTCCCCAATCCCCGTACGCAACCGATTCGAAAACTCCTGAAAACCAAGTTACAGTGAAAAAAGGAAGGAGCTTATGACGTCACCAGCCGACACGCCCCGTTTTTGGCTGAGACGCGTTTCCAGCGTTTTTCAAACTTGAATAACGTCAGAAATAATAGGAAAATACTTTTATGGAGGTGTATTTGGATTCCAGGGACCTTTATCTACAATCGTAGTCCCTCTTTAAAACAAAATTTAAAACATGTACAAATTCTCTATTGCTTGAAGTTCTCGACTGCTGACATCCTGAAAGTTGATGTGTGTTTGGTCTGTAGATTCTCTTAACAAGAATTTATTCCAAGACACAGGTGCAAAAAAAAAAGGTTTTGTAAAATGGAGTTACTTTTAATTATTAATGAAGTGCTCAACTGTAAATGAAAGGTGAAGGTACAAAAATCCCGTTCTCCAAAGCGTAACTAAGTTACACTGCTCAAAACAATTAGAGGAGCACATGTTTAAAACCCTTTCGCTCCCGATAATTCCTTTGGGAATCATCAGCTTGTGATTTTTTTCTGACTAAGTTAAATTCGCCACTTATGTATCGTTAGATACATCGTTAGATGGAAGAATAACGTATTTTGAAGAATTTAATATTTTTTTTATATTAATAAAAATATGAAAAATATGGTAAAATAAATTTCACTTTAAAACAGTTTTAGAAAATAAATTGACCCTTAATTTTTCATGCTTGCATTTTTTAGATGTTTAAAAATATATTTCAACTATTTTTAACAAAAAAAGTTTTGAAAAAATTATTGTTATAATTTATTAAAAAGTTATTATTCCATTTCCCCCCTTTCAATTTAAGTATTAAAAACTTAAGATTTTTTCTCCTGTTTTTTACTATTTCATTTCGAATGCATAGTGAACCTGTTTAACAAATTTTAGATTTATAGGACAAAAATTAATAAGTTGGGAGTGAAGTTAAAGTTGGAATTAAAATGTGCTCCCCTAATTGTTTTGAGCAGTGTATATTGTCCGGCCCGTTCATTGGCGACTTCTTGTAATTGATCAACCTTTTGTTTGTGGACTTTTTGGACATTTTTGGCTTCGTGGAGATGGTGTAGCTCCGCCTGGGATTAGAAAGAGCAACAACAGCATGCTTCTAATTTGGCGCGGATCTGGTATCGCCGAAATAACTACCGACCTATAAAATGCCCGTGCAGCCCAAAATATCCGACGAATTATACATCATGTAGACTTTGTCGAGGAATGCACGTTAACCCTTTCAGTCCCAAAAATTTACGACACTACAAAAACATCTGATGTTCACAAAATAAGCTTATTTTAGCGGTCAAATATAAGATTTCCATAAGAAAAAAAAATTCATTTTAATTTTTTATATGTTTTTTGAAATAATGCCAAAAATTTTTAACTGTGGGAAACAACAAAATATATATGCGGAAACTCCGTCTGCAAAGAGTTATCAAGGTTATCCACAACCCACAGATTCAAAAGGGAATGGATATGGATGGACAATAGAATCAGGAATTTCTAACTTGGTCAATTCAAATCTTGTAAGAATTTCAGTTTGAAACTTGTCATGGTGATCAAAAAAATTGTAATGGTTTTACTGTACTATAGTACAGTATATTTTAATTTTCCCCCATGAATACTCATCGCCCCCCTATCGCCCCCAAACTATTTATTGCCCCCTTGATAACACAAACCGCCCACTTGGGGGCGATCGCCCCCAGGTTGGGAACCACTGGACTAGGCGAATATGATTCTCCCTCTCTTATATCCAGAAATGGAAAAATCAACATTCAACAGCCGCTCCGCTTGGAAAGGGAAAAACCAACGGCCGCTCTGCCGAACCCGAAAAAAGTCGCCAAGCGTGGTAGAAAGCGTGCTCTAGGGTTGCCAACGGCCGCCGTGCGGAACCGCAGCCTGCGCAACTTCTCGAAAAGGTTATTATGATGTCCAACAACTGGGAACTTGTGTACCAAAGGCAATATCTCCTTGTTTTTCAGCAATGCCTTTAAAACCAAAATAGCTTTAAAAAGCAAATAAGACTTGCGCATGCGCAATTTTCTCGTAAACCTTGTTTCGAGTACGTATACCAAGTTTGAATGATTTATTTGTTTTCAGTTCGTACCTTATCAAAACTTTAAAACCATAAAAAAAATTCACAAAAAAAATCACCAATTGAGCATGCGCAATTTTCTCGAAAACCTTATTTTGACGTTCAACTAACACAGGCAATACGTGACAGGGTGGCTACAGGATCAGGGAATCATGGAAAAGTCAGGGAATATAATCAATCTGGAAAAGTCAGGGAAATTGGTGATTATTTTAAAAAAATCAGGGAAAATTTCCAAAAGTGCTATTTTAACCGGTAAAAAAAAAGGATAAAAAAAAAGTTTAATCCTGAAAAGGCTTTCACTTAAGTGGTTGAGGTACTGCTTATTAATCTTTCGTTTTAACTGCCTTGCCCTTCCCCAAGCTCTAGTGCAGCGATATTCAACTTCACCATTCTCGGCCCACATCAATAAAAACTAGAGTGACTCCATGTACACTCCATGCCACTCTAATAAAAACTAAACTTAAATTTCAGTAAAAAACAAGTTTAAATGACAATTAAGATAATTTAAGACAAGAGAAATGCAATTAAAATTTGAAGATTAATTAAGATTTTAATTGCATTAAGATTTTCAAATATTGGCCAACTAACTTCAAGTGCAATCCAACAATGCTTCCTCATTGAACTTATTTTGCTGCCTGGTAATTTTTTTAAAATCCACCGATGACATCGAACGAGGCCCAGTGGCTTAGTGAGCTTCGCGTTGCCACGCCGCAGGTCCGGGGATCGAATCCCGGATTGGGCGAGGTTGACCCATCCTTTCATCACTTGAGTGGGTCGATAAAATGGGTACCAAGAACCAAGCATGCTTGGGAACTAAACACTGGGGATTCCGCGTGAGTCTGACCACCTTACCAGACATATGCCTAGCACCCCAGTGACCTAGGTCACGAAAGCTGAATTGGGCACGGCAGGCCTTGGCCCAGTAATGGGCTGTTGCACCGGGGAGTTTAGTTTTTTTTAGATGATATCGAACACCAAAAATACTTTATTTTAATATCATAGCTTGATAATCTTAAATAGTCTTATCATTACAAAAAAAATTATTATATGGGCTTTAACGCTTGTTTTTTTTTTATAGTTTTGTTTTAAAAAGCTCATTGTATATTCATTAATTAAATGTCTTTTTAAAAGAAAATCTTTCTCCTTTTATGGAGTAGTGCCACTTGCGACAGTCCCATTTGCGACGAAGGGAAAAGTCCTCAAATGTATCCTTTTCTCACCGTAAAAGGGGAGACTCATGAGGGTCTCATAAAGGTGACGAAACTTGGCGTGATGAAGCATTGCAGTAACGCCAATGCTTGGGTGTTAGTGATAAAAATTTGCAGTTGCCCCCCATTTGGTATGTGAGTGCCTTTTTGTTAAAAAAGTGCGAGTGGCGTCTGGATGGGGGACAGGTGTTATTTGAGTGGTCATACCGGCGTTATATACGTCTAGCAACTTGCTCGAGCGGTTACCTTGAGAATCTCAAGGTAACCGCTTTATGCGTATTTATTCGAAAGCTCGCTGAAGTTGGATCTCAAGGCCACCAACCCAACTTTTGTCGGTTTTTTTGGTCAAGATCAAAGGAAAGGTTGCCATAAGGAAAATAGCAAACATATTGGCGTGTTATCTCTTTTTTAAGTGATCCTTCGAAAAAGTATGTAAACATCGAATTGAATTGTATTGAGTTTTTCTTAATTTTTTTTACTTAAAGCAGGACGCATTCAATATTTTGATAAAATAAAATTCAATCACATAAATGAATGAAATTCAAAATTTGACACTGTAAAATATGTTGATGATAAAATGCTTTCTATGTTAATAAAAGTATTGAAACTCTTATTTATATCTTACCCGTAATCAATACAATTAATTTTTAAACAAGATTTTGTATTAAAATACTGAAACCTGGTTGGAGTTAATAGCTTAATCAGTTATTTTAATACATATAATTTCTAAATTTTTGGCAGACAATACTGAAAACACTTTTTTATTTGACCTGATTTTAATCAGTAATACTCCGGCATTAAAAGTTTTAAATATAAGTACGGAAAAGGACAGTCATCAAAAAAACAATCCAGAAAAAAATGCACTTTCCTATACACTTAAAAACAAAAAAAATTCCCCGTAAAATATTAGTAATGGGCAGGGACCGGCAGCAAAGATACCAGTCATGCCCCGTTAAAAAACAGTCATGTCCTGTTTTTTTTTGTTTTGTTTTGTTTTTTCAAACAGTCATGTCCCTTAAAGATGGTATAAACAGTTAAAAACTGTAAAAATACGGAGATTTGAGATAAGGCCCTTTATTTAGTGGGTCAAACCGTTTTCCACCAAATACGGCTGTTGCACTTAAAAATTAAAAGTAAGTAAATTTACAGGGTTTTTTTGCAGCATAGGGTATATCTTATTCTAGTAGAGGGGCACAAATACTGGTACCAGTCTAGAACGCTGTGGCTTTTTAGCCTTTCTCCCCATCGAAATTTGACGTGTCGGGGAGCGAAATTTACGGGGGCGGGGGCTTTCAAAAGAATATGGAGTGGTGAATAACCTCCTCTGTTTATAAACAATCCGAGACATGGGGATTTTCTAATTACCTCTAGATAATTATCTAAGCTCTCTAAATGTAAAACACAAGCAGCAATCAAAATTTCGTCATCCATAATCTAGTTGATTTTAAACAATGAATAAAATCGCCGAGCTACAATCTCACTCGCCAAATTCTCGCCAACCAAAGGTCGAATCGCTAGAGGTCAAAGCGCTTCCAGCGTTACGTTCAGCGGCCGCTAGACGTATATAAACCCAGTGTCAGACATCCTGCTTCTGACCTGACGGGACAGTCACTTGGTTGGTATCGCTGTAACACTTTTATGTTACTGAAGTAAAATGCAAAACAGATTACTTCACTATATTCATGAATGAATATTGTTAAAAACATAAATTTTATTACCTTACGATGCACAGTGGGGAAAAGTTCTCAGTCGTTTCCAAAAGTAAAAAACGGAAACTTTGAAGTTCCATTTTATATTTAGTCCACATTCAAACGATAATTTAACACATTAAAAAGCGTAATATACTTTTTTCCGATAGAATAATGTTTTTAATATTACGACGCTTTGTTGGGGACTGACGATAATCATTTGCAATACGAAAATATATATTTCGGTAACAAGGAATTTTACTGGTGTAAAATCTTTAAAAAAAAATCAAGAATTAAATGGAATATCGAATTATGTTTTTTAAATACATTATTAGTATGTATCATATTTTTTAAAGATACTATGAGCTAATTATTAAATTCTCTCATAATACCCTTACAAACGTTCCATAACGAAGTTTTGAACGTATATAAATGATTTTTAAAAATATCGTGCACATACACTCTTAAAACAAAAGAGTGAAATCCACTCATATAGGATAAGTGCATTTTCAACACTGGAAATGAGTGAAAATTAACTCAGACTGAGTTAAAATCACTTGTTTGGAGTGATCCTGACGGAGTTTTAACTAAACAAGAGTGAAACCAACTCCAGTAGGATAAGTGAATTTCCAACACTGAAAAGAGTGAAAATTAACTCAGACTCCCTACTAAAAATGGTCAGTAGAGATCAATAGAAAATTTGTATGTGTAAATGGTCTACTGGCACCAATAAAAATCTCTATTGATATCCATACAAATCTCTACTGATCTATATAGATATCTGTGCAGGCCTATTGATGTCATTTGAGATCAGTAGCTTACTGATATTTTCTTTACTGGTGACGGTAGAGCTCTATTGATATCAATAAGAAATATTATCAGTAGGTTACTGATATCAATAGCTCTTCTACTGATAACAATAGTGACATCCGTAGAAATAGGTAGTCATCAATAAAGCTGCACTTATGTCAATAGATTTTTGTATTGATCTCCATGGATCAGTTTTAGTAGGGCTGAGTTTAATTCACTCGTTTGTTTTAAGAGTGTACTTGCACTTTTTATAATAAATTCAATTTTTTTGCGAAATTACTTTCAAGTTATCTTATGTGACTCATCTTACATGAGAGAAGTTCTACATTTTTTATTTGAACTACATGTAGTAAGTAGTAATTTAAAAAAAATAATAATAATTTCCACCAATACACTGTTTTTAGCGAAAGACAGCGAAAAAAAAGCAATTTTATTGCACATTAATTGAAAACTCTATTATTATTATTTTTTTACCTTTAACACAATAGCAAAAAAATTTAAGAATTTATAGGATGTCTTGTGTTTCGCAATGTACTTAGGTACATAAGTTTACAATTAAGTAGTACATGTTTAATGTGATACATAAATATAATGAAAATACTTTTGAAACGAAAACTTAATTGCATAGGAACTTTTACTCTATTTCCCCAAAGTTTTCAGAAAATTTCTATTGATAAATATTTACATTTTTAGCTAGCCAGATTTTTAACTAAAAGAAAGTAGAATAAATCTGAGCAAAAAGAATTGATTTTTGTCAAAGAAAGGTGTCCTGGCTTTAGTAGGAAAATAATTAACATAGTACTCAGAGAAAACTGCTTTTATAATAGTCTTCAAACATTATATTGTTCAGAACATACTGGCTTACATACCAGTCATGATTTAAGTAAAAAGCACTTTTATATATGTGCTGTATTAAGAGATCCTGCATATTCTTGGAAACTTGGAAGCATCTAATAGGAAGTGTACCGTACTATAAATTATAGTAATCTTTCTAACTAATTGGTACTGTTAGATCAAAAGACAAGGGGACCAGGACTGAAAAATCTGAACTGACCTGTAAACGACTCGTGCAGCCAAAACTGTCGAACGAATAATACTATGTTATGTGTAGAGGAAGTGCACGTTAAATATGCTTAAAAGATCAAGCTGCGTGCTATATCGTCCTTAACTGTTGCGTTTTGTGCCAACTCAGATGACGGCTCATCAATTGACTGTGGTTCTAAATTGCGACTCCCAAAATTGCAAATAGCCCTTGTGTATCTCTAGTTCGACGATAATTCAAACTAAACTAACCTAAAAAAAGTTTAAATAAACATGTGTTTCATAAACAAATGGGAGAAAAATAGGTTTATTCAACAAGTAAATGAAGCGAAACTTAAAAAAAAAAAAGAATAAAATTATATATACATGACGAGCTAGGTAAATAATTTTCTAAAGTTTTAATTATACTCGAGGTTTGGATACATCTTTATTATCACTTGCGGAAAATATTTTTAGCATTGCATGCAAGATTTTGAAGTACTTTTCCAATTTTAAAAGAGTTATTTATCTCGTTTTTTATTGTAAATATTTCTATTATTCTTCTGTAACTAGTGCGTAATGTTATTTTTCTTTTAAACAAGTTGAATACATCATTTCACTACGGCGAACTCAGAGTAAAATTACTCGAGTTTAAAAAAATAGTAGTTTAAGCAAGTGCCGGATATATAAGTATTAATATATCCGGCAATCCAATTGAAATTTAATTTTTTTCACGCAAGTTTTACTTGAAGTGTTTGCATCTTATAAAATGAGTGAAAAAAAAGTACTTTTTTTCACTGCATTTGGGTGAAAAAGTAGTTTTTTATAATTGCGAGAAAAAAATCCAACTTCTACATTATAATTTCAATATCAGACGCGTACAAAATTATTGTTAAGCTCCTAACAAAGTTTTATTGTTCACTTGCAAATATTTTTTTACTCAACATATATTTTCATTGAAAACGTCCCCAATAAATGTAGTAATTTCTGTTCCTAAAACAATACGCTAGTTGGAATATGAAAATTCTATTTTATCACTGTTTCTAAAAAGTATAACTTGACGCACGAGTGTGATAATAAAATTATAGTGTAAAATGTTGAATTTTTTCACGCAATTATAAAAGAAATACTTTTATTTATCGATTCTGATGAGTTGAGCAAAATAAAATAAGCTTAAATTAGGAGGAAATTATTTGGTTAGAGCAGGAAAAGTGCTCCTCGCATAATCCAAATGGTGAAGATCTTAATTAATTTGGTAATAATTTAGAGCACTCGTTGCATAAATATATTTTTTTTTAGATTTCACTAAATTTTCAAACAAAAGCAATTTATTAACATTTAGTTGTTACTTAAACAGAAGGAACTTTAATGATATCTATGTTCTGCATTTTGTCCTACTTGAATAAAATGTACTTAAAAATTAAATGTTTATATATTTTTTTTTATTTGCATGATATAATTATCTTTATTAAATGGAAAAGTGGAAAACTTTATAGAGCACATATGGTATGACACTTGCACATGTAGCCTCGGGATAGACTTGGCCAAACCACCTCTAGACATCCCCTGTCCCGACCCGTCTGTCATCTGGAATTTCTTATCGTATTGCAACGAGGGGTTGGTGTACAAAATAATTTTCCTTTTACCTCTTTTTCTCCCCAACTAAATTAGTGGGATAAAGAAGCCAAGCTGTAGCTAAATCGAATTGCAACATAGGGAAAACGAAGTTTAGGGTTGTTAAGTTTTCCACCCAAAGTCCCTAACTAATTAGTCAGCTATAGGGATTTTTTTTTCGTCGCATCTGGGACTGTCGCAAGTGGGACGACACGTTTTTTTTATATCAGGGACATTTTTTACATTTAGACTCGAAAATCAGGGAAATTGTTTTCGCAGATTTTGTAGCCACCCTAGTGTACCAAATTTGACGACCCTTATCTCTTCGTTTTTCAGCAATGCTGTTAAAACCAAAACAAACAAAAAAAGTTACCACCTGCGCAATTTTCTCGAAACATTATTTCTACTTTTGACCCTTTTGACAGGTACTGAGAACTCCTGTACCAAATTTGAAGTCTAGCTTTTTTAGTTCGAACCGTAGAGTTGGTTTATTCATAGACGGACCAATGTCCAAAAACTCCTTTTTCGGAATCAGCACCCTCCAAAATGTGCAGAAAACACAAAATCTTCAGTTCGGATTTCAAAACATCTCAATACTTTCATTACTTAACAATCAGAAAATCATAAGAAGACAAATGACATGAGTATTTATTGCGAAAAAGTGAGGCTGATATTATAATTATTTCACTAAATAGAAACACCCCAAAAATAATTCTGATGTATGAAATACCAATCCACAATCCACTCCTACAAAAAATTATACAAGTCTAACCCAACCGACTTCGACGCGACGAGTAGAAAGGTCAAAGGTTGCTGTTTCTTATCAAATCCCGCTGTGAACTTACTGGGTTGCCAAAAAAAGTTGGCGCTCTTTTTTTGAGAGTTTTGGCGTGATTTAGGAGACCCTTCATTTTTTTTTTCTGAACCTGCTTTTGAATACAGGTGTCTTGTGATTCAAATATCTGAATTTGAAAAAGAACAAATAAATTGTCTCCTTTATCCTGAATTTGTTTTGGAAATTGAATAAAATAATAAATATTAGATTAAAAAAATAATTATTCGTATTGTACTTTTTTAGTAATTATTCACAAACTATAGATGGCAGCACTAACTATATAGTTAATACCTGAAGAATTATTTTTATTTTAATTATAACTAATTAATATCTTTAAATCTGTACTTATTAATTATTTCAATGGAAAAATAACTTTCTAATTTATTTTTTGGTAAGTTTTCGTGAGTACAAGTCGTATACTTTTTTGAAAATCTTGATTCAAAGTTTCCCCATTGGAATTGTATAGAGATCCGTTTAGCAACAAGACCCTTAACGTCCACTACATCCACACTTCATCCATTCGTCGGACATTTTGGCTGCACGGGCCGTTTTACAAGTCGGCAGTTATTTTGTGGCTATGCCCGGACACGAACCAGGGACCTTCCGCATGCTAGGCGAATGCCTACCGACTGGGCTCCCCAGCCCTTTTACATTCTACTTACAGACAGTTACCATTAGATTAGTTCAGTTTGAAAGTCGTAGCACTAGAGCTACACGAGGGATTTCGGCTACGGTCGTTATTATTTAGAACCACTGTCAAGTGACGAGCCGGCCACCTGGGAAGGCACCCAAATCAACATGGGCGACATCGCACGCGCATTTACCATTACATTTTGGACAATTTCATTGACATATTGAGGTCTGGCCAGTACAATATTTACAACTTTGCTATACATATTTTTTTGAACGATAAAACCGGCTTAAATGTGTGACTTTGTTTTAGCCAAAAATGTCACGACCATGTTTAAGATGACCAGATCATTATCAGATAAAGTAGTCTTGCCTAAGTGAACCTAATTGCACACAACAAAAATATAATAACCAAATGTCAAACAAGTATTTAAATTCAGAATTGAAAAAAAAGTTTTTTTTTTTTTAATTTGATTTTTCAAATATTGAATAATTGAATATTTTATTTTAACTGATATTTAAATTATAATCATTTCGACTAATAATAACCTAATATTTTTAAAAGTGTAAACAATTTCCCTTCAAGTTTGAAACTCTTTATGATTTGTTAACCGTTTCCAATACGAATTCCCGCCACAAATTTGAAGAAAAATACCACAAAATCGCAAAACTGGTCAACGTGGATGACTCACAATTTGCAGATGATTAGAAAGAACAAGAATTTGTTAGAGTTTGAGAAAATAAACCATTTACTTATATATTTTTTTCCAATTTTTTAGACCCCCCTTAAAATTTCAATGACGCAGTCTGCGTCGTTGCCCCCCCCCCCCCCTTGTAGGCGGAGGCCCGCAAACCCAATCGACTTCGTATAGTTCTAGTGCGGCATAGTCCAATTAAACCAAGAGAAAATACAGTAGTAATCATCACTATTAAAAAAACTAGCAACGATACATCACCATTACGGATTACCCTTCACTGAAAAAAAAATCTTGCAAAAAAAAATAATAATAATTGTTTGTAATGCTCTAGACTGGGAATTTTTAATATTAGCCAGTGGCTACCAGAGTGAAAAAAAAATGGTAGCCACATTTGGATTTTTAGTAGCCAGTTTTAAACTTAAGAATATATGACAAAAAGAAAGTGCTATTTTGCACAAAACAAAAGTTTTTTATATGCAAAGATTGGCAGTAAAAAAAGGATCATACAAAATATGTAAGTATTATGCGATTGGCCATAATTTAAAAGAAAAAATTATTTTATGTACCTACAGTTCAACTACGGGTGCCTTTCAAAAGTTCATTGTAAAAATTAGTCTTTCTTTCCGACAGAAACGAATTGGAGCGTTTTATTATTATTATTTTAGAAGTGCAGTTTCAGTATTAATTATTTGTTGAACAAAAAGGAAAAATTATGATCGCCAATTTTGGCGACCGGGGTTCAATTTTTAGGTAGCCACTTTCGACGTAATAGTCGTCAGTTGGCGACTGGCGACCGCTAATCTAGAGCTTTAATTGTTTGGTAATGGTTTTCTAGTAATAAAACCAGAATACCAGGTATAACATACCAAACCATACTAAAATAAAAAGTTTATATATCGCGTCCCAAAATCTAATATATTGTTATATAAGAAAATTTTCTGGTTTTCACAATTAAGTGCAATGTACCAAAAACCCTTAAAACATTTTTTCACGTGAAAAAATAAACAAAAAGTTAAGCTTACTGAGAAGGTAGACAGTTTCGTGAAACTTAGAAACAGATAATTTGCCAATATTGATTTCGCCCAAGAAAAACTTCTAAACTGCATTTCAACCCAAATCGACATGACTCTATTGTTAATTAAAATATTTAAAAGGTTGAGGTCAATTATAAAGAAAAAAAGGAGTTTTTAATATTCCGTTTGGTTTTAACTTCAAATGATATTAATATCTGAAATAGTAATTTTGTGACAATGATTTTATTTAAACACGTAATAAAATGCATGTGAGATTTACAAGACACTTTTTTAAAAAACTACTACTTTCATTAATTTATTATTCTTTAAATTTATTCAATTTGAATATAATTAAGTGTTTTATAGATTTTTAATTTTATAAAGCACAGGCTTTAAAAATCTCTATGTAAGTTTTTTTTTTTAATATTTTTTTCATTTGTTTTTTAAGACTTCCTTTAATTTCCATTTGGTGTTTAATTTTTTTTTTTTAACTTAAACTTCTCTTTCTTCTTATGACATCTCTTTCGTTGTTTTTTTTTTTTAATTCTCCTTTTCCCCTTATCTTCCGCCTAAAATTGCGATAGTTTCATTTTTGGCTTAACTAAACATGTTTCCACACAATATCACCATACATTGCCGAGATTTTCCGTTTCAAAACCGGAGATTGCCGGCAATACAAATACAAGAACTTTTCGAAACCTTCAGAAGCAATAACACTGGATGCATCATATTGGCCACCGATGCATCCAAAAGTATATTTCGCGTTACTGTTGCGATTGTCAACAACAGTCAAAATGCACGAAACATTTCTGGAGAGCTTGATTACTACTGTAGTATCAATACAGCAGAGTGCATTGCACTGATCATAGCTCTCCGGGAGTGTGTCGTTGCAACTCAAAATTACATCATCCTTACCGACAGTATGACGGTTTTGAAGGGTTTGAAAAACAACTCTTCGAAATCGTACATACGTCGGCTACACGAAACAATAGTCGAAATTTCGGACAAAATTCGTAGTCTCCGCTTCATTTGGGTCCCCGCGCACAAAGGTATCAGAGAAAATGTCCAGGCAGACAGATTGGCCAAAAATGCCAATGCCGGGACAATTGATCACTGGATACCTTTGGAAGATATTGAAAGGGAAGAGGAGAAATACGCCTTAGAATTAATGAATTAATAATTTTTTTAATACTTTTACCAAATTTTAATCGTAATAGTTCCAAATTATGAAATTGAATTTCTTTTTTTTTTAATGATATTTTTGAATCTTGAATTTTTTTTAAATTGAATTGTTTTAATTTTAATATTTTTAAAGCCTGTGTCTTTTTTTTTTTTTTGATAATATTTTTTTTTTCAATAAAAATATTTACAATAAGTAAAGAAATACAACAACTACAAGGAACTATCTCCTGTGAAGAAAAGGTTTGTCAGTTTTTTAACATTTTAAAGGTTTATTTGGTTATTGAAAGGCTTTTGGAGGGTTTTTTTTTGGGGGGGGAGGGTTATTTACAGTTTTAAACAGTGGCGCCGGAACTGGTCATTCTTTTAAAGCAAAAAAAGGACTTTTTGACAGATTTTATTTTTTATTTATTAGGAAGTTAAAATATCAAACCTTCGATTCTTAAATGGATCTGCGTTTAGCAGCCAAAATGATAGATCTGCTTGTAAATTTAGCATTAATTGCATTTCTGTAATCCGGAGTAATACATTTTTAACGTGAATAATGAATTTCTTAAACTTCAAATAATATATTTTAACCATGGATAATTAATATTATATACTTAAATAAAAAAAAAACGACTGGTTTTTGGGGGTTGTGGGTGGGTCGCAAAAATCCTTTTAAAATACATACATTTTTACTTATGTTTCTTTAAAAATAAATTCAAATCAAAGCCACATTCTAATATTAATTATATAAATTCCTAAACAGACATTCTCCTGTAACAAATATTTTAGGAAACATGCAATATTAAATTATCTTATGAATCTAAATAAGGCCACAGAAATTACGAAAAATGTCATATTTTATTTAATAACGGTAATTAAAGTGTTATTTTACAAATAATAATAAAATTATTAGCAAGCAAAATATATAAATCACATTATCTCTGATGCGGCAACTCTCATGCCAATGCTCTTGCTAGAACAATTTGTAATTTTTTTTTGTTGCAAAGCTTTATTTTTCTTTTTGATTAAAAAGTGCACTCCGTGAATTATAAAAATATTTAGAATTTTAGTGATCAATTCGCAACATTAAGGGAAATCTTTGAAATGCTCTATTAGATATTATTAGAAGGTTTTTTCAAGTTTTTAAATTCAATTTTGCATGTAGGATTTGCTCTTTATTGATCTGAAAAGGTTTTCTAAATGAAGTAAAATGTTGTATCTTCTTCAGAAACATAAACTAAGTGATTAATATCTTTTTTATATTCTTTAAGTTTTGGTTAGGTTAGGTTTGAATTATCGTCGCACTACAGCTACATGAGGGCTATTGGCGACGGGCGTCGTATTTTAGAGCAACAGTCAGGTGACGAGCCAACACCTGAATAGGCACCCAACGCAACCGTTACTTTTAAGTTTTGAAAATGATTGTTTTGCCGTCACACAGTTATTATTGGATAAATTATTTGAACAAATAGAGCAAAGTTTACTTCGATTTAATTATAATAGGCATACTCGTGTTTTTATATGTCATATCATAGTCGGCATATTCGTGTGAAATAATTTTTCATCTCTCTAAAAATAGCTTGGTAAAAAATTATCTAAACATAGTTTTCGCTGAAACAAAAATGATGACACTCACAAGACCGCAATTCCGAAATAAATCTCCATTCAAAACACCCCGCCGACTGAATCCTCATTCCCCCAAGCACCAAGATGTCGCAATTTTCTCACGTGACTCTGGACGTCCAATCGAGAAACGAAGCGGCAAAAAGCGCCGGGGAAAACACTGTCGCTACTTAAGTCAGAGAGAATCGAGGGCTTTAGTCATAACTAGAGGCGTTAACATTGTTTGGTCGTTATATTCTACATTAAAGTAAGTTATTGTTTATTTTTTATTAAACGAAGCTATTCAGTGTTTTATAGGTAATTTTGAAATTGATTAATATTTGTTGAATTAGGAAATTTTTTGATTGTTAAAGTTGTCTGCAGTTTCGAATTGTCCTTGTTTTGAAATGACCTCGAAACTAAATTCCGTTAATAACCTGGAGTTAGGATAAAAGAAATCTTGCAAACTGTAATTATTAACCTGAATTCTTAATACTATATAAACACAATTTGACTAGGCAAAATGTTTTAATAAGTATTATTTGTATATCATCTAACTGGAATGTTTGACTCTGGTAGTTGTAAGCTTTCTTCTGTGTATAAATTTATAATTAGTTTGAATGAGGCTTTTGAATGATTTTCCATGGATTTCATATTTAATATTGATTTATTTATTAGCTATTTTTCCTGAAATGTCCATTCCATATTTAACTATTCTGACTAAATATGCAATATTCGATGTTTGATATAGGTTATTAAA
This sequence comes from Hylyphantes graminicola, assembly GCA_023701765.1. Lineage (NCBI taxonomy): Eukaryota > Metazoa > Arthropoda > Arachnida > Araneae > Linyphiidae > Hylyphantes > Hylyphantes graminicola. The sequence goes on along the minus strand of CM043120.1, from coordinate 52,901,674 downwards.
ATTACTCAAATTTACTGATATCAGGATTAAGATCTTGCTTTGTTTTAAAAACTAAGGTTAAACTTTCAGAAAATTTACTTGGATACACTACACTGATTTTCTATTGTGTATCGTCGACAATAAATAAGAGATTGATAGTTCTGGGGCAAGCCTACAATTTTTTTGTCTTTATTGATCAAACTTTGTTGGAATTTGTTTACTGGGACATATTTTTGTCAATTCACGCAAGCTTTCTTCTGCGTCATGTAATCGATCCTGTTTTTTTAATTTCAGTTAATCATGCAGATCTTTGTGAAAACGCTCACCGGCAAGACTATCACCTTGGAAGTCGAAGCAAGCGACACCATCGAGAACGTCAAAGCTAAGATTCAAGATAAGGAAGGCATTCCACCCGATCAGCAGAGATTGATCTTCGCTGGCAAGCAGTTGGAAGACGGAAGAACCTTGTCCGACTACAATATCCAAAAGGAATCTACCCTTCATCTAGTCCTCAGGCTTCGCGGAGGAATGCAGATCTTCGTTAAGACCTTGACTGGCAAAACCATCACCCTTGAAGTAGAGGCCAGCGATACCATTGAAAACGTCAAGGCCAAGATCCAAGACAAAGAAGGAATCCCCCCTGACCAGCAGAGGCTTATTTTTGCCGGAAAGCAGTTGGAGGATGGCCGCACTCTGTCCGACTACAACATTCAGAAGGAGTCCACCCTTCATCTAGTCCTCAGGCTTAGAGGAGGGATGCAGATCTTCGTTAAGACCTTGACTGGAAAGACCATCACTTTAGAGGTTGAAGCCAGCGATACTATTGAAAACGTCAAGGCTAAGATTCAAGACAAGGAAGGCATCCCACCCGATCAGCAGCGTTTGATCTTTGCCGGAAAGCAGTTGGAAGATGGACGCACCTTGTCAGACTACAACATTCAGAAAGAATCCACACTGCATCTTGTCTTGAGGCTCAGGGGAGGCATGCAGATCTTCGTCAAGACCCTCACAGGAAAGACCATCACTTTAGAGGTTGAAGCCAGCGACACTATTGAAAACGTCAAAGCTAAAATTCAAGATAAAGAAGGTATTCCTCCTGATCAGCAGAGGCTTATCTTTGCCGGCAAACAGCTTGAAGATGGACGTACTCTATCGGACTATAATATCCAGAAAGAATCCACCCTTCACTTGGTTTTGAGGCTGAGAGGAGGCATGCAAATATTCGTTAAAACTCTCACAGGTAATTATTGTTTCAGTTCTAATAAAGCTAATGTGCCTGATTTAGAGCTGGTCATTTGTGTTTTTGTCTACATGTTATTGAATTTGAAATTCATTCTTTCAGGAAAGACCATTACTCTTGAAGTAGAGGCCAGTGACACTATTGAAAACGTAAAGGCCAAAATTCAGGACAAGGAGGGTATCCCACCTGACCAGCAGAGGCTCATTTTTGCCGGAAAGCAGCTTGAAGATGGAAGAACCCTGTCGGACTACAACATCCAGAAAGAGTCGACCCTCCACTTGGTTCTCAGGCTCAGAGGAGGAATGCAGATTTTCGTGAAAACACTGACTGGTAAAGATACTCTTTTTTTTTTTTTTTTTTTTTTTTTGTTATGCTCTAAGGTTGTAGGGTTTAGACCAGTGCTACGGTCTTGTTTACTTAAAGTTAGCTTAGCATTGGCTGCCCATCTCAATTTGGTAAATTGATCGATCTGCCTCGGAATCGCTGGTATGATAGTTAGAATTTTGGGTACTACCTACCTTAAAATAGTGACCCATGTTTTTCATGGATCTTTAGTTCATATCGTTTCGTTCAACCTAACCTAATGATCCGCTACTTAAGTCTGAAAATTTTACTAAATGAACTTATTCCAAACTTAACTATTCCAAAAAAAGAGCTTGCAGTTGAATCTAACTGGTTTATCTGCATTCAGGAGACTTTAAAAACAATTATCATAGCTTTGTATGTAAAGTCACTTTTGGCATGTTTCTATTTGCCTGTTCTGGTGTAAACTGTCAGCACATTTTCCCAGTAGCAGAACTTTCTGAATGTGGCTGCAGCATGACTTTTGAGGCAAAAATTCTTAGGATCAGAAATTGGAATAAAATTCTTCTCTTCAGAAATAGAGGATTAGATAAAGTGTGACCCTAAAACATTGTCGCATGACTCCTGGCCGAAAAGATCCTTTTACCCATGCTTTTCTAATGTCTCTTTGTAAACATGATCGCAAATGTACTATTAATCATTGTCATTTTACTTTTGTTACGGCATAGCGTGTATATACCTACTACATTTACCTTTCCAAACCATACCTCGTAAAAAATCTAAATTTTTGTCTAAATAACAAATTATTCTGTTTTGAAGGTGGGCAATCAAATAATTTGCCAAATACTCATGGAAAGTTACTAAATGTTATTTATATGTATTTTTAAGTTCAGAGTTCTGTATTTCAATGTTATTTTAATTTGGAAATGAATCGGGGGAAATTTTATTAACGTTGTCAATAAGTTTATATTAAAGTCGCCAAATCCAAACCTCCGGAAATTTATTTGCCAAATGCAGCAGTCCTTCTGCCTGAATCACGAGGGGCATTCCGGAACACTTCAGAGACGGAAACAGATGCCAGTAATTGAGGCCCTATTGGGATTCTCTGCGGCCTATCATTGCTGTATGGTTTCTGCTACCGAGCACATTTTTAATTGAACAGTTATTAGTTGTTGTACTTAGCCCTTGGTTAAATAACAGGTACATATTTGTGTACATTAGTCAATATAACATTCTTTTTATACTTTTTTTCAATAAAATCAATTTTATTTTAGGCAAAACAATCACCTTGGAGGTTGAGGCCAGTGACACCATCGAAAATGTTAAAGCCAAGATCCAGGACAAGGAAGGTATCCCACCTGACCAACAAAGGCTTATTTTTGCCGGGAAACAGCTAGAAGATGGCAGAACCCTGTCGGACTATAATATCCAAAAGGAATCTACTCTTCATTTAGTGCTGAGACTTCGTGGAGGTATGCAAATCTTCGTCAAGACCCTCACTGGAAAGACAATCACTTTGGAGGTTGAAGCCAGCGACACTATTGAAAACGTCAAAGCTAAAATTCAAGATAAAGAAGGTATTCCTCCTGATCAGCAGAGGCTTATCTTTGCCGGCAAACAGCTTGAAGACGGCCGTACTCTATCAGACTACAATATCCAGAAAGAATCCACCCTTCACTTGGTTTTGAGGCTGAGAGGAGGCATGCAAATCTTCGTTAAAACTCTTACAGGTAATTATTGTTTCAGTTCTAATAAAGCTAATGTGCCTGATTTAGAGCTGGTCATTTGTGTTTTTGTCTACATGTTATTGAATTTGAAATTCATTCTTTCAGGAAAGACCATTACTCTTGAAGTAGAGGCCAGTGACACTATTGAAAACGTAAAGGCCAAAATTCAGGACAAGGAGGGTATCCCACCTGACCAGCAGAGGCTCATTTTTGCCGGAAAGCAGCTTGAAGATGGAAGAACCCTGTCGGACTACAACATCCAGAAAGAGTCGACCCTCCACTTGGTTCTCAGGCTCAGAGGAGGAATGCAGATTTTCGTGAAAACACTGACGGGTAAGATACTCAAGTTTATTTTTGTTATGCTCAAGGTTGTAGTTGTTAAATGTTAATATTTCTATTGTATTAGATCGTATATTTTGTTAAGCTTAGTTCAGATTGTTTAGTTCCATCTAACTTAATGATCGGCTACTTAAGTCTGCAAATTTTCCGAATTACTTAATGGACTAATGCCAAACTTAACACTTTAAAGAAGGGCGTCGACTGATCCATAGACTAAGAATCTTCTAGACCAGCAACTTAATCTAATGTCTAGTTCTTCTAACGTGTCGAAAGGAACTAAAACTCCCTTAAAGATTGATTTGTTGATTGGTATAATTGTACTTTCCGATTGTAGGGCTACTGTTTCTTCGGAATATACAGCTGTGGAAAAAAAAGTTACCAACTAGTGATTATTTCGACCGTTAGTCATCCTTTTACATCGGACCTTTTTGACTATGTGAACAAATGACATTCTCAGTTAATTGCATGACACAAAATTTGCATGAGGGGCCGTCTTAATATTAAAAATGTTACGAACTTAAAAATTTTCAATAGCAACACCCAATTTTAATTACTTAGAAATGTGAAACCCTCAAATCCCTAAATCTAAGTTTTTGTTACATTTGGATGGATATTTGACGAGTTATTCAATCGAATCACTTGTGGATCATTGGGGGACCATGTCTATAGTCAGTCTGTAGGTTTATGAATGAGGAAAAAGAAGCACAAGGTCAAATATCTTGAGAATGGGGCCCTACGAGGGATATAAGTCAATGAGTAGCTGTACATATTCAAAAATAAGTTGTCGTCAAAAATAGATCCCTCGTCACTTGATAAGGGTTCTAAATTACGAGGTGTAATTGGCTCTGTTAAAGCTCCTAAAGGTGGCTGCAAATAGGCAGCCAGAAACCATTACATTATTTCCCTTAGACACAACGGGCGCGCTAGTTTCTATGTCAATTTCAATGTAGAAATTCTCCAATGAGTTTCAAACTTAGAGTGGTCTTAGTCTATGGGTCAGTCGACGCCCGTCTTTAAAGTGTTATTTAATAAAAAAAATAGCAGCTTGCAGTTGAATCTAACTGTGGTTTATCTGCATTCAGGAGATTTTAAACACAATCGTATCTTTATATGTAGAGCCACTGTTGGCATGTTTCTGTTTACTTGTTCTGATATAACTGTCTGCACATTTCCCAGCAGCAGAACTTTCTGAATGTGGCTGCAGCATGACTTTTTAAAGGAAAAAATTAAGCTGCAAGGAATTAAGACTGCCCCTTCCTCCGATTTGACATTATCGAGAGATTTACCGTACACCAGCAAGCGGCTGTGTTTTGTCTGGAAATATGCAATTGAAAGCTTTACAAAAATATAAACTACTCGGCATTCTGCAGTACAAGATAATGTATATACATTACAAATGTATCATTTAAATAAAATTTGCATTGCAGACACTTTAATAAATTCCTGTCAAGCAATTAGAACTTATAAAAAGATTAGTGTTTCAACATTCAACAAAAAAATTATAACATGGCCAACAATTATTAATGGCTTCAGTTGCCCTTTTTTACAACTTTGGAGGTTGCACCAGGGTTCAAAGAGTGCCCGAAAGTCATGGAACTCCGGGTATCCAAAAGTAATAAATTGCGGCAATCCAAAGGTCTCGAGTTTCGGCAATTAGGCCGCAGAGAACCCCAATCGGGCCGCACGGTTTCTGCTACCCAGCACATTTTCAATTGAACAGTTATTAGTTGTTGTTCTTAGCCCTCATTTAAATATCGGGTACATGGTTGTGTTAGTCCGTATAAACTTTTTATACTTTTTCTCATTATAATCAATTTTGTTTTAGGCAAAACAATCACCTTGGAGGTTGAGGCCAGTGACACTATTGAAAACGTGAAGGCCAAGATCCAGGACAAGGAAGGTATCCCACCTGACCAACAAAGGCTTATTTTTGCCGGAAAACAGCTAGAAGATGGCAGAACCCTGTCGGACTATAACATCCAAAAGGAATCTACTCTTCATTTAGTGCTGAGACTTCGTGGAGGTATGCAAATCTTCGTCAAGACCCTCACGGGAAAAACCATCACTTTGGAGGTTGAAGCCAGTGACACCATCGAAAATGTAAAAGCAAAGATTCAAGATAAAGAAGGTATCCCTCCTGACCAACAGCGACTCATCTTTGCAGGCAAACAGCTAGAAGACGGCCGTACTCTTTCGGACTACAATATCCAGAAGGAGTCCACTCTCCATCTAGTCCTTAGGCTCAGAGGAGGCATGCAAATTTTCGTCAAGACCCTAACTGGAAAAACCATCACCCTTGAAGTAGAAGCCAGCGATACAATCGAAAACGTTAAGGCAAAGATCCAGGACAAGGAAGGTATCCCTCCCGATCAGCAACGTCTCATCTTTGCTGGCAAACAACTCGAAGATGGGCGTACCTTGTCTGACTACAACATCCAAAAAGAATCTACCCTTCACCTTGTATTGCGATTGAGGGGAGGCATGCAGATCTTCGTCAAAACCCTCACTGGAAAGACCATCACTTTGGAGGTTGAAGCCAGTGACACCATCGAGAACGTAAAAGCCAAGATCCAGGACAAGGAAGGTATCCCTCCCGATCAGCAACGTCTCATCTTTGCTGGCAAACAACTCGAAGATGGGCGTACCTTGTCTGACTACAACATCCAGAAAGAATCTACCCTTCACCTTGTATTGCGATTGAGGGGAGGCATGCAGATCTTCGTCAAAACCCTCACTGGAAAGACCATCACTTTGGAGGTTGAAGCCAGTGACACCATCGAGAACGTAAAAGCCAAGATCCAGGACAAGGAAGGTATCCCTCCCGATCAGCAACGTCTCATCTTTGCTGGCAAACAACTCGAAGATGGGCGTACCTTGTCTGACTACAACATCCAAAAAGAATCTACCCTTCACCTTGTATTGCGATTGAGGGGAGGCATGCAGATCTTCGTCAAAACCCTCACTGGAAAGACCATCACTTTGGAGGTTGAAGCCAGTGACACCATCGAGAACGTAAAAGCCAAGATCCAGGACAAGGAAGGTATCCCTCCCGATCAGCAACGTCTCATCTTTGCTGGCAAACAACTCGAAGATGGGCGTACCTTGTCTGACTACAACATCCAGAAAGAATCTACCCTTCACCTTGTATTGCGATTGAGGGGAGGCATGCAGATCTTCGTCAAAACCCTCACTGGAAAGACCATCACTTTGGAGGTTGAAGCCAGTGACACCATCGAGAACGTAAAAGCCAAGATTCAAGATAAGGAAGGTATCCCTCCTGATCAACAGCGTCTCATCTTCGCTGGGAAGCAGTTGGAAGATGGACGCACTTTGTCTGATTACAACATCCAGAAGGAGTCTACTTTGCATTTGGTGCTGAGACTTCGTGGAGGCAACTGAACTTTTAATTCTGCAACACTTTCTGTCTTGGACTTTAAATTACCTTTTTTGTGATAATGCTAAGCTAAATTTTATTTACACGATTTTTTTTATCTTATATTTTTCAGTCTGATTTAATAAAGTTTAATGCAAGTGAGAGTTGGTTTATTTAGATTTTGACTAGTTGCATCAATTTTTAATTGTTTTATAATAATTACATTTACAAAATATAATCATTACTATAATTTTTTAAGCTTAAGTTTTCTTTCATTCCCAGCTATCAATTGCATTTCTATGTGAGGGAACGTTAATTCCTAAAGAGAATTCCATTCAATTTTTCACTGATAATGCAATGACTTCCTTCGAAACTTAGCAATTGAGCAGCAGAGGTAGTTAAATTTTTCTGCATAGGTAATCTTTATATTGTAACGGTTACATAATTTGTGTCTTAGTTGAATGCCTAATTCAATTTTTCTTAAAGAATTCTAATTATGTGGGTTATAAGTAGTTGTTGAAAATGTAAGTATTTTCGTTCAGAAATTTATTCAGGCAATTTTATTTATAAAATAGTAATTTAATTTTTTTTTAATCCCTTGATTTGATGATGAAATACGTGTTATAATCGACTCAATTTATCTTTTAAAAAAAATGGTCGCAGTAGACTGCGGACCATTTATAGTTTAAGAAAATTGTTAAGCATTTAAAAGAAATCCCTAAATCTAATTATAAATAAAAATTACCCTGGTTTAGGAATCGCTTAAAGAAATGTAAACTTTAAAAAAAAAAAAACGTTTTAGAAAGCTTCTAGGGTAGACTAACCAGTGAATGAACGCTTAAGACGTCACGTTCGCTAGTGAATGAACACCAAGATATAATGACCAGGCCAACCAACCTTTGTCAGATAGCCTCCTACAACATGGGAGGAAGTCAGTGTTGCCAATCCATATAGTGGAATGATTTTCATTCCTTATTTTTTTAATTAAATTTATTAAATGTTCATTGGGGCCTGTTCACTCACTGGTCAGTCTACCCTATAACCATGGACTTGGACATATGCACTGCTCAAAACAATTAGGGGAGCACTTTGCGTACTATTATAAACCCTTTCAGTACAAACTCATTTTTTTTATTATAAAAATCCTAAATTTGTGAAATACAGTAGAATATCTCAAATCCGGAATCGCCGGGACTTCGGCTATTCCGGATTTCGGAAAATTCCGGATTCCAGATAAAATTTAATTATTCTTTTAAAATAATGACAAAAATACCATGTAAACAGAATAAACCAAGGAAATAGGACTAAATATTAGTTTATTTTCTTTTAAAATACATCTCACTTAAGGTTAATTGTTTTAGTAATTTAGGTTTTTGGGCAATTAATTTTTCTCGAATTTTATGCACTGCCATTACTTCTGATTCCGAAATAAAATCACGCTGTTCTAGTCCTTTAATTGCAGTGTTTAGCACTTCTATCAAGGTGTCCATAGGAATCTTTTCTTCCACTTCGATTTCACCTTCTTCGCTATCCGATGAAACAGCCGGGCTTCAACACCATATCGCTGATTTCCTCATCTGTTAATTGGCACACAGTTGGGGCTTCATCGTCGCAATGGAAAACTTCCAAAATATCTTCTTCAGCTATTTGCTTGGCCGATGTTTTTACATATTCGAGGAGAACCATGATTTCCCTTTTCTCGTTACTAATTCGAAATCCACGACACGTGGCGAACCACGCATGCGCTATAAGGAGTGAAACTTCGTGTTCTTCTAAGAACGCTTTCTCCCCTCTCCACAAGGTTCATTTTCCAACATGTCCGATTCGTATCGTTACTTGATGGAAATTTTCTTATGGAAAGAAATAAAAAAGAAGTAGAGAAGGAAAATAAGATAAGAGATAAAAAAAATTGGGAAATCGGAATATTTTTGTTTTAAATTCCCTTTCAAGAAAATCGATTTTTTTTTAATTGAGAAAAATGAAAAAAGTCCGGATTTTAGGTATTTCCGGATTTTAGGGTTCCGGATTTCGGATATTCTACTGTAGATGCAATTAGAATGAAATGGGGGAGAATCCGTATTTTTAAACTAAAATTTTAAGGGGGGGGATATATTGGAATTACAATTTTTGAATAAATTGTAACTATTTTCAGAACTTTCTTTCGTGAAAAAGAAAGTTAATCAATTTTTGAACATCTAAAAATGCAAGCGTGAAGAATTTAGGGTCAGTTAATTTTATACAAATTTTTGGGCGTGAATTTTATTTTACCATGTTTTTATTTTATTAAAGCAAACATAATTTAATTATTCAAAAGACGTGATTCTTCCATATCCAACCAGGGTGGTAACAGGACCTGGAAATCAGGGAAATTTATAATTCTGGAAATATCAGGGAATATTTCAAATTTAGCTAAATATCAGGGAATTTTTCAATTTGATTATTTAACAGTAGTAGGTTTAGGTTGTTCTTGCGATTACTATACTAACGGACACTTCTCGATCAAAAGGAAATACTGTTTGGTCCGATTGGCCTGAACCAGAGCTACAAAAGTAAACTAAATTCTCTTCCTGACGCAAAAAGAAACTATTATCAAACGCCAAATATTCTCCTAAGTCCCAACGCTGCATACGATGTCACCCTTAACAGTTGCGTTGGGTGCCTACTCGAGTGTCGGTTCGTCACTTTACTGTGATTCTAAATTATGATGCCTGTCTCCAATAGCCCTCGTGTAGCTTTAGTATGAATGAGGATAATTCAAACTAAACTAAAAAGTAATTGTAGAATCAGGGAACTTTTTTTCAAAGATTTTGTTACCACCCTACTAACGATAAATAGGTTCAAGTTCAACTTAAGGTAGGCGAATACCCAAAATTATTTTACTATTACTTTAATCTTTTCCAAATTTGGCATAGTGATTTCAGATATAATGAGCAATGCTTTTTAGGCAATTTTTTTTTATCTAAATATAATTGGTTTATTTTAAACGGTGTTTTTCACCTAAAAAAGGGGGTTTACGCGAACACTTCTAGAATAAAATTTTTTACAGATGCTATTTCAATATATATCTGTGCCATAAGCCTCTAACATCGGGTGCAAATATAGTACGGTTTTTTTATAAAAATTTTCAAGTAATTTTTTAGTTAAATTTATGACATTTTTCTTAATAACTTCTTTTCTTGTAATTTGTATGTTTCTCTAGAGGGTCATTGCATGTATCAGTTCAAAACGGAGAATTTAACACATATTTAGTGTTTATAGGGGGGAAATTCAATGTGGTAGACTTGTTAGCGTAAACCTCCCTTTTTAGTTAAAAAAAAAACACTGTTTAAAAAATGCCTAAATAGTAGTGCTCATTATATATGAAATCACTATGCCAAATTTGGAAAAGATTAAAGTAATAGTAAAAACTTTAGAATTTTGGGTATTCGTCTACCGAGGAAAAAAAAAAATCGCAAGCTGACGATACCAAATGGAGTCATTGGGGGTGAAAGGGTTTAAACCATGCGTTCCCCGAATTGTTTTGAGCAGTGTATATAAAATCTTTATAAAAAAAACACTATTTTAACTTTTATTATGCGCGACAAAGCGGAAGAAATGAGTTTTTACCCTCCTTGTCTTTTCTGTGCGAGAGCGCGAAGATTTACTATCACTAGAGTCAAAATACACATATTACCTCGGAAAAAAATATTTGGGTAATTAATGTTATAAGTTTCAGTCCTATTTTCAAAGCAAGTCATTTTGCTAAATTGTTCGTCGAATTGCAGATTAATTAGCCAACAATAAAGAATAGTAATTGAATTTACGCCAAGAAAGTTATTGAAAATAGGGAATTAAATATTGTTGGAGCTATTTTGTTTCTAAGGTTTATAAATTGTTTCTGAAATCGGTTAGGTAACAGCTACTGTTCCTGTAACAAGCGTATTGATTTATTTGTGAAATTAGAAATGTGTAGCGCAATTTATGAATTTACACTGCTCAAAACAATTAGGAGAGCACTTTGCGTACTTTCGTTTACCCGTCCAGTTCCAACTTTTTATTATAAAAATCTAAAATTTGTGTAATAGATTCCCTATGCATCCAGATTGAAATTGTAAAAAAACAGGGAAACAAATCTCAATTTTTTAACTAAAATTTAAGGGGTAAAAAATTGGAATCATAACTTTTGAATAAATTATAAAAATATTTTTTTCAAAATTTTAATTGTAAAAAAAAAGGTAAAATCAAATTTTAGACTTCTTAGAATGCCAGCGTGAAGAATTTAGGGTCAATTTATTTCATAAAAGTTTTTGGGAGTGAATATTATTTGTCCATGTTTTTCATATTTTCATTCATTTAGAACAACCCTTATTTAATTCTTCAAAAGACACGATTCTTCCATCTCACGATAAATAAGTACGAGTTCAACTTAGTGAGAGAAAAAATCGGTAGCTGATGATACCAAATGGAATCATTGGGAGCGAAACGGTTTAAACCATGCATTCCCCTAATTGTTTTGAGCAGTGTATATTGAAACATATATGAGACAACCAATATTTTTCAAACCATTTATTAAATGGGAATAGCCTCCTTACAAAATAACAACAAATTCAACTACACAACAAACATTCTCACTTATTCCTTTGTACTTAAAAATTTATTAAACATATCAATATATAAAAACGCTTAGTTAAAAACAACTAAAAATAGTTTATTGGCAAAAGAGTTGTTAGTATCATCAAGTCCGCTTGATCTCTCAAAATAAAAAGAGCTAGGCTACACTGCACTTCTTATAACAAGCGTAAAAAACCATTGACACTCCAATTTATACATATAAGTAACATACAAATACAAACCTAAAAACAAATAAGTTGATGAACACATAAAACAAAGTTGATTGTCAAAGGCACTGAGGTATGAAAACAGTTTGCTGACAAATATGTTACTCACTTGGAAAAAAAGATAGGCAAGCAAGAAAACTTTATCACGTATTTAAAATGGAATCGCTTTAATTTTTTTAAAAAGTCCTTTGAAACTTATTTTGAGAATTCTAAAGTTCCATGGAATGGGATGACTTTGGCTCAAGATAATAACATCCGATTAAATACACTTTTGTAAAAAAAAAAATATTGAAAAAGAAAGTCAGTACTAGGGTTTGATGCTAGAGCCAAAGTTACTCCATTCGACAGTAATTTAATTTCTATTATGAACTCTTGGCCCTGAATTGAAAACCATAGCTTAAATTTGATACCTACAGTGGTGGCCAAAAGTGTGGACACTTTTTGAAAGTTTCATGTTTTTCAACATTGTGTGCTTATATATTACTTTCCACTTTTGGCAATTTGTATTACTAAATTCTACATTAAATTACCTTCAATTAAATGTATAAACGTTTGTATTTAAGTGAAAATTAATATATTTTACAAGCACAAAAAGTTACATGAAACATAAAAAAAAGTGCGCACACTTTTGGCCACCACTGCATACTGCTTCGAACGAAATCGAGTTTTGTTATCAAAATACAATAGGTGTCCCAGATTATGCAAGGTTGACTCGCCCTTTCATCAATTAGGTGGGTCAAATTAATACCAAGCATGCTGCTTGGGAACTAAACACTGGAACTGGGATTTCTGCATGAGGTTGACAACCTTAGTCGCCCTTAATCTAGATGCCGAAATGGGCACGCCCAGCCTTTGCCCTCTAAAGAAATGTTGCAATAAGGAGTTAAGTTTTAATACAATAACTATATCGTCATACCGTTTTCTGGAATGAATTCTTTAAGCTAAGACAAATTCTACAAACCAGATTGGTAATTTCATTCAACCGACAAATGACTGATAAAGACAAGTTTTTTTTTGCATTATCGTCATTCTCACACACAACTCTTCACTATCGTACATACGTCGGTTAAGAAAAACATTATTCCAAATTTCAGATCAGATTCTTAGCCTACGGCTCATATGGGTCCCTGCTCACAAGGGCATACCAGAAAATGTCCAAGCTGACAGATTAGCAAAAAATGCCAAAGCCGGGACAATTTACCACTGGATACCCTTGGAGGATATTCAAAGGGAAGAGAAGTACGCCTTAGAAAGAATTAATTAATAATTTTTTAAATACTTTTACTAAATTTTAATCGTAATAGTTCCAACGTATTTCTGGAGAGCTAAGATTATTGCCAAATCTTTGGCAGAATTTATGCTATAATAGTAACCTAGCTCCCCATTTTCTGGTACACCTTTGTGAGCAGGATAATTTCATTCAACCGACAAATGACTGATAAAGACAAGTTTTTTTTGCATTATCGTCATTCTCACACACAACTCTTCACTACCGTACATATGTCGGTTACGAGAAACAATATTCCAAATTTCAGACAAAATTCTTAGCCTACGGCTCATATGGGTCCCTGCTTACAAGGGCATACCAGAAAATGTCCAGGCTGACATATTAGCAAAAAATGCCAAAGCCGGGACAATTTACCACTGGATACCCTTGGAGGATATTCAAAGGGTAGAGGAGAAGTATGCATTCGAAACAATGAATTAATAATTTTTTTAATACTTTTAATAAATTTTAATCGAAATAGTTCCAACGTATTTCTGGAGAGCTAAGAATATTGCCACATCTTTGGCAGAATTTATGCTATAATAGTAACCTAGCTCCCCATTTTCTGGTACACCCTTGTGAGCAGGATAATTTCATTCAACCGACAAATGACTGATAAAGACAAGTTTTTTTTTGCATTATCGTCATTCTCACACACAACTCCTCACTACCGTACATACGTCGGTCACGAGAAACAATATTCCAAATTTCAGACCAAATTCTTAGCCTACAGCTCATATGGGTCCCTGCTCACAAGGGCATACCAGAAAATGTCCAGGCTGACAGATTAGCAAAAAATGCCAAAGCCGGGACAATTTACCACTGGATACCCTTGGAGGATATTCAAAGGGTAGAGGAGAAGTATGCATTAGAAACAATTAATTAATAATTTTTTTAGACACACATCTTTGGCAGAATTTATGCTATAATAGTAACCTAGCTCCCCAGAAATACGTTGATTGTTATGAAAGTTTATTGTTACACGAAAAGGTGATTTGGAAGTGTCAGTGGCCAAAAATACGCTTCCACTATTTTGAACTATAAAGGAGTTAAAACTATGCCGGACTTCTATTGCCGACAAGTTACGATTTTGAAACCGAAACTCGCGACAATATATCCGGAGATTTTGTGGTAACATTTGAACTATTATGGAAAAACTTATAGAAATATGAAAAAAAATGTTTTTATGTTATTATTAGGATATAAAGAGAGCATAATATAGAGAGTATAATAGAGAGATTATAATATATAGAGAGAATATAATAAGATATGTACAATATAGATATAAAGAAACAGGTTAATTGTAACATTTAAAAAAGAAAAAGGAAAAGATTATAATTTTTTTTTAATATTTTGAATAATTTTAAAGAAAAAATATTTTAAAAAATTAAATAGATTCTAATTCTATTTTTTTCTTCCTCTCTTAATATCTTTTAGAGGAATCCAGTGGAGAATTGTCCTAGCTCGAGCTTATTTTGCCAATTTATCAGCCAGGACGTTTTCTGGTATGCCTTTATGTGCAGGCACTCAAATAAGCTTTAAACTAAGACAATTTAGAGATACCTGATTGATAAATTCATTTGACACGAATGACTGACATACTATGTCCACACTACGACAACAACAAATTGCGGCACATGGAAATGCATATACAATTTGGTCAGGCATACGCATGCACCTACCTCGAATGGTACAAATTGTATATGCATTTCCATGCGCTCGCAATTTGTTGTCGTAGTGTGGACGTAGCAATAAGACAAGTTCCGTCTGAAACCTGTCCATATCATCATACTATCGGTTAAAAGAGTATAATAGTAAAAGTATAGAGTATATAATCTAAGAGTATAATGGTTATAGTATAAGTATATTAGTATAGAGCATAATATAATAGTATAGAGTATAATATATTAAATTATAGAGTATAATATAATAGCATAGAGTAAGAGTATAATATTATTGTATGGAATATAATGTTGTGGTTTCTACAACATAGTTCTGGAGAGCTAAGATAATTGCCACAATTATTAATTTGTGATGAAGTTGTAATCTAGCTCCCCAGAAATACGTTGATTGTTATTACAATTGCTGTTATTGTTATGCGAAAAAGAGATTTAGAAGCGTCGTAGCCAAAAAAATATTGTGCTTGCATAATATAGTGATAACTCTATTTTAACATAACACTATATGTTATAAATAGTGATTACTATTTATAACATACCTCTATTTAACTAATTTATAACATAACTCTATTGATAATTCTATTTAACCGACGAATGACTGATATAAAAGGTTAGTAAGGTGAAGGGTTAGTAAGTTAAGGTTAGTTAGTAAAATGTTATATAAGATTTTTTCATCAATAGCGGTCAATAAGTAATGCTGCTAAGTTTTACTATCATTACTAATCAAGGAAAGTGTGTCAGTACTGTCAGTCTAGTAGAATCTGTCCTGATACCAGTTTTCAATGCAATAATACCTCTTTTTTTTCCAAGTGAGCTATGCATATACAATATAATGATTCATGAGCAAAAATGCTGTAACAATGATAATGAAAGAAAAAAAAATTGTGTCAAGTAGCCACACACAAGTACACCTAAAACTTTTAAACAAAACTATTTGAGCAATCGCCGAAATGTAATTTTAATAATAATAAAAAGGTCAATTTGTATAGTACAGGTTGTTTTAGGACAAGTGAATTATATTTTTAATATAAATTACGAATTCATATATGCAAGTTTTGATTGTCTATATATTTACACTAAAAAACTTTTCTACAAAAACTGGAAGTTTTCTTGTTATAAAAATAACCAAGTCCTATTTGTACACATTATATTGCCCTACAGTTACTCTTTTTACTAAACCTAACAGATTTTTAATGATACATACTTATATAAACATGATTAAAATATCAAGAGAAAAATATTTAGAGTAAGCACATGTAGTTAATATGCCACTTAGGGCCCTTAACAGTGAAAGGAAAACAAATGTTAGGTGATATTAAAAAAAAAAAAACATGAATAAAAGAAAAAGCAAGGAGTTTTAACTGTTGTGCAATATTCTGCATTTTACACAACAAATCTTAGTTGTTGCAAAGGTTGCATATGACTAGTTTTGATTTTTTGCTACTTCGATGAATTTTTGTTGATTAGCATAGCATTGAAATTTTATATATTTACACCAATAGGACTAAATGTGGAAAATGAATTAAAGAGGAATAGGAACAGATCCCTGAACAGAAGAGCCTCTATGTTAATCCAATGGGGGAATAATATTTTTCTAAGCCACATTACTTTGTATGGAATTAAATATGTTTACACAGTTTTTTTTTATGTAATAAATGTAGTTGGCTTACAGGGATCTATATAATCTTACTTATTGAAATGGGTTTGAATATTTTTTAAATCTCAATAAATAATTTTACAACTAAGTACTCAAACCAATTCAAGTGGGATCATTGAGCCCTATAAGCCAGAAACATTTTTCAGATAAAAAAAACACCTGTAAAAAAATATGCTTAGAAAATTGTTTTTTCCATTCGCTAAACACCGACACTTACCCCCCCCCCCCCCCCTTAATGTCAAATACAGGACTTTTAACAAAATATTGTATTGCTATCGAAATTTAAAACCTGCATATTTAACAATATGTTATAACTCATTCAAATGACATTGATTTAACATCACATCACATTGAGCAATGAACAGATTGAGACAACAAAAGTGTCACTATTTCAGTTCAGTGAATGCTTGGAGTTTAAAATTTAAAAAAAAAAAATTAACAATTATTGCTGACAACTGAGGTAGTTCCGTAAACTTGTTTACTGTTCAAAAAATTATTAAATTACAAGCAATTTTATTTTTTTTAAAAAATGCAAGATTGCACTCCTAGTATTTCAAAACGATTCCGACTTAATGTTTTTATTCTATCACATTTGAAAATTAGGCCTATTTTCTACCATATTTCCTACCTTCATCATCTTCATTTTCTAGAAGTTTTAAGAGCCTTACTATGTAATGCAAGTAATAAAAATAAGCTTGAATCAACAAGCAATAAAATAAGCCTCAACAAACACAAAACTCTAACACTAAAGCACCAATTTTAGAGAAACATGATCATAAAAAATATATTATACCCAACTTAACTGGAAAACTGATGCTTTTAAATTAAATGAAATTAATGATCAGGCTACAGAAAGGGTAGTTTTTTTTTCCAATAAAGGAACTTAAAAAAAAGGACCAGTTCTAAATTTGATGGTGGTTCTGATATATATTGAAGTGGTATTTAGTGTCAACATGGGTATTCGAAGTAAATTTTAAACTAGACTGCCTATTAAAATATTTTCTATATTTTAGGGGATAATTGTGTAGAGATCAGATCTATCAAATACATTTTCAAATGAGTTCCTGACATTTACTGCAGAATTCAAGTGAAGATAGCAGAGTTCATTCTAGAATTAAAAAAGGGCAGGGCGCTTCAAATACAAAAAGGGCACTTGCAAAAAGTTTAGGGCATCTAAAAATGCGATAAAATAATTTTTTCGGATTTTTAGAAAATAGAATATACACTCACACTAACAACGAGTCAGAACTGCAAACAGATCTCCATGAGTAAGGTGGAGGAAATTATTAATGCTACTAATCAAACAAACATGGGTTTTGTTTGCATTCAGTTCTAGCATTTAAAATTAAAAGCATGGTTCATACACTTTTTCCAAGTTTAGTAGAACTCCAATTATTCGAAGAGGTGTTGATTATAAGAATGCCAGAAAAATTTAACTTGGCCTACCTGTTACTGTTCCTCTTTATTCAATGTCATGTCTAGTATTTTTTTTGTACCCACAAAAAAAAATACTAGGCAGGCATGACATCCAACAGAGACGTACAGAAAAAAATAGGCCGAGTATAAGTTATAAATAGCATATAAATTTTAGTACACTTTTTCCAAGATTCTAACAAAAGTTGAAAGAAAAAAAACTATTAAAGAACGATATAACTCAAACTGAAACAAAAGCTATAACCCAAACAACATCTTATAATTTGGATTTGGTTAAACCGAAATTACAACTTCATTATCTCACAGCCCAACAATATATTTTGAGTAATTGATTAAAATATATATTTTCTCCAATTAACTCCAATTATCCAAATTTAAAATTATATGAACGTGGTTAGGTTCCAATTCCAATTGCTTAGATAATTTTAGTTCTACTGCATACTATTCAAGAATTTTTTCCAGAAAAATTCAAGAACTTAATTACTAACAAAAATTTGAATATATTAAGCGTGTATAAGCCAACACTCCATAAAAACAACAACTAAAACTAATCTGAAACCCCGGTAAAAGACGAAATAAAAAAAAGCATAAGTTTCAAATGTAAACAAAAAAATCTTAACATTCAAACTGCTCTTGTGATCACAAGGTCACGACTCAAAACGATAGATCAGAAGAAAATATTCTGGTTGGTCCAATAAGGCCTGAACCGGAGCTACAAAAGTATTGAGACACACTTTCCGATCACGCAAACGCAGAGCCTGCGAACTGTCAATCATTGAGTAGGCAATGTGACGTCATCGGTAGATTTCTAAAAAATTACTAGGCTGCAAAATAATCAAATCAAGAAGCATGAATTGCACATTTTTAGTCCGGATGAAGATGATCCTCTTTCAATGGGGGATTGCACCCGTTGGCCGTTGGTCAATATTTGAAGACATCTTAGTGTAATATAATCCTAATTCATCCTTAAAATTTTAATTAATTTTTTTACTTTTATTATTAAAATCCATTATTAAACTTGTTATTTATCGAAATTTAAGTTTAGTTTTCATCGATATAGATAATGAACTATTTTTTTTTAGGTTGTGGAAAATTTTAAGTCTTAGGGTTAAGCCGTTTGTTAAAGCTGATCCCCTTGTTCAAAGCATGATTTTTGCTCAAAATTCTCTATTGTCTATCTGATTCTAAAATTGATTATCTTCGGCATTTTTTAATGATTAAGTTTAGAAAAACGGGTTTAAAAGTATAATATGTAAGTATTGTAGCGTCAACGTATTGGTCCTTGGCCCTCTACCGGCCAACTTGGAAGCAGACCCGCAGCACGGAATAAGAAGAGAACTTTTTTAGACACTGAACGGGAAAGACGTAAATTTAGGTGTGGTCCTAAATGGACGAGTGGTCGTCGGAAATGAACGAACTCTGATTAATTGATTAATAATTCTAAAGTGATTTTGTTAAATAAATAATATGTTAATAAAAGATTTTCGAATCATCTAAATAAAACTACCTTCGTTTTCGCTACTACGGGAGTGGTTTTTTGTGTTCGAGTATTCTGGAGTCTTGTATGTTGTTACAAGACCTAAAAATGGTGGCAGCTTTGGGATTTTCGACGACAACATCATCTCGTCACTTCTTGGGGTGAGTGCCTTTTGCAAATTTTGTCTTTTGCCGGTGTCGAGAAAAAATAGTTGCATAAATTAAAATGTCAATGCAAAACTGTTTTGAAATTAGTTTGGTTTTTCAAAAATAAAAACCCTTTAACTCGTAAAAAAACTTAATAAGGTGTAGTTAATTCCTTGGAAATTGAGTTTTGAGTTGTTTTTGAAATGATAAACAGAAAGTTTTGTATTAATTACTCTAAAATAACTATTTTTGTATGATATCAATGTTCGTAACGTGCTTTAAAAGCTATAAAATTCTATTGAGAGCGCCATTGTTGGTAACAAGTGATTCCTGGATACAATTGTGAAGCTAAAATACTTATGTTATTTGCTTGAAAAATATTTATAACTTAGTTAAATATTAAGCATTAAGTAGCTTATTGTTGGAATTTAGTGTTATTTTGAGCGTAATAGATATTTGTTGCGAAGTAGTATATATTTTGATATCAAGAGTGAATAAATATTTAAGAATTTAGTGTATTCAAACGTCTTTGAATGGTAGCACTGTTAAAATTCTTGGAAAAAATATTTTTTACATATATTTGAATGGTATAAGATAATTATACAGTTAAAAAAAAAATCTTGTGTCAATCAAGTTTCTTGTTAACGAATAAAAAATATAGGAATTTTAGTGTATTCATGTATAAATATTTGAATGACAGCACTGGTTAAATTCTTTGATGATATATTTGAGTGTTTATTCGTAAAGAATTATTATTGCTTGAACCCAATTATATGTTTAAAAATTATGTTGTCAATCGAGTTTTCGTTTTGAGAAAATGTGTTCGTGGACAAACATGGCGGATGGGTTGGCTTCTTGCTAAGAAAAAAAAATCATAAGAATATCGAAAGCTACTATTGATTTTTTATTTAGTTATTTTCAGGTGTTCGGTTATTTTCTGTAGATGGGAATAAGGGACGGGAATTTGTTTTTGATTGTTTCTTATTAGTAAGAGGAAAAGACATCTATTGTTGAATTCTTGTTTTTTATTTTTTATTGGAAAATAATTTCGTGGTCACATTTTATTTCTTTTTTAATGCTTATTTTGGGGATATTTATTATAAGTGATTTTGATATTTCCTTGCATTAAAAATATATTAATATAGGTGAAAATATTTTCTCAGAAAAATTTATTGCAATTTATTTCTTTTTGCCTTTTTTTGTGTTTAAGCATTGAGACATTTCTTTTCGAATGTATTTCTTACGTTCTTAATGTTAATACGTTAAAATAATACGTTCTTATTGCTTATAGAAAATGAAATTAAACCTTGCTATTTATCTTTAAAAAAAAGATATTGTATAATTTATAAAGGTTTATGGTTATAAAAATAATACTTTTATTTGTGAATTTTAAGATATGTTATGAAAAAGTTTTATTGTATATGAAGTCTATTACGAGTGTGGATTCGTCTCAGACATTTAAAGAAACTTTTTAATATCTTGTCGGTAAAAGTAGTTAGATATTTTTTTTTTTATAAAAATGGCTATTTGGGGAAAGTGTCGAAAAGGGGACTTATTAAACCTCGCTACGGAAATGAACATTGACATAGATGCGAATTCGACAGTTTTAACTTTGAAAGAAGCCATTAAAGCTAGTACACATTACGAACAAGAATTCGTAGAATCATTTCTTCAAACTGCTGTTGAAGAAAGGAAGCAACTAGAAGAGCATCGTTTATTTCTAGAAAAGCAAGAGTCGGAAAATAAGTTTCTTCTCGAAAAATTGAGATTGGAGAAAAATGGAACAAGTGTGGCTCCAAGACATAGAGAAGACATACACCATTTGATGACAAAATATGACTCCAAATCTGATATCAGTTTGTACTTAGTCCTTTTCGAAAGAACAGCCAAGAGGATCGGACTTCCAGAAGAGCAATGGGTGTCTCACCTAACGGGACTCTTGCCAATTGAAATGGCGCAGCTCATCGCTCGGGAATCGGAAGAAACATACGAAGATTACGAGGCTATTAAGAAGGTACTTCTGAACCGATACAAACTCAGCCCAGAAAAGTTCCGTCAACTTTTTTATAATCACCATAAAGGACCAGAGGGAACTTGGAAAGACTTTTTGTTTGAGCTGAAAAACTATTTCTACGAATGGATAGGAGGGTTGGAAGTGAGGACCTTTGAAGATTTGTGTAATTTGATTTTATCTGAACAAGTAAAAAGGAAAACCAGTTTAGAAATTAAAAATCATTTTATCGATGAGTGGACCCAGATGAAAAATCCAGAGAGGGTCGCAGAAAAACTGGATGAGTATGAAAACGTTAGGATGATCATGAAAAAGACATTTCCAACAAAAGAAAAAACGTTCAAACCATGGAAAGGAAAAAATCAATCCGAAACAAAGGCCCCGTTAAACGAACCACGGGTTGAGAAGAATGAAAATGAAAGAAGTAAAACTAATGAAGGCTTCGAAAAACGCAGAAAACCACGATGTTTTCGTTGTAATTCTACTGAACATCTAAGACCTGACTGTCCCTTGGTGAAGAAGACTGGTGGAACTTCAGACATCAACCGTCTTATAAAGAAAGGAGACGAAGACGTTATGTCCCCCTATACGTTCATGGCTGAAGTAAATGGTTTCACTATGCCTATTTTGCGAGATACTGGAACCAGCATCGACGTTGTGTGCCGCAACAGAATCACTCCTAAAATGTTAACTGGAGAGAACATTTGGGTACAACAACCGTTGGACGAATTCCCAGTATGCTTGCCGTTGGCAGAAGTGGAGTTGAAAGGAAAATTCGGACATGTAATCACAAAGGCAGCTGTCGTGCCATGTCAACTAGACAAAGGAAGATACTTGCTGGGTAATCAAACAGCAGCCTTATTAGATACAATGAAAAATGAAGATGTTCCTCACCAGATCAATGCTATAGAAACAAGAGCTCGAAGACGCAAAGCAGAACAAGAGCAAGCTGTCGAAGACCTAGTTGAAGAAGTTGTGGAGGAAGAGGAAAATGAGAATGATGAAATAACAATTGAAGAAGATGATCTGTTTTCATTCCCACCTAAAGAAGATAACTATGAGGGCTTGGCGTTGTTGAAAGTGGATTCTAAAACTTTCTCAGATCAACAAAAAGAATGCCCCGAGCTAAAATCACTTTTGGAAAAAGTGCAAGAAAACCCAAGTGAATCTGCTGGTGGATTAGAAAAACTAGAAAATGGAATACTCGTGAAGAGAAAGATGGACAAGACAGGAGTGGAGAGACTGTTACTGGTTGTGCCTAAAAAGTATCGAAATGACTTGAAAGCCTTTTGTCATGAGGGAACATCGGGACATTTAGGAGTGACAAAGACGAAAGACATCTTTTCCAGACACTTCTTTTGGCCCCAGTGTTATAAAGAAATCGAAGACTACGTTCGAAGCTGCGACAGATGTCAACGCGTTGGAAAACCTCTGGACAAAAAGAAGGCTCCTATGAAGATAGTTCCGGTGATTCAAGAAGTCTTTTCCAAGATAAATGTCGATGCTTGTGGACCTTTGCCAGTCACTCCAAGTGGAAAAAGATACCTGTTGACTGCGATGTGCCTATCATCTAAATATCCAGATGCCGTCCCAGTAGAAGATATAACATCTGTGACTGTTGTTGATGCTTTAATGCAAATCTTTAGTAGGATGGGATTTCCGAAGGTTTTGCAGTTAGATCAAGGAAGTTCTTTTACCAGCGCACTCAGTACTACTTTTCTAGAGAAGTTCGGGATAAAGGTAATTCACAGCTCTGTCTATCATCCACAAAGTAATCCAATCGAAAGATTTCATCGGACAGTTAAAAGAGTCTTAAAGGTGTTGTGCTTGGAGTCTGGAAGTGATTGGGAGCAAGCTATATATCCAGCTCTGTTTGCCCTAAGAACTGTTACCCATGAAAGCACTGGATTTACTCCTGCTGAACTGGTGCATGGCAAGAATCTCCGAACGCCTCTTACTCTGTTGTATGAAAAATGGTTGGACGTGGAAGAAACAGAAGGTGAGCCCGTAACTGAATACGTCTTCTCCTTGATTAACCGAATGAAGCGCTGTCAAGAACTAGCAATCTCAAAGATGGAAGAATGTCAGCAAAAGAATAAAACTTGGTACGACAAGAGAGCAGTAAAAAGAGAATTTCGAATAGGAGACCTAGTGCTGATTTTTGCTACATTTAAGAGCAACAAGTTAAGCCCACATTGGACAGGTCCTGGAACAATTCTAAGAAAACTCTCTGAAACCAATTACGTTGTGCAGTTGCCTGGTGAGAAAGCAACTTCAAAGGTGTATCATGTGAATATGCTGAAGCCATACTATAAACGACCAGAAGAAGTAAATTATTTGATAAGTGATCTTGATGGAGAAAATGACGAACAAATGGAAATACCTTGTGTGGACTCTAACCCGAATATATTGGACCTTGAAGAGATGTTTCAAGATTACGGCGAAAGTTCAAATATGAATGAGGACCAAATCGCTCAAATGAAGAACCTAGTTTGGAAATATATGAAGTGTTTTTCAAACATCCCAGGAAAAACCGAACTCGTCATGCACGACATTGAACTTAGCGAAGAACAGTCCATTCTTTCGAAGCCTTATCGAACATCGCCAAGACAAAATGCAATTCTGAAAACCGAAATACAGAAAATGCTGGATTTGAAAATCATAGAAATTGGTTTTTCAGATTGTACTTCGCCAATGATTCTGGTAGAAGCTCCTGGTAAGGATCCGAGACCTTGCATTGATTACAGGAACTTGAACAAGATCACTAAAACAAAGTTCTTTCCCCTTCCAAATATAGAAGAAAGAATTGAAATCGTGTCTTCTGCTCAGTACATAACAGTTCTGGATTTGTCTAAAGGCTATTGGCAAATTCCTCTTACTGAGCGAGCCCAAAGACTGGCAGCATTTGTGACTAACTTTGGCACTTATAAACCCTTAAGGATGCCATTTGGTCTAAAGAATGCTCCTTACGAATTTAGCAAGATGGTATATCAACTTCTAGAGGGATGTGAAGAGTACGCAGTTCCGTATCTCGATGACATAGCGATTTTTTCGAACAGTTTCGCTGAACATTTAAAACAAGTCGATATAGTTCTGAAAAGAATAGAAAAGGCTGGACTAACCATCAAGCCGTCAAAGTGTAAATTTGCCCAAGCGCGAGTGCAGTATCTTGGTCATGTTGTTGGACAAGGTCTTAGGAAGCCAGCTGAACTAAAAATTGAGGCGATCAAGAACTTTAGCCCACCTAAAAGTAAAACTGAAGTTCGTGCCTTTTTAGGGTTAGCCGGTTACTACAGCCGATACATTCCAATGTTTTCATCGATTGCTGCCCCTTTAACTGATTCTTTAAAAGGGAAAGCTAGAAAAGGTTCCATTACATGGACTAAAGAATGTGAGGAAGCATTTGACAAGCTAAAGAACTGTCTTTGCAGCTATCCTGTGCTGTACTCACCAGACTATCAGAAGCCGTTCATAGTTGAAACTGATGCGTCAGATCGAGGAATGGGGGTGGTTTTGTCCCAGTTGGCAGACAATGAAACTGAAGAACATCCTATTATATACCTAAGCAAGAAGTTTACCAGTGTTGAAAAACGATATAGTGTTAGTGAGAAAGAGTGTGCCGCCATCATCTTTGCAGTTTCGAAACTTAAGTGTTATCTCGATGGAAATTTCTTTCAAATTGTGACTGATCATAATCCTTTGGTGTGGCTGAATTCTCATGCCAGTTCTAACGCACGTTTGATGCGATGGTCACTAATATTACAACCTTTTAATTTTAAAGTTATTCATCGAAAAGGAAAGCTGCATCAAAATGCAGATGGTTTGAGTCGGATTCACACTCACTAAATAAAAAAAAAAAAGTGTGTGTATGTGCCCAATTTATTTATTTCTTTTCATACTTACATTTATTTCTTTTCATATGTTTATTTTAACATTTGGTTTCTCTCGACACTGGGAATTGATAATTTTTGCTTGGCACTTGCCTAGGTTCCTGGAACAGTTGTATAACTCTTGTATGAACACTAATCATAAACTTTCTCATTCTTCGAAAGTTTCCCCAGGGGAGGAGGAGCCTGTAGCGTCAACGTATTGGTCCTTGGCCCTCTACCGGCCAACTTGGAAGCAGACCCGCAGCACGGAATAAGAAGAGAACTTTTTTAGACACTGAACGGGAAAGACGTAAATTTAGGTGTGGTCCTAAATGGACGAGTGGTCGTCGGAAATGAACGAACTCTGATTAATTGATTAATAATTCTAAAGTGATTTTGTTAAATAAATAATATGTTAATAAAAGATTTTCGAATCATCTAAATAAAACTACCTTCGTTTTCGCTACTACGGGAGTGGTTTTTTGTGTTCGAGTATTCTGGAGTCTTGTATGTTGTTACAGTATAATAATAACCTGGGTTAAATAAATTTTTGAAAAAGAAAGTTGGATAAGCGGAATTTTTGAAAAACTCGGGAAAACGCGGAATTTTTTTTAAAAAAAACGGCAACGAGGGCGGGATTTATTTTGTAAAAAAGGGCATTCAGGGCGGGATTTATATTTAAAAAAGGCGGGCAGGGCGCAGCGCCCCGTGAAAAACGCCTAGAATGATCTCTGAGATAGGATGGGGGGGAAATATTTTACTAGAATATTTTAAGATTTTCAAGTGACCATCAGGCAAATTGAGCGTTTTCTAGTTTAAAAAATGAATGGCTGGTCATAGGATTGACCCAAACTTAACTTTTTAAGACACTCAAGTACGATTTTTGTAACTTCACACAACAAACTTTAAAAAGACAACAGCCCTGTAAAACCAGGTAGAGGTCTCTTGTCTACAAAATATGCACCACAAGCTAACTGCAACATTTCTATACTCCATTAAAAATTTAAAAAAAAAAGTTTCAAGGTCATATGTTTCCTTTCCTAACAGTTGGTAGTCATGAGAAATCCCCACTGACACCAACACCAAGGCAATCTGCACAGACAGGTAAACTGCAGTAAAAGGAATATTGACAGAACTGCTGTTATAAGCACTCAAAAACTCTTAACAAATAGGAAAGTACAGTAGAACCTCGATCATATGTCCTGCTTTTATCCGTAACTCTCTGTTAACCGATCATTCCATGTGTTGATCGTCCAAAAGAAAGTAATAATAAACAAGCTACCATATTGAAACACATAGCAATAGTCTTGAGTTAATATTTTTCAAAACATTATTTTTTCTAATATAATAAGTTTAAGTATTTAATAGTTTTATTTAATAGTTCAATAATAAAAAATAATGTAGAAAGTGTAAAATGGGATGTCTTAGATTGGTTTTTGTACCAACTAAATTGTATTTCACATCAGTGTATGATAATACCAGGCTATGTTAAAGAATGCCACAACACTTGCGTCGTTGGAATGGTCGATTAACACTTGGAATGGTTTCAGGTTCCATAAAAAAAAACATTGTCAAAGAAGGTAATTCTCAATTGTTCACAAAAGAATCCAGTCTCAGAAGTCTACGGCGATTCTGAAGTTATGGCGTTAACCAAATTGGGAAATTCCCAATTTGTGGTCCGCACTAATCTGTACTCTAAATTTTACTATCAAAAGAAAATTCTCAATCATTCGGAATTTTCAATTACAGGATTTTCAATTATTATCCGGAATTTTCAATTCCAGGATTTTCAATTATTATCCGGAACTTTCAATTAAGGATTTTTAATTAATATAATTATTATCCTGAATTTCAATTAAACTAGATATTTGAGGTTCTACTGTATGCTAAAATACCGATTATTTCAGGGGGGAAAAAGGCTCATTGCAGTTTACCTGGCCACAGCAACAATGCCAAGTGGGGTGGAAGGTAAGCGACCTCGAGGCTTGCTATTCAATTCACAACACAGTATATGTTAAGGCTTAAACTTCACCAAGGGTATATTCTTGGTCGCAAGGCACTTGTCGCAGACCCACTCGGCATATACCTCTGTGTGCAGTAGGTGGAAGGCCGGTTCGCTGAGTCCGGTGCACACGCGATGGAACCAGAAGTTGCAACCGCTCTCGCACAGTATCGCGTGGTCGTTGTCATGGACTTCCTTGTGGCAGATGCCGCAGGGGTAGATGGGAGGGGCGTTTGGGTTCTGGGGGTTGAATACCATGGGTTGGTCGGGAGGATACAGCTGAAAGGGATGAACACAATATTAGATTATTGCAGAGGATGTAGAAGAGTTTAAAGTGAATACAGGTTTTTTTAAGCAATGCCATAAGCTTAAGGTAAAATTTTAAAAAAGCAATGACTAAAGATAGGGCAGTTGAGATCGGACGTAATTCTTTGATGGTAATTGAAAAAAAAAAAGGTTATTAATTCAGTCAAAGAGTACTTAACCCCGCTACGGAAGAAAAGCCCACATTGTAAATTTGCATCCTACCAATCAGCAACTGCTAACTACTTTATAACTAGGTAAATAATTTCAAACAAAATATAGTTCATAGTACTCAGACCTTTCAACACATATCAGTCAATTTTTAGCATACTTGGGTGTGCGTTACATGATTCCAGTGGCAATGTTAAGTTAATCAGAACTTGTTTATGAATTAAAACATAGTCAAATCTAAAGCTCTCACTAGCGACAGGAAGGAAATTACATGTGGCAAAGTTTGGCAAAATGTTTTGACTTTCCACATCATATTTAACTCCCTTTGTGATGTGAAAATTCTAACTTAACATTGTCATTACTTGAATGAGTATTGTTGACAAAACTGTAAGTAAGTTACTTTTTCCTGTTCTCTATTTGACCTAACTTTGCCACCATGCTTATGATATTTCAAGATAAGCACATAAATAGTTATAGATGCTGGAGCATGTGAAACAAGTCTTAAATATGCACAAAATATGACTTTTTCTGTTCTCTATCCCGACATTGTCACCATGATTGTGTCAACACAAGCACATAAATAATTATAGATGCTATTGCATGTGAAACAGGTCTTAAATATGCACAAAATATGACTTTTGTTCTCTATTTAACCTGACATTGTCACCACCATAATTATGATGCGTCAACATAAGCACATAAATAGTTATACAGTGTTGGCCATAAGTGTGGACACTTTTTGAAAGTTTCATGTTTTTCAACATTGTGTGCTTGTAGAATATATTACTTTTCACTTTTGAGGATTTGTATTACTAAATTCTACATTAAATTACCTTCAATTTAACGCATAAACGTTTGTATTTAAGCGAAAATTAATATATTTTGCAAGCACACAAAATTACATGAAACTTAAAAAAAAGTTTCCACACTTTTGGTCACCACTGTAGAAGAGTTTAAGTCATGTGTGGATGTTAAGAGTGTTATGAAGTCTTTTCAAACTGATTTATGTGACAAAAATACATTTTCCTTTAAACATTATTTTAAATTAAGCTCTCGTGTGATTTTTTGTAAAGGGGTTACAATGATTTAAATGAAAATAATTAAATATCAATGTTAATAAAATAGGTAGACTTATAGCAGACAGGTAAATAGATGTAGTTCTGGACATATATACAGACCAACAAAAAGTAGAAAAACAGGTGCCCCATGATTATTATAGAAGATGGCCACCACTGTATAAAGTTCACAAAATATAGTCCATAGTCCAACACTCTGTGCTAACCTAACTTGGGTAAAAACAAAGAGTAAAAAGGCAGAGGGCAAAGCGTGGTTGGTCCGTTAGTTGGAAACTCTTGTAAATTAATATATACATACAAAATTATCTGAATACAATTTAACCAAAACACAAAATACACTTTTTATTGCGATAAAATTTCATAACTTTCTCAAATAATATTCAAATCTGTTAGACCTTAAACCGAAATTAATGTTTTATACATGTTTTCTGGATGGATTCACAAATAATTTATTAAACTCTTTACATGTGCGAAATGATCTTCTCTATAGCATATTCCCATTTACCCAATTTAGGTTGGCAAGAAGTGTAGGACCTTTTAACACAAATCAGTCAATTTTTTATTTAGCATACTTGGAAGTAACATGATTTCAGTGGCAATATTAAGTCAATCAGAGCTTGTTTATGAATTGAAACATTGTCTAATGACTAGAGCTCTCACTAGCGACAGGAGGGAGCTATAAAGATAGTCAAACAAGTTGACGCAATGCGAACGCTATCTGTTGTGGCAAAGTATGGCAAAATGTTTTGATCCACTACATCAAAAATTTAACTGCCCTTGTAATGTGAAAGTTATAATTCACTTAACATGGTCATTACTTGAACGAGTATTGTTGGCAAAACTGTAAGTAAGTTACTTTTTCCTGCTCTCTATTTGACCTGACATTGTTATCATGATTCTGATGTGTAAGCGTAAGCACATAAATAATTATAGATGCTGTTGCACGTGAACAAGGTCTTAAATATGCAAATAGTTGATTGCCACATTTCAATGAATCAGTAGGCAAGGGTTTGAATAATAAACAAGCCAAGCAATAATATTGAATTAATATTTTCCAAAACATTAATTTTTCTCAATAAAAAAAATGATGTAGAAAGTGCAAAACAAAATGTATTAGATTGGTTTTTGTACCCAACAATAAGTGTATTTCACATCAGTTTGATAAAAGCAGGCTATGATAAAAGAGTCCCACAACATTTGCATCAGAAGATAATCTTAGGAAATAAGGCAATTGCAGATATTTCATACGGAAAACGGGTTATAAACAGAGGGAAGTGTTTTTCGTAAACATAGTAAGCAGTCAGACATGAAGAAAATTGCAAAAGCCTATGGATTTACAGAGGTTTTTATTACCTATGCCACATATTTGAAACCTAACTTCATTACTAGTACATTATCTAAAAATTAGTAGTTGAACAAGGTTTAGGTAAACTGCAAAGATCCATTTACCTTAAAATTCATTTTCATATACAATAGTTTTATTTAATTAGGCGACCACCACATTTATGTTAGTGAATGATATTAAAGTTGTGTGTGCATGCTAAGCGTAACAACATTTGTAAGTGGATTAATTCTGAGATAAAACTATCCCATAAACACTAAAAAGAAATTCACAAAACATAATTATTGAAAGGCCGCGTGGCAGAAATGGTATGTTTTCTATTGCAAGACAAAATATTAAGGACAAAATATTTTGGTGCAATATAACCATGCTATATAATAAAGAACCTGTTAGACAGCAGTGTACTGCAGTGATAAATTGGGTAATAGCTAACTTCACTAGAAAATGATAAAAGAAATTAATTAGGAACAAACAGTAAACGCCTAAATTATTTAAATACAGTTAAAAATCAAATAAATTGCACATTGTTTAATCAAATAAATTGCACCCAGTTTTCTAAGACACTTGAATTAAATCTATAGTAAAATTGAAGAGCTTATTGGAAGAATATGCAAAGTGACAAAAATGTGAAACAAGAAAATGAGCTTCTTTAAAGTTTTTTGTTTGCCCTTAGATACGTTAAAAAGGGCACTAACAAAAGGTAAAAAATAAATTTAAATTAAAGTTTATGAAAAGGGAGAACATTGTCTTCTTTAAAAGAGGGAATAACGTGTTCATTGACACGAAAATCAAATTAATTTTTTTTAATGTCACTTAGCACGTTCTTCCACTAAGCCCTTCAATTGTTTTCAGGGGACATGAATTTCTGAAGACAAAACTAAATTTCCTTGTTAACCTAAGGCAGGGTGTCTACCAGATTTGTCTAATCCAATTTTTTGACTTTTTCTTGACCTTTTCAGGACCTTTTTAGAACATTTCTTGACCTTTTTTAGAAACTTTTACAACCATTTAAATGATTAATCCGTTAAAAAAAATTACCATAAAATACTTGATGCAATATAGAGCACATTCAAGCCACTATTGTATCATACACTTATCAGGAAAAAAAATTCTAACACTTTACAAGGACTTTTTTTCCAGAAAAATTGAAGACTAGAAAACGCTAATATAAAATCTGGGGAAAATGTGTCTTTTTTGACAATTTTTTACATTTTCGTGACCTTTGCTCTAATTTCCTGACTTTTTGGGAACTTTATTGGCCGTTTTTTGATTTAGTGACTTTTTCTTGACTTTCCTGACCGGTAGACACCCTGTAAGGAGAAGTTGGATAGTTTCCAACAATTCCTCACTACAACTAATATTTTACCACACCTTCCCAGAGGTCATAGGCACTGGCTTCTAGTTTTTTGTTTGCACTTAGATACGTTAAAAAGGGCACTAACAAAAGGTAAAATTTAACTTAAATTAAAGTTTATGAAAAGGCTGAAAATTGTTGTCTTCAAAAGAGGGAATAACGTGTTCATTGACACGAAAATCAATTTTTTTTCACTTAGCACGTTCTTCCACTAAGCTTCTTCAATTGTTTTTAAGGGGACATGAATGTCTGAAAAGCAAACTAAATTCCCCTGTTAACCTAAGGAGAAGTAGGATAGTTTCCAACGACTCCTCACTACAACTAATATGTTACCACACCTTCCCAGAGGTCATAGGCACTGGCTTCGAATGCATGGGGGGCCCGGAGATTCTGGACAGGCTGGCCACCGTCATATTGTTCGGCACCGAAGAGGTCGTAGGGGCTGCCGGAACGGTGTCGTCGAAAGGGTTGCTGGCGACGATTGTTTCGCCAAATCCTGTCAGTGGAGGAGGTGGGGCGAGATCCGGAAGATTGGAACCAGCCTGTGGGGAGAGGTAAATAGGGTTACTGGAAATGGTAAGCGAAAGGAAATACAATACAACTTGGTTATTGCGTTATCCAAGGAACTGTTTGTGATATTATAAACTAGCAAATAAATACCTGTTCATCGCACAGACTAAAAAAAATCAAATTGATCCTAGTATATGTATCATTTAATCTATTTTAGGACAATAAGCTCATGTTTATTGTTCGCTTGAGTATAGAATCACCTTACTTATAATTCACCACAGTTTGAATAGGCAGTATACTAACGTTCTACAGGAAAAAGGGTAAATAGTTCCAATTTCTGAGTGTGAGAATCGAATTTAAAAAAAGGGTTTTCACATTCAACAAATCCCTTTATTCGTTATTTCAAGACATATTTTTAGTATTTTTACTTGTTTTTGCTTCAGTTAGAGCGTAATATTAATTATTTTTCCTTCGATTTTGATGGAACAGGGCGAACGAATATCAGGGTGGACGTATCGCATAGAAGGAACCAATCAGAGAAGCAAAATTCTGTTTGTTTCTGCGTGTTTCCTCCGCATAGAACATTTTAATGCTGCAAACTTAAGGTATGTTTTGGTGGCTATTCGACTGGCTGAAAATCCAGAATTCCATCGCCGCACTTAGCACATAAATATAAAACACTTCTTCATCAGAGAAAAAGTATTGGAAAAGGAGTTGCTGATTCAGCGGGTGTCTACGGAACATCAAATCACAGATATGATGACTAAACCGGTCTTCAAGCCCAGGCTTTTGACCTTATGCTCAGAAATGGGGCTTTATTAGGTTATTTTGTTTGTTTCAGAGAGTTTTGATTGTTTAAGTATACCTAATGCTTTAATTGTTCTTTCATTTAACAAGGGGAAGTGTTGAAGTATAGTATAAATATAAATCAATATAGTATAGTATAAATCAGTGTGTTAAAGGAAAGAGAACGGAAGTGAACTGACTCAAGTGGTTGCGATGACTTTATTAAAACAGTTTCATGATGTCTTTCGAACGTGGTGTGTCTTCTTTTTAGTCACTTACTCTGCTTAGTTTTAGAATATGATTTGAAATAATAATCTTAATATATATTACCTAAAAATTCAAAACTATAAATACAACAAGTAACGTTAGAAACAAGTTTGAATATTAAAAGTAGTAAATCATGTACAATATGTGTTAGATACTCAAATGATTATCAAAAGTTAAAAATTGAAATTATTTAGTAAATTGTAACCCTATGAGCAATTTGCAAGTTTCATTTGCATCATTTGTAGAAACCCGACAAGATATCCTATCCTCCATGGTGTGATGTCAACCCACTGGGCTATGCAGACCCTGTTTTAAAGCAAGCACAATAAAAACAAAATTGTAAAAACAAAAAGAAGGACAGGAACCAAGAAGAAGGAAAGGACAGAAACAAAAATATAAAAAATCAATTTCAAATGCTTTAAGACACAATGGAGCTGTTTCACAGAGGATCTGGCAATAGCTCCGTGGTCTTGTTTTCCTTTCCCTAGAATTACTTTTGTTTTGGTTGGTAGAGATAATCAGATTTGTGAGCTGACCAAGCACACTAACCTGAACATAGGCCTACCAACCAACTTAACCAAAACAAAAGAAATCCATGAGAAAGGAAAACAAGACTGCGGAGCAATTGCCAGATCCTCTGTGAAACAACCCCATAGGTTTAGCCACAAAAAAAAATCGCCCAACACAGCATGCGATTGTAATTTAAATTTTTAAAAGCAAAAATTGACAATTTATATATTTAAGCAATAATTTGTAAATTTCACACAAAAAAACCTATATGAAAACACTATATCACATATAATCTTTCAATTGTGTGAATTTCCAATACTTTCTGAAAAGCAAAATATGAAGCACCTATATGAAAACACTATATCACATATAATCTTTCAATTGTGTGAATTTCCAATACTTTCTGAAAAGCAAAAACCACCAAAAATTAATACCACAGTGAATAATGTTTATTTTTACCAACTTGTAAAACCTTAATAAGCAGAATACAACGTACCAAGCTCAGTTTTTATCATTTTTGAGTTAGCAGAGCAATTGCATGTACTATCTACATGTAGAATTTCAGTGCAATAATGAAAATTCCTAGTTCAGATAAAATACGCTAGGTAACACCATTAAAATAATATTTTAATTACTACTGCCCATCAGCTTCAACTTTGAACATCTGTAGCTTAAAGATTTATTTTATGGACTTGGTTCACTTGTATTCTGAGCCTTCCATATGCTATAAAGTCATTTCAAAACAAAAATAAATTTTCCTTTTAACGTTATTTTAAATTAAGTTCTCGTGTGATTTTTAAAGGGGTAGTAGAAAATAATTAAATATCAATGTTAATAAAACAGGTAAACTGTTAAAGAGACGGGAAACAGATGTAGGCCTGGAATGTGTGTATTGACAGACCAACAAAAAGTAGAAAAATATGTGCCCTATGTCAATAGAAATTTACTGTACGGTAACCATTGGCGAACTTTCCCTAATCGCGCCAAAAGTCAGTATTCTGGGGACATTCCAGAACCAGAAACCCAAACGAAATGAGCAAATGACGGTCAGATAGGGTTGCCGGAAAAACATCATCATTGCGAAGTCAAGGAATTCGAATCATCAGTCGAAGTCAGGTTGCCACAAAAAATTCTTTATCACCAAATCCGGAAAACGGCACCAATGGTTACTGTACAGTAAATCTGAACCCTTATATAAGACATTTCTAAAAAAGAATTTTTAAGATCTGCTGCTTAGAACTGAATTTGGAAAGGAAGGAGGGTACAGATGGACATCTCCAGCATGTCAATGAATACTTTTCCTTTTTTTAAAGTATCTTGGAATAATAAAAAAGGCAAAATAGGTTCAAACTCACAGTCTGCCTGAACACCACCAAAAATACCTGATTAGGAGTGTTGGCAGTTCTTCTCTTCTTGGTTGAAGGACTTTCCGGTTGGCAAGCAAGTTTTAAATCTCCAGGTCCATCAGGTTCCCCTGCAAGAAACGCACATAAAAATATTAAATGTAAAAAATGTTGTTACCTGCACTATGGGCAGGTTTCAGGATTGAGTGGCAACTGGCAACAGAAATATTAATGAAAATAAATTGCTTCTCGAGTTCTGTTTGGTGAATAAATGTCATGGGCACAGAGAACCAATCACAGCACCGATTCCAAAGAAGTGCAAAAAAGGAATTTCCTCATCCAACTCAATTGCATGGGCTTATTAGGAAAACTTCAAGGAAAAGAAGGAGATATGTAAAATAAAAATATATTGATTGAAGTAATATTGAGGAACTTGTATGGGACTAGTTTTTTTAGTGTATTTCACAACAAACAGTCCCAATTTAAGTTGTTTAGAATTAAGTCACACTAAAGCACCTTATAGTTACTTTTGGTTTGATTAGAATTGAATCGGTTAACATTTTCCAATGCTATAGCTTAGCTTTACAAATTAGTAAAATTAAATCATTTTATAGTTATTTTTTTTATTATACCTTCGGTTTCAGAAAAAACATTTGGACCAACTTTGGCTTTCAGGGAAACTTTGTCCAAAAAGGTGGAAAAACATTTGTTCCATTGCAACTTCTCAGAATAGTTTTGGTTTCATTTTTAAATTAGTGACAACATTGGTAGAAAAATTTTCAAATATTTTTTTAAAACAACTTTTAACACTTTCCCAAATACAAAATGCTATAAATATAACTTAAAATGCAACATAACACATTTTAGAATTCAGCATACCGCAACCATTAACCATTTTGCTGGATCTATGTTCTGGAATCAAAACTAAATCATTCAAATAATTCATAAGAACACATGCAGAATGTTAAAAATAGGCAGGTGTTGTTCTTGATGTTTAGAATTTTTGTTCTTCCTATTGTGGTATTAAATTTTTTTAAAAAAGAATATATTGTAATTGAAATGTAAATAAAGTTGCAAATTTACAAAATACTTAGGAAGTTTTATTCATCAAAAATATCACATAAGAAGCATTTTGGAATTCCGAATACAGCTTTCTCAAAGTTGATGTGTTTCCATGGTTACGTTCAGAAGATGTTGCCAATTTAGGAAGGTTGACTAATCTAAATATTTATGACAGTAATCTGTATGGAATATTTGTTCTTCAAACATATCAATGCCATAATATAAAGAAAACCACCAACTAGAACATAGATTATTAATTAATCTGTTTTCTCTCTTTTGGTACTAAATATGTTATTTCAGAAGGTGGGAAAAACATGTTTTTACCAAGAGTGGGAAAACCTTATATGGTAATAAATACCGTGCCACCATGACCACATTCAAGTGACAAGCCGACACCTGAATTAATAGGCACCCAACGCAACCACTGAAAGTTAAGACTTTAAGAACATAAAACAAAGGACACTTCCATACTGTTGCATATGTTTTGCTAACTGTATTGCAGGAATAAATTCTTTCTGACAATTAAAATCCTGAATTTTCTAAATGTGTGTAACATTATCATTTAAAATTAAATTTCTTAGATTCATTGAAATTTTGTCTACAATTGTTAGAATTTTTTAAAATTTCAAATATAATTCACCGAAAACTGCTATGTAAATTAGATAATTACACAACTGCATTTGAGATCTTAATTCTATAGCAAAACAAAAACACTTTTCACATACCTTTGAATTTTACAGCAGTTCTCCTTTCCCTTGGCATTTATCCCTTTATTGTGGATTTACAGCAAATGAAGGGACAGGAGATCTAGGAACAATAGAAGCATTTTGAATTTTGTGTTTTTAGGTAATCATGATGAAAAGTTTTATTCTTTAATTGACTGCCGTAAACCGACAATAAACTAAAAGAAATAAGAACAAAAAAGATCAGCCAATAGAATTTCAGGAATTTAGGGAAGTTAGTGCCATTTTGGAGTATGTAAAAATGAATATTTGTGTTTCGATTTCTGTAAAAAAAATATGTATAAAAAAAATGCAGCCAAACAATGATTGACAAAAAATATCCCGTGTAGAGAGTAGCACGTAAAATATGCTTAGAAATCCCGAAGCAAAAAATGTTGCGTTCGGCACCAGCTCAAGTCTTTTTTCGTCACTTGACCAAAGTTTTAAACTACGAATCAAATACTAGCTCTTTGCGTCTCCGACAGAATAGTAAACCAGCTGCAATAAACACTACAATCCCCCCCAAAAGCTTGTAGCTGATGTAACAAAAAACAATTTTAATTTAACGAAAAAATCCTTGGTATTATAATTAAATTAATAATGTTAATACCTCTTACATCGGCGTGTGCTCGTCGGAGTAGACAACTTTTTAATGTAACTACTTATGCACTATTTTAAAAATATATTATCTTATTTTGTTTGTGTTTCACATTTTTCATTTAGTTATGGAAAATATAACTAATAATATTCTTTGTTTTAAATGTTATATTCTTCTATAGCTTGCTTGAGTACACGTAAATAATAAAAAAAAGGACAAGGTAGTTTTTTTTTAAAAAAAAAAAGGGTACGTCTATGATGTAATAACCGGCCTGTTCATTGGCAACTTCTGGCTAGTTTAAAAAAATGTACTTAGGGTTGCTGTATCTGTCGAGTTGTATGAAATATGAAGTGTAATGCTTTTAGAATGTAAAGCAAATCGCCAAATCTAAAAAGTCCATTATATCTTGGCTGTTCCATTTAAAATTAGTACGATAATGTTATTGCTACCAAAAATCCTCGCTTTAAAAGTATAAAATTTTCGTTACTATTCAAAGCATTTTTTTACACTATAAGTTAGTAAACACAGGAGTAGTTATGGTAATTGCCATGAAAAATATATACCAAGAATGTTGGTTTCTCAAAAGTAATATATTTCTCTTGAATTTGTAACACAGTCTTTTGCTGGGAGTAAGAATTTGTATGGGGCATAATCTGTAAATCTAATAAACTGGGGGATAGTTCCGAAAAATGTAGAATCTGACCAGCCTAATTAAACTGACAGATAAACATATGAAATATCAGGAAGTCTGCTGACTTTGTTATTTTCCCCTTTTTGATCTGCTCCTACTTCAAACGCAACCTATTTTCCTGCTTTGATTTTGTAAAATAAACTCAGGAATTGATTTAAAAGCTATGTTTTAATGAAATGTCTTTGAATTGCTTACTTTGTTAATGTTTTTATTTATTTTAATTCAGAAAGCAATTTTCCTGGAAGATGTTTTAAATCAGGCTAAGTATAATGGAATTCTATGCAATCAGCGTTTTATTTCGATAGGGAGAAGAACTTGTGTAAACAATCAAGCCAATA
This sequence comes from Hylyphantes graminicola, assembly GCA_023701765.1. NCBI lineage: Eukaryota > Metazoa > Arthropoda > Arachnida > Araneae > Linyphiidae > Hylyphantes > Hylyphantes graminicola. Next base: position 52,863,281 of record CM043120.1, on the reverse strand, counting down.
AATTGCTTAATCCAGTAAGTAGCACAAGTTAGTTGTTTACCATTACCATTATTTTTCAACTTACCATTATTAATACAATTTTTTTTTTACTTGGGTAAATTCTATACATATTGTAGATTTAATTTTTTTATTTGTATCACAATGATATAATTTCTATTCCTTGTTTTGCATTGTGGCAGCCAGGGAACTGGTTTTGCATTGTAGACCAGTGAACTTGAAAATAAGGTAGAGTGTACTTATTAAAAAGGGGTTCTTCTAAAGCAAGCTAATCTTCAAGCCGTTTCATTAAATTATACCTTATGATAAAAGTTTGAAAATCATTCCAGAATTGATGTCTTAAGATTTTTAGTATTTTTTAAAAGTTGTTTTAAGCTTTCTGTTGTATCTATTCAATTTGTAATATTCATTGTTTATGTGTTAAAATGTGGTGCACTGAATTTTGTTTGACATTAACCCACTAAGGATGCAGGTGTATAAACCCATCACCTGAACGAACACACTTGATTCATAAAAAAAATTATGCTGTTAATCTCCGTTAATGCGACTTCAAAGGGGGCACCGAAATATTTCGTGTTAACCGAATTTCATGTTAACTATCTAGATTTTTTTTTACATTGAACCTGTGAATAGTTGAAAAAATAATTACTTAATAACTTCTCAAAAATTATCCAAATTTTATGATGCAGTGCACTAATAATAGATGTATACAATTTGTAATTCAATTAATAAACATGTATCTTTAAAATTGCAGCAAGGTAACTTAAAATGTAAATTTCTTCTCTTATGATAAAGTGTTATGGATTTTTGTTTTACATTACTCATGTAACACTTTTTAGATTTGCTGCTTTCGATTCATTTAGAATGAAAGTCAATAAGTTTAAATGCGAACCACTTTGAGTTTCATATGACCTTAAGCTTTGACCTCTGTAGAGGAGCATATTCGCTTTTCATGACGTGATGGATCATCCTACACTTTTTGCCTCGTTCATTGGATTTGGATTATTATAAAACTGGGGAATCATAGATCTCATGATTTCTTAAAAGAAGACAATTTATTTTTAAAATGTTTGTTGTGCCTGTTTTTGTTTAATGTGTTGTTTCATTTGTTCTTCCAAACTTTGAATCACTAAGAAAAAAAGTCAAACTTGAATTTTTTTGTTTAGGTTAAGCGGTATTTTGCCTAAAGCTATTTCACGTTAAGAGATATTTTAGCATTAGCTCAAAGCTTTATAGGCGGGAATGCTTTCAGTTCATCTTAAGCGAAATTGTGTGTTAAGCGAGTTCTCGTTAACGAGTTTCGACTGTAATATTCTTTAAGTTTAATGTATAGAGGAGATTTTAAAAATATAAAGAAGTCATTTTTTATTATCTCTATAGAAATAAAGTTTATAGAATTTAAAATAAATTATACTTAAAGTAAAATTTTAAAATCATGCATTGCAAACAAGTTTACACTTAAGCCAATCTGCTTATCCATCAAAGGGTTAGATAGGAGATTCAATCATGGTTTATTTATAGGTATTGTTAACTACTAGCAGTAATTTTTCGAAGCAATTATTTTCTGGGTTAAATTTTTTCTTATCTGCTCTGGTTGACCAGTTGAAACTTTCTTTTTTAGAGCTCTTTTCAACAAGAGTATGTGAGATATGCCCAATCTACACCTTTCAACACCGTCATCATGTTTGTGCCTCAGCAGGAAGCTTGGGTGGTTGAGCGAATGGGCAAATTTAACAGAATATTGCAACCGGTAAGCATTCAACAACATTTATTTATGTGTAGAATAATTAGTATAACTCATTTTTAAGTTAAAATACATAATGTTAATTGTAATTGTGAATTCTAATAAGCAAATTATTTTTTACAAAGTTTATTGTTAGCCATAATACTTAATAAATCAATTATATATTCAAAGGTTATTAGATGCCCTATATATAGGTTCAAAGTAATTTCAAACTTTTTTTACAAAATAAGTCCCATGGCAGCAACCTTTTCCCATGCATAATTTCCCCCAAACCCAACAGGTACTATTAACTCTGTACCACATTTGAAGTCTGTAGCTCTTGTAGTTTGAGCTTTAAAGTGGTTTCAGATGCATCGTTGTTTAACAGCCACTTTTTTAAAATCAGCACCCTCAAAAACATGTAGAAAATACCATTTAGATTTGCCTTATTTGAACCATTTAGATTTGCCTTATATTCCATGTTAAGCACACAATTAAAAGTAAAAATTTTCTCTTTCAAATGCAGAATCAGTTCTTCTAGATTATAAGACGTCTTAATGCATTTTTCATTTATATTTGTAGGGTCTCAATTTCCTAATACCAGTCGTTGATAAAATAAAGTATGTTCAAAGCTTAAAGGAATTGGCAATTGATATTCCTAAGCAGTCTGCAATTACCTTGGGTAAATACAATTTTATCTTAAATAATTAAAATTGTATTGTTTTGTGCATTAATATTTTATTAAAATTTATACTTTGTTTTACAGATAATGTTACCTTAAATATTGACGGAGTACTTTATTTACGAGTTATGGATCCATATAAGGTATTCTTTTAATCCTTGTTTTTAATTCAATATGTTATTTTTCCTGAAATGCGTCTCAGGTCTCATAGTAAAGTTTTAAGGCTCTAAAAACCTTTGCTCAGTTCAAACCAATATTTCTGTTGATATAGTTACTAAGCGAGTAGTATAACATTTAAGTGTGAGATTATATTATGATACTTTTCAATTGCAAGTTTTATTGATTTGCAATATTCAAGTGCACAAATATTCAAGTGCAAAGTGTTTTTGACTTTTTTTATGACATACCACACTAAAATTAATTCGATCATCTGTTAGTAATCCAAACTAAGAAACAATCTATACTATATTATTTAACCTGCCAATATGTATCTTTGAATACAAACCGTACCTCTATTCTCAAACTGTTTTCTTAGTTTAAGTTTGAATCAGCTACAATTTCAGCATTTTTTTTTAAAGCTTACTACATCTTCAATATTCCTAACTTTGCTTCCAGTTTTTAATTGAAAATTTGAAGACCCAATCTATTAATATTTGTTTAATTTTGAATCAATTGTCAAGTGTATTTGCAAAACCTGCATTCTCCGAAGTATAAATGAACTATTGGGTCCGAGCTGTTCATTGGCGACTTTTGACTATTGTAGATTCAATAGATCAAAGCCGCCAATGAACGACCGTCACCTATACCTTAGTTACACTTTAGAAAATGTGAGATTTTTATCTACACCCTTAACTTACATTTATTAATGGTATTACCATAGATATCATAATTAAAGCATTAGATTGGCAGATCGTGTGACCTCTAATGCTAATGACGAGACAAGCATGGAGACCAGAATTGGAGGGCCATGGGGCTAGTGCTGCCACCACTTTAAGGAGAAAAATATTACGAAAAATACCATTTAGTTCTAAAATTACAAAAAAAAGTATTAAAAAAAACTAGAAATGCGTTTCACAGGTTTTTTTTTTTTTAAATCACTAAAAATATTCCAAAATGCAGCTAGTATTTTTATGGTATTTTTTTGTAATTTTATAATTAAATTTTATTTTTTCGTTGCACTTTTCTCCTTAAAGTGGTGGCAACACTGGTCCCATGGCCCTCCAAATTCTAGTCTCCATGAGCGTCCCGACTTTAGCATTGGAGCTCGCGTGATCTGAAAATCTAGTACCGTCAAAGCGGGTATCTTTGGCCACGGAGGGTAACTTTGGCCACGCGTCGGAAAAAGATTTGTTTCTTAATTTCTCGTCATAAAATGATCTCATCTTAAATTGTTTTACATTTTTGGAAAGGTGGAAATATCGCCTTTCATTTCATGTAAAAAGAAATCTCATTCTAAATCTGGCAATACTACAAATGCTGTTTTCATTCTTACGAGCATAAAATGACAAAAATCTATCTCTTCCAACTTTTGTCTGGAACACTTAAAAAAATATTGAAAATATTTAAATAAAACACTCTATTCGATTCTTTTATTAATGAGGAAGAATATTACACCATTTGTTTTATTCTAAGTTGACTACTTTTTATGCTGTATTTAAATATTTGTAATTGGGAAGCTTTTGCCGATGAATGCGGGTAACTTTGGCCATAGATGTAAATATTTCTTTATGGAACTTTGCACTTTAAAAAATGTATGTAAAAGTGTATTAAGCTTAACTATTTTTTGAAAAAATTCTTACTTTTATGATTACTCATTTTTTAGATATTTTTTTTTAAATCTCATGATTTTAAACATTAAAAAGATAGATAGAATGCAAGATACGTATTCCACTAAAAATCGCAAAAGTCGAAAGGTAAACATTTTCAAATTCCTAATTATAAATATATTATTTTTCATCTTTTATAATAAAATCGTTTGCTTTTTACAAATATATTTGTTATTAAATCTTGCTTCAAAAATGTTCTTTTTTCCTTATTAAAATAGAAGTTTATTTTTCTTTCTTTTAAGCGACAAACAATACTAGTATTCAACGTGTAATGCCATTCCACGATGCACTGCAATGTAAATGTTAAGTTATATACCATTTTAAATAACTATATGTCTTATAACTTTGTTATTTTTGGGTTTAAAGTTTTAATATTGCTATTTAAATCGTTAACACAGCTTTTAAGGATGTTAAAAAGTATGTTTCTTATGTATTTCTTGGGTGGCCAAAGTTACCCGCCCGGCTCCTAACAGTGTCTTATTTTTTAAAATTAATACCAATTTTTTATTAATTTATAAAATGTAACAAAAATGCCTGAAAATTATTCCTAAATGTACAATACTTAGAATGCATAAGGATTTTTAAGTGTTTAAATCGTTTTTGAAGTTAAATTTTTCTTCTTTTGTGAAAAAAACTCTGATTTTGGCCAAAGTTACCCGCACTGACGATACTTTAACAATGACACCTATGGGTACTGTACATGAAACATATACATACATGGTACATGAAAAAGTGGTTGTATTAACACATAACTTGTCCTAGTATAGAAAGTTTTACAACTATCATGTCTGGTGTTCTTTTTCAGGCCAGTTATGGCGTTGAAGATCCTGAATTTGCTATCACCCAGCTGGCTCAGACAACTATGCGTTCTGAACTCGGAAAGATTTCTTTAGACAGTGTCTTTAGAGAGAGAGAATCTTTAAATTTTGCTATAGTAGGTGAGTTAAATTAGTTCAGTTAACTGCAACAAAAATATCTGTATTCATTTTATAAGATATTTCTACATTACCATTTTAATTTTTTGTGTCTGTGATGCTTAAAAATAATTGTTTTATGATCTTAAGGGACACACCACAATTTAAAATGCTTTTTAAATGAAGTTAAAACAAAATATAAGGAACTTAATCATTAGATACAGGTGGGTTTTTAAAAATATGTTTATGCAACATCAGCATTTCAAGGAAAATTCTTACTTTTTGTACAAAATTATATTTTCCTTTAATTCCAGTATTAGATTTTTTTAAACCATTCATGTTTCTGCTGTTTCTCTAATTATACTCAGATGTAAAATGTAAAATTCGATTTGTTTAATTTTTAAAGGTTTTATTTGTGTATAAGTATCAGATTTTGTAATGCACTTTCTTTCCACAATCATTAGTGTTATGCTAATTATATTTGCTATTTTTCTTTTTTAATATTTACTTACTTAAATGACCTTTTCAGAGGCAATAAATAAAGCAAGTAATGCCTGGGGGATTGATTGTCTACGTTATGAAATTAGTAAGTTCCTTGTACGGCATTCTCTTCTTATTTTAATATGTTTATTAAAATTTATTATAAAATTTATAAATCTACAACAACAAAATAATTCAGTCTATTTAGTAGTTATAGATCTGTTTGACCTCTTCTTGCGACCTGGCGGCCCCGATTGGGGACATTTTTACAACCTCCCCGCTAACAATTAACACGATAATTAGTTCCGAATTTGACCTGGTCCGATAGAAAAAGATCCGAACAATACGATATAAGTGTTCGTTAAAAAAAATTATTGAATTTTCAAACTTTTCAAAAGGTTCTTTTAGTAGTTAATTTTAAAGGCATTTTGCACAAAAAACAATGTTAAAATAATCTGTTAACTACAAATAAGTGACGCAGCCTTTTTTGCTGCATTTATAGCACAAAAAAATTTGTATTTTTAGAGTTTAAGGCATGTCCCTAGTAACTATTAAGCATAATTTTTTTTAAAAATGTCTTTGAAAAATGTACTTTTTATTATATATTTGTATGAAAAGTACAGTAGACTCCCACTTAAACGGCCTCCGTTAAACCGGATCTCCGCTTTAACCGGGCTGAAAATTTCCTCCCTTAAAGTGTTAAAAATAGCTAAAAATATAAGATTTTGGTTATTTCAATCCGTTTTCAGTGTCGCACATGTTTCAAACGCGTGGTTTGTTGGGGAGAATGGGGGGGGGGGGGGGGCTTGTTGACATTGGAAGTCTGTGGGGATCTGTGGTCAAGTTGTCAAATTTCCAAACTTCGACAAAAGAAGTTTTTTGATTTTTCAGATTTTTCACAGATTTTTTTAAAGGTATGTATAAAAAAATGTAAAATACTATTAATAATATATAAAATAACCTGTAAATTACATCTTATTTCAATTGTACATGTATTTCATGAAGCAAATATCATCAATAAACAAAAGTGCAATAAAATAAACATATAAATTTTAATTTATTTAATTTCTCTGGTTTAACAGGATTTTCGTTTAACCGGCTTACACTCTGTCCCGTTTAAGCCGGTTAAGAGGGAGTCTACTGTATGTTTAGATTATACAAAAGAATATACGTGTAGGATTTTGCTCAGGTCTTAAAAGGTTAAAGATTACTTTAATGTCCCCCTCCAGTCCCCCCCCCCCCCCCTTTAAATAGGTTTTACAACATGCTTCCAAAACTAAATCATTATTTTTTTTAAGTTTGGTTCACCTGGATAATTTTTTTTTTTTTTGGGGGGGGGGGGCAGTTATTTTAATTTGGAAAACTGTTCTGCACAGTAAACCAGAATCTATTGTATATTCAGTCCTGGCAATTTTATTAATTTTACTCCTTTAAAATATTAGTCATAAATTGGTAGATCTAACATTTTCCCTTTCTGTAATTTGGTTTTGATGACATAGAAAGTTTTTTTAGTTTGAAAATATTGTGTTGTTATTACTTAGTTTGCTTGTTCCATATATTACTTGTTTTAAAATAAGTTAATGAATATTGTGTTTAAAAGAAAGTATATTATTATTTACCATAAAAGTATTTTGTCTAATTGAATAATTTTTTACTTGCACAGGGGATATAAGATTACCACAAAGAGTGAATGAAGCTATGCAGATGCAAGTAGAAGCTGAGAGAAAGAAAAGGGCAGCCATTTTGGAATCCGAGGGTAACCCCTTTCTTCAATTTATGTGCTAAATAAAAAATGTTTTATGTTGTCAAGTAAAGTTGTATTGGGTTCTTAGATTTGTGAACTTAGGAATGAACTAAATTGTTCCAACTAAAAACACAAAATAGTTTAAAATTAACTTTTATTAAACAAAATTTGAGAGCATAGTGGAAGAACGTCTTCAGTGACAAAAAGATGAGACAAGAATAAAGTTTTCACTTTGCATTTAAATTCTTTAAAAACGGCACTTGCTATCAGTAATAAATATATTTAACTTTAAGTTTATGAAAAAATAAAAACTTGTGAAATCTTTAGAGGATAGAATAATGTGTTCATTGACTCAAAAATCTAAATTTTTTCAAAAATGTCACTTAGCATGTTCTTCCACTAAGCTCTTCAATTGTTTGTTAGCTATCAGGCTCAAATCGTATGTAGGAGCAAGATGGAATAGATGCAAGTTTAAAATAGATATCTGTTGTTTTGATTTAATGTTAAGTTGTATATCAATTACTGTGTTGAAGATATTTGATTAAATTCAGTATATTTTCAATTTAAATTCTTTGTTATGTTTAAGAAATAAAAAAAATGGATAAACTATATGAGAAATTTTTTCAAAAAACATCCTGATTAGTTATTCTGATCAAAAAAATAAGGTTAGATGATGGAGAGAAAAATTAATAATTTTGAATTACAGGTTTGGAAAACTATGATTATCTTTTACAGTGCTATTTTCTTTACTTTAGGTGTAAGAGAAGCTGAGATCAACGTAGCTGAAGGTAAAAAGCGTTCAAGAATTCTTTCATCAGAGGCTGAGAAAACAGAACAAATTAATCAAGCACAGGGTATGTAACTAAGTACAGATTGCCATTAATTATTATTAACTAAGTACAATTTTATCGATGTGCTATATTACTTAGTGTGTTGAACCTTAATCTTACTAAAAAAAATTTCCCAAAAAATTACTTATTTCAATATCAGTTAACCCTCTAGTGCATAATGTTGCCGTTTGGCAACAAGTAACATAATCCACTTTATTGTATTAAATTAGAACTCCCCTCGACAAATTTGTGTTTTTTTCATCTATTACATTCCATTTTGAAGTTTTAGTTACTAATAGTCCAGTATACTAATAGTATAGACAGTAGTAAAAGTGTATTCAAAATTGAAGAGTGAGGTTATTAACTGTTGTGAAATTACATTTTTTGCAGTATTCAAATTATTATAATATTAGTACTAAATGCAAAAAAATTGTTTTGAAAAATTAATTATAGTTAAAAAGGGTTATTTTGAAATATGTTTAGTAGTTTCTAGTCATTATTGTCAAAATTGGAATTTTGTAGTTGGTTTTTGTCATGTGGAAATTATTTAAATCCTAATGCAGTTAAATTTTTTTCAGTATTTTTTCCATAATGTATGAGTATTAAAGATACATATATATTTTTTTGGGAGGAAAATAAAAATGTGTGCATGAGAGGGTTAAGCACTTAACTATATTTTTGTTAAATACTAAAGTAAATCAAATACTTTTATATTGTTCTGTTTAGCCTTTTAAAATAATTTCTCTAATGTGTTTCTTTAATTTGTCACTAGGTGAAGCAAACGCTATTTTAGCCAAAGCTACAGCTCGAGCTAAGTCCCTACAAATCGTTGCAGATTCACTTACCAAACGGGTGCGCTATTGTTTTTGCCCTATTTCATCAGTGTATTGATACAGAAGTAAAGTACGAGGGCTGTTTTATTTCAACCTCCGATGGGCTGTAGCAAAAAGACGGGGTCAAAATACAAAAAAGTTTTTTTACGAAAAGTAATGTACAATACTGCTTATTTATCTACATTATCTCCTTGACGATAAAGACATTTGTCATACCTGTAAACTAGCTTTGAAATACCCTCTTTATAAAATGTAGCCGCCTATGATTGAGAAGGAGTTGTGACGGTTTCGTTTTAAAAAAGTAAATTTGGAAGCTTCATGTCAATTTTTTCGGTCCTCCAAGCCACTGCTAGGTCATAATTTAAATTCACTTATGGGGAACCTTTGAGTTTCCCTAAACACTTGGTCAACTCGCTGAACAATACTGTCTGTACGACAGACTTGCTTCCTTGGTCCCCTTCTTCGTGAACATCAGTATTGTTCAACGAGTTGACCAAGTGTTTAGGGAAACTCACAGGTTTACCATAGGCAAATTATTGATAACCATCGTGGCTTGGATTGTAGTGCTTCCCAGTTGACGTGGAGCTCAAATAAACTGTCACAACTCCCTTCAAATCATTAGTGGCTACATTTTATGAAGAGGGTATTTCAAAGCTTGTTTACAGATATGACAAATCCTTTAATCATCAAGGTGATTATATGGAGAAATAAGCAGCATTGTACATTACCTTTGGTAAAAAAACTTTTTTTTTGTATCTTGACCCGTCTTTTTGTTATAGCTCATCGGAGGTTGAAAAAAAAACAGCCCTCTTAGGAAAATGGCTAATAACAATAAGTCTTATTAAAAAGGCTCCTCTTATAGGTGTGCCAACTATAAAGTAATATTAATCTAGAATACAAAAAGCCTATTCTGTTAAATTTTTCAACATTATAAGTTCATTTGATTAAAATAGGAAATTAACTAATATTCTTTATTGTTTTTTCAGTAAATAAATAATTTAAAATAAACAAATATTTAGAATAAACCAATAAAATTAGAGTAAAAATATTATTAAAAATTACAAATAGGAACAAATATAATGAAAGTGACAGACATTAATTTTATCCATAAGATTTTTTTAGATAATTAAAGTTCAAGGTACGAGTATTAATCCTGGTGTGCTTAGAAATTATGAGGAATTCTTTGCTAATTTTAATTTTTTAAACTAAAACATACAGTTAACAAGGGAAAAGGAGGCGAGTTGGAACTAAATGATATATTCACTTATAGAAAACTTGTTTTATTGTACTTTTTTATTTTCTTATCAAGATTTTATACTAGTAATAATCTATTATTTTACCCGCAAAGTCATGTGGCGGATCTAGTTTATCCATATGCAAATTATTGCACTTTACCTGCACCTGTAACTGACAGTTTCTGTATATATACTGTGACTATGCTTGCAAACTCTCTCTTTAAAATTGTACTCGATATGATTTAATTCTTTTCGAGTAGTTATCCTTTTATGTTTTGCTAATGTTTGGAAGTTATTAAAGTTGTGTTTCGTTTAACGCTTGGTCGTGTGAGTTCATTACAAACATTGTTAAGGTCCTTAATTAGAAAATAAGTAACTAAAAACTAATAGCATTTTAGAGCCAAAATTAATAACAGCTAATTTTGTTTTCCTTACATAAATTTGTTTGGAGTGGTAACATAGCTGTTGTTTTTCAGAAAGGAGGCAGTGCAGCTTCACTGCTTATAGCCGAGCAGTATGTATCAGCTTTCAGCAAGCTGGCTAAGACAGGAAATACCTTAATATTGCCTTCCAATACTCATGATGTTTCAAGTATGGTAGCACAGGTAATTAAACCTCATTCATTTTGTTATTATTTGTACAAAAATAAAGGAATTTTTGTAAAAACTCCTAATTTTTAAAAAAGTTTAGAAGAAATTTAAAGAACGGCCAAAATTTGATGGCTTTCAGATGCAGTGAAAGGCTCTTTACTATATTAGGTCTATCTAGAATGCAAGCCTCGAAAGCATTTTCCTCACCCATCCCCGCATGTGGTTTTCTTCAAAGCAGCGTGGGCATGTTCTTTCCCCACCCTACTTGTGTTTGAACTGTTCAGATTGTTAACCTTAGAAGAGAGGTTACTTACAACTTTAGTACAATAGACCAGTGGTCGCGGTGCTTGGCCCTAACGGGCCCCTCACTCAAGTCATACTTACAACTTAGGTTTTGAAAAGGGATGCTACCCCCGTTTCATAGAAAACCAAGTAAAGGGTAGGGGGGGGGGGGGAGTCTTTTCGAGGCTCGCATAGTAAATGGACTGACTGTAGTGGGGCCCAAAATTTTAATAGTGTCCCATTTTAAATACCATTCATATTGGTGTCTCTTGGTTAAATTTATAGAGGATTGTAATTTTAAAAAGTAAGTTTTCCTTCTTAACGACAATAGACCTGATCACCTACTAGATTCATATACATTAATTTTTTGTCATTTACGTATATACACTTCCTAATGATTTCTTTCTTCCTAATAATTCACTTGCTTCACTAAATTGGTATTGTTTTTAAGGGGATTCGGTATGTTGTATATCGGTAATGTTAAATTGGCCAATTGCAATGTACCTTTTCATAATAACTACTGATCAGATCATCTTAAAATTTTCTGTGTGTGTTATACCAACCTGATGTATTAATCTGAGGCTAAAAGTTTTTTTTTTTAATAACTGTTAGATTTGTTTAAATAAAATAAGTTTTAAAGTACCCAAAAAATCATGACATTTTTCACTTTTTTGCCCCATGAAATTTTTTTCACTTAAGTTTTATTAAAATTTATAACCTCAGATTAATCTATACTATGTATTACATCATATAAAAAAGGGAAAAAATAGCATAGTTTTTGAGAAAAGGTACATTGAAGTTCACAAAATCAAGTTCTGAGAAAAATGCGTTTAAAGTTTTTATTGTTAGCCCATTTCCTTACGAAGGATTTTTGCTTCCTCGTAATATTTGATAGGAAATATTTTTCCAATCGTCTTGATACTTCGTGACATTATTAATAAAGGTTGTAATAGTATTTTAAGCCGCCGATAATTTTGTTTTTGATTTTTTCACCGATTTTGGGGTACTGAGCCCCCTTAAAGGTTCTAAAAAGTTGTTTGCTTAATTTCTTTAAATAATCTAACACACAACCTTTATCATTTTTCTTAGGCAATGGCGATTTACAAAAACATTTCCCCTGGAAACGCAAACAGCCCTCAAGTTGATGCTGAAGCTATCGCAAAAGACTGGGAGGAATATGTGAGCGACAAAGAGGAAGCCGAATCATTGGCATCGAAATCTGAACCTTTGTCGAGTACACCTGAAAATTTTAGAATAGAATACCAAGATGGTGACAAGGACAACAAGTGAAGAAATCATACTGTATTGTTTCATATTTGTTGTGTTAGTTTTATTAAATACATCATTATTAATATAGAGAGCCTGTAGTTTTATCAGAAAGGTTATATAGCCTCTTGCGACCTGGCGTCCCCATTTGGGGATAATTTTTAAAACCTCCCCACAAGCAATTAACATGTTAATTAGTTTCGGAATCGACCTGGTCCGATAAAAGATCCAAATATCAGTTTTCAACATTTGATTACAGGTATCAGTCATGTATTTCTATATAAAATAATGAAGTTGAAGGCCGGTCCATGCAAAATTAGTTCTTAAAAAATTAAATTTTTTCCAAACTTTTTGACCGAACCGCCGCCAAAACACCGGTTTTTCTAAAAACCGATTTTGGTTTTCCATTCCCAAGCTGCTTTACTATTGAATGCGCAGTCCATTCTATTTGATGTCAATGGGTTATTTTCATTAACTTCCAAATATAATACAAGTTAAACTTAAACTAAATTTATCTAAATGGAACTGTGTTAACAGAATTATTTAAAATAGGATTTGAGTACTAATCTTAGGGTATTCCCAGAAATATGTATAATATATATGCAAAAAAATAATCAGGCCTTTAAGGTATAGTGTCCCTTTAATAAAATGGTAAATAGGCTGATTATAGTAAACTTTTATTTGATTCATTTACTCAAAATTCCTCTACTATAGTGCCTGTTGTGGATTCATAGTAAATTTTGTGAACATTCAAATCCATAATTTTTATCTATTATCGACTATACCACACCTCTAAAAAGTTCCATTTTCGTGAAATTAAAATAGTTTTTCAGGCTAGGCTCATTCATTCTGCCTAACCTTCAACTTTTATGTCAGCTTTGACTTGTCAAAGTTGGACATAGGCTCGCATATTCTATTTGCAGGAAATTCATAAATTAAATAGATCTTCAAGTTCATTGGCAAGTTTGGAGCAAATTTATATTTACTTATCTATGCTTACTTTAATGAATCTATGCTTACTTTAATGAATCTATGCTTACTTTAATGAATCTATGCTTACTTTAAAATGATGTATCTCTTCGCTGTGAAAAAGGCAGTAATCTCTGCATCTGTTTCGGTTCAAATACGAAGTTGGATTAAGGGGGTTCAGTATGCTGTATATCGGCAATGTTAAATTGGCCAATTGCAATGTACCTTTTCACAATAACTACTGATCAGATCATCTTAAAAATTTCTGTGTGTGTTATACCAACCTTATATATTAATCTGATGTTTTTTTTTTAAAATAACTGTTAGATTTTTTTTAAATAAAATGTTCTAAAGTACCCAAAAAACCATGAAATTTTTCACTTTAGTTTTATTAAAATTTATAACCTCAGATTAATCTATGCTATGTATTACATCTTTTAAAGAAAGTTTAGGAGAAAACATAGCATAGTTTTTGAGAAAAGGTACATCGAAGTTCAAAAAATCAAGTTCTGCGAAAAACGTGTTTAAAGTTTTTATTGTTAACCCATTTCCTTAAGTAAAGGGTTAAATAGAATGGCTTTTAATGTCAAAAATCTTTTTCAAATCGTCTTGATACTTTGTGACATTATTAATAAAGGTTGTAAGTATTTTAAGCCAATATTTTTATTTTTTCACCGATTTTGGGGTACTGAACCCTCTTAAGCAATTGTGTGCATTGAGCTAGAAGGGAAACTGGAATGAAGAGTGTCAGCGAGCCGTAAACTTACTCGCACCCTTTTGAGCGAACCAGGTAGAAAAGGTCTATTTTCCCTACACTCCAATTCCAACTTTAAGAAAATAACCATGTGGATCACGAACTAAGAGCCAGTGAAGGCCCAATAGCGAAATAGGCAAGTTTCTAGGTTTTCTGCGGTGTTTGCGTCTGTTGCAGTGCTGTTTATTCTTTGGGTTTCGCTATTGGGACCGGCTCGTTTGCTGCCCTGTTCAGTGAATCACACACCTCACTCCACTTTTCTCCTAGCTCAATTGTTGTGAGAGTTTGATGACTTTGAAGATACTTTCTTCAGCCTCCACTTCCACAGCAGACGGCGGGTTTCATCCAACGTTGGAGTTTTTCATTGAAGATAAGTTTGATTTGGTGAACTTTTGCTTGTGTGATATACACTGCTCAAAACAATTAGGGGAGCACTTTTTAATTTCAACTTTAACTTCACTCCCAACTTTTTAATTTTTATCCTATAAATCTGAAATTTGTTAAATAGATTCACTATGCATTAGAAATGAAATAGTAGAAAACAGGAGAAAAAATCTTAAGTTTTTAATACTTAAATTTAAAGGGGGGGAATGGAATAATTACTTTTTAAAAAATTATAACAATATTTTTTTCAAAACTTTTTTTGTTAAAAATAGTTGAAATATATTTTTAAACATCTAAAAAATGCAAGCATGAAAAATTTAGGGTCTATTTTCTAAAACTGTTTTAAAGTGAAATTTATTTTACCATATTTTTCATATTTTCATTAATATTTTAAAAAAATATTAAATTCTTCAAAATACGTTATTCTTCCATATAATGATGTATCTAACGATACATAAGTTGCGAATTTAACTTAGTCAGAAAAAAATCACAAGCTGATGATTTCCAATGGAATCATTGGGAACGAAAGGGTTTAAAACATGTGCTCCCCTAATTGTTTTGAGCAGTGTACCATTTAAACTTTCAATAGAAAATAATCAAGACCACCACTTGGATACAAATAATCCATTTAATAAGCTAGCAATTACACAACACATGTTCAGGGAAACAAATCTTGACTGACATTAAATCTACAGGTACCCTGTACCTATACCAATACTCCAGTTTTGTTTCACACAATTCACTGCCATAACAGAGAGATTTTAAAATTTTTACGCAAGCACAATTGGAGGAAAAATAGGCATTATAAATTTTTTATATTATACTGGAATCTCTGAATTCCAGTTTATTTTTTTTAGAAAACATGCACCAAATGTCATCTTAAAATCGAGGCTGGGTAAAATACTTAAAATTTTTTTGGCAGTATACAACATACTAAAGAGGAATTTTATTTTTAAACTATGTAAGCACTAAAAACATATATACATGTATAAAATAATAAATTTGGCACCAAAATCAATTGGTACCTATTTTTTTAAGTACAAAAATTTTGATTTCAAAACAAATTAAAACTAGCAATTTTTATATTGTAAAACAACTTGATGAAAAATTAACGTGTTTTGTGACATAGAAAGTGTACAATACTACAACACATAAAATTTTCAAAACAAGGTATATTTACGTAAGCAAAATATACAATCCTAAATTGAGCAAAGGCAAAATTAACTACAAGATTGTTTTTATTAACAATTATACATAACTTAAAATAACTTATTATATAATTTTCATTGCTATCTAGTAATTAATGTAGTAGCTATAATAAAAGTTGGGATTATAATTTTTACATATAAAAAAAAGATCACATACAAAAGTATGAATTTATGGATTAGTATTTTTAAAGAGTACTTTTGGTTTGATATACAAGTTATACACATTTTAAATTTAGTATATTCAGTGATACATGTGTCATGCAGTAGTATGGTGCAAGATAAATAATACTGAATTTTTCTCTACTAAATGCTCCAATTAATACCAAAATCCGCAAAAACAATAAAAATTCACAGTAAGTAAAGGAAACCTTGATAATTTGATGAATAGGGGAAGTCCTTTCTATCACCATTCATTTTGAAGTAATTTAACTTTATTATTGTATAAAGCTTTAATTTGGGCCGCTGTTTCTCGAAATAACTTTTTAAAAAATTTAATAAGTGCACAAATATATATATTTTAAGTTATGTCTTATGAGTTGGTTAGGTTCTCTGAACTTCATAAGGGTAAACAATTCATTAGGTTAATCTTATCCAAGAAAAAAAGGACATGTTTAACCCTTTAAGACTACGGCCATCAGATGGCGCTGCTGAAAGTTTGAGACTAAATTTTAGAATTATTACAGAAAAAATGCCTTAAACAGCAGCAATACCAGCAACTTCCTACAAAGTTATTTTTATACAAATAACGAATGGTACAAGTCAGCTGCTTCGGTATTGATATTTTTGAAAAGCTTGAACATTCTCTTTTATACCCGCTCGATCGTGATAGCTTGGTCGGAAAGGGTTATGTTGAGCTTTATGAAATAAACCAGTAAATTACCCGAAAAATTCATTTCTGATACCTTGGAATTTCCCAGTGACTATAAATTTGAGACTGAGGTTCATTTGACACACGTCCATCGTTTACTCTCGCACTCATTCAAAAAATAAACAGCTTTTATGTTTCAAATTCTGGAATGTCACAACACTTCGCAAAAGTGGCCCGTTCATATTTGCATCATATCAAAAATATAATGTAGCAAGGCTTGAAGAGTGCAATGCAAGAGTTGAAACTAGATTTTTAAAAAATCTTCAACTCCGCTCAGGTGGAATGAATCATAAATAGGCACAAAAAATGTAGGATTACTAATTCTAATTGTCAGCGGTAAGGTCTAAATTGTACTTAAGGAAAACCCAAACAGCTTGATTTAATGACAGATTTAAGTGTGTCTTAGATTAATTGGTTCTAATGATATTTTTTTCCAGCTTCATACAACTTAAACCCTCTAAGGGATGCAAACATATAAACCCATCACTTCACAGTTTTCCAGCAACACAAAATTTTTCATTTTACTAAAATTTAAAGTATGAAGCATATTTTTATAATCATCTGCTAGGGAAATAAAATTTAAAACTTCAATCTGGTATAGTAAAAAAAATATTACACTTTAACAAAATTGCGCATCTCTCAGAGGGTTAAGACTATACGTTAAAATTTTAATCACCCTTACATTCTATTTTAAATAAATGTACAGTAGACACCGGTTAATGTTATCAATCGTTTAATGTTATCAAAATCACTTAGTCCCGTCCGCTTATATCAAAATACATTGAAAAATCATTGTTTATTGTAATCAAATGTTCGTTTATTGTTAACAGTTTATATGTAAATTTTATTTTCCTGAAATCAATAAAACAAGGAAAACTTTTTTTGTTTAAATCTTATTATCTTGTATCGTTATATTATCTATTAAACACGTGTTAGAGGGGGGGGGGGGGGTGATTTTGCCATTTTTGGTCAAGCATTGTAAAATTCCATAGCACTGTGCTAATACGACACATACGGAACACAATGAGGGCCACTTGCCTACCTTAACAAGGTAAGGCCCTTATGTCAGTATTTCTATTAAATACTATAGAGTTTTACAGCAACAAATACTAATTTAAAATTAATTTTTATTTTAATACGCAAGTAAAAAAATCATTTTTTAGTTAAAACTTTTTTTCGTGTATTGTAATCAATCGGTTATTGTTATCAAATCATGTTGATCCCGATGTGATCACATTAAGCGGTGTCTACTGTATAACGATTACATAATGTTTCTCTACATAGTTTTAAATCTCATGAAACAAAATTAATAATTACCAAGGCTTCCTTGTTCATATACACTTTTTTCTTGTGTGCCACATAGCTGCACTTTCCATCAAAGGAGACTTCAATTAAAATATAGCCACAAAACAAATAAACGTAACACAACTTCTTGATTAAATATGATTTTTTTTAAAGCCTTGCATGGTTGTATAATGCAAAGAAATTAAGTAGTTTGAAGTTATGGCTTTTAGATTGGCTGCAGCATAAACATAAAATGGCACAAACGCAACTGGCTCAGATCAGATGAGAATGTATGCTGTACAAATTATGATGACTGGAGATTTTGTAAAAGTTTACTCCTCAATTTCAATGAAAATGCAATCAATGAGTTTAAAAAATATTAATGACGATAAAATCACAGAAATCGAGGTACAAACACAATCTAATATAGTTGAGAACTTAGCATACCTGCTAAGAAAAATAAAATAAGTACTATTAATAATAGCGATAGCTTAAGATTACTAATGATTAACAAGCAGAGAAAGAAAGTGAATATTCAGTACTTTTAGCTATATAGCAATACACATTGAGGAGTTACTAGCACATCATATCTGTACTATAACTAAAGTTACAAAGCATAAATATATGCGACTAATTTTAGTCGGATTACCACTTAATAGTTATTGAAACTTTGCAGCTAACCAGTCATCAGGAAAGAAAAAAAGGTTTGGCCATGAAATGACAGTGGTTAATGAATCATTAAATATGAAACTCTATGCATTAAAAAATTTAAGTAGTAGAATATACAGATATGTTTTGCCCTTTTTTAAGTTTAAACTATAAACATTATTTTTAGCTTAAAGGTCAATACTTGAAATAAATAAAAAATATTGTCAATTTTAAGGATTCATTGCTCAATATAGTGATAAAATTGAAGCTGAATTTTTACAAAAGCATTACTTTTTACTCAAACTGCAATAAACCTCACCGGGTAAGAAAGCTTCCAAGCTTTTCAGCATGACACAAAATTGTAGGTCAAACTAAACATCAGTAAAGTACAACGGTATAAAATTACCTTTCATGTGCCATTAACGAATGATGCTAACTTAAAACATTTTTTTTTAAAGCAATGATATTGGAATTGTTTTAATCAAGTTCTGTAACATATCTAAAGAAGTAAACCTAGTTGATAACAAACAAAATTGATTATACAAATATGTATCAGTTTTTCACACTTTTAACATTTTAAAAAATTAGACAGTTCCGAGACATGCCTGTTATACAACTCAAAAGGGCAAAAAAGACAGAATCTACGAACGTCAGCTTTCTGAAATTTTATATCGAAATTGTAACAATAGGAGCATAGAAATTTTGGTGCACATGAACAGATCTTAAAATGTAGGTAAATATTCACAAATCTAATCTGAAATTCTACAATAGTATACATGTGGAGTAGCTGTTTTACATAATCAAATTACACGGACACTTTACAAGAGACAAGGATCTGTTTTCCAACAGAAGTTTATAAAAAATTCTGTTACCAAATATCTTACAGCTATGCACATCGTTTTCGTTATTGACACCCTGAAATTCACATACGCAAAAAGAGGCTATTTCCTGAATGATACTTGTATGTGTTGAGGAGTAAAGCGGTATGAAGTAGATACATCATTACATGATTCCATATGTATATGTAGTTATGATAAACAACCTATGCATTTAAAAATTTGAAAACGATACAAGACAATTTTTATGTTTCTATAAATGTATTTCAGTTAAAAAGCACACATAACATGTTGATTTACAGGATGTACCATTTTTTTTTAAATATAAATAAACAGATTACTTTTGTGACAGATTTAAATATTATTTCCATATGAACTTAATGGAATATTGAAGAAACTTAAAATGAAAAATGATAGAAGATAATTTTTATGTTTCTATGTATTTCAGTTCAACTGTTAAAAGTTAAAAAGCGTACATAACATGTTGATTTACGGGATGTACCTTTTTTAAATATAAATAAACATATTACTTTTATTATGAGAGATTTAAATATTATTTCCATATGAACTTAATGGAATATATATGATGTGAAGGGAAGATTTAACTAGACTTGTTTCTCACACACTAATACAAGCAATTAACAAAAAAAAACTATGAAAATAATAAATTGTTAAAGATGGATGATAATTAGTTTTTATTAACTTAAAACTTAAGGTAATGGATTCGTGGCTATTATGTTCAGGATTCTTACTAAATTTCAAAATTATGTACCTATTACATACAATAAAAACTATTACTTTTATTAGGAAAAAGTAAATCTTCCAAGACAGAACACACAACACCGAGACTCGCTACAAAATAAGTTAAGCTAGTTGAGAAAAGAGTTTCGCAGTTGCAAAGTTTATCATAAAAATGCTAGTTGTGGTCGTTTACAGAGGTTGCTTTGGCACCCGAATAGGGTGTTCGCTTAAAAAATGGAAGTTACAGCAGTTTTGTGACGATGTATCACAGTCAACAGATTTCATTTAGTATCATTAGATATCATTTGGAAATAAATGAGTGAATTATTGGATGAGGTACGTTAACATTAACAGTAAAGAAATTATAGTTTACCACACTGTTCGAATGAGGAAGAAAATAAAATTATCAAGGAATTAGATCAGAAAACTACAGCTATACAACTTTAGTGTTGAAATTTATAACTGTAGAGTGTAGTTGGAAAACTCACATTCTCCAATGTATATCAAAGATATCGGGTCCAGCCCTAGGGTTGCCACACTTTTTGTTAAAAAAAATCAAGGACTATTTAAGGACTTTTAAAAGATATATTTCTCATTTTCAAGGACTGTATATTCGAACATGCAACACCTGACAAGAGAATTTAAAAATTCATTTAGAAAACGAATAAAAGCTCTCTAATTTTCAAATGAACTTAAATATGAGTTATAAAATAACCATTTAATTATTACAAAATCCTTGGTCTGCCTCCTTAGATTATACATAAACAGTAAATCAAAAAGTAAAATAGGAACCGATTTACATTGAAAGTTAAATGAAGCTAAAATTAAGCTTGAGGAAAAAACAGTCCCATATAAAAAATAAATTCGCCAGCCCAAAAAATTAAGGACTTTTCAAGGAGCCTGTTTACTGCCGACTTTTAATGATGGGTTCTTTTGACCAAGTCTCCAATGAACCTGATCCAATACTGAAAGAACCTGACCCAATACCTTAATTATACTTTGGAGTGAGTTTTGCAACAACATCCTTCAACTATTAACTACTACTGACAGATTAAGAAAAAACTAAAAATGGTTGAGGTAATTCTGAGGTTTTAAAATCCTGCATGAGAAAATTGTAGATTTTTGTTCCTGATGATACATTTAACCCTTAATTTTCAATAGTTTTTTTTTGTAACATAGTACAGAACTTAATGTTTAATAGTTCAAAAAATATCAATAGCAATCTATGTTTCAATAGTACATTTAAGAATTCAGAAACATGTTTTAAAAAATTTACTACACAACAAATTATTGAAACCAAAGTAAAACAGCTACCATAACACATCAGAGATCATTTTTCCCAAACCCTTTTTTTAAACATGTTCAGAGCAAGCGTTCTAGAGTAAAAAAAGTGACACGACATTTCTCGAGGCAAGCAGTTTTTATATCTACATAGATAGAGCCCAATAAGAGAAGCCACACCTTGCAAATACACACATCAAAAAGAATAATACAATGCTAGTAGGAAGAGCAGTATCTTCTAAGATATATAGGCTTTACAGGATAATACTGAAATACAAATCGAACGCACAAAAACCTTTGCACTCAAAGTACCTAGGATTCAGGTAGAATATACAGCAGTAGATACAGTTATAGACGCCACCTTTGAAAAGTATCTGCTTAGCTGAAAATTAGAGCATTTTTTTTTCAGTGACAGTCTTAGTTTCAAGTAAATGAATTTAGTAGCAATATCTAAAAATTTCTAGATGTTTCGCTATTATACACAGCCTGATAAGTCCTGCAAACCTTGACCTTTTTTTTTTCTCAAGAAAACCTTAATATTCAAGGTAGATTTCGATAATATTTCACAAGACTTAATGGGAGAATTTAAAAAAAAAAAATCAAGGTAAGGTTTAATGCAATTGATATAAAAACAATTTAACATGGGGCTTTCAATGTCAAGAACAGAAAATTACAGGTTTACCAACCTGGCAGGTCTGGAATTTAAACAAGAAAAATTATAATTACCAATAAAAAATCATTGAACAGTTTTACTGTATTTTACAAGTAAAACGCAAATACTTGACATTCAGCTCAAGCTCCTTAGGAGAAGCAAACAATTCTAAGCACACTTTTTAAGACTGCAAATATAGGAAGAGTCACAGAAATAGGCATTCTTAGCTACAAGCCAAAAGTGTATGTATATAAAATATTTCTATTTCAATACTCTGTGCTCAAATCTTTTTGTGTGAATATACATAAAAAATAGAATAATCTCCAACTATCTACAAAACATTGATTGGCTTAGTTAAAGAGTAATTCGTGAATCACAGGGTTTTAAAAAGTATGGGATAGTTAGAAAAAAATATGGTACGATGAAGGAAAAGTATATGAATAAAGTAATGAATCATGAAATCATTAAAAACTAATTTTAAAAAAATGTGCGTTTAATGGCTTAATGATTCAAGCGACTATCGCATGTAACAACTTTTTTAAATAAAGTTTTATTCATGCGATGTAGCCCGTAAATTAAATCATTAAAAATTAAATAAAAACAATGCTTACCAAATATTACAATTAACATATTTACAGAACCAAAGTTAGTGGGTTCAACTTTTGGCAATATTCTAAGCAGTTCAAATGTGATGTCATGGAATATATACAAAAGGCTTGCAGGACTCCTTCCAAGCTTTTTCACATTATGCGAACATAGCCTTGTAAAATCATAGAATTACAAGAGCAAATATCAACAGTAAAATGTTAACAGTAATGAACAAGCCGAGACAAAAAACTTTCATTACAAAAAACAAACAAAAAGATATGTTACTTGATGCCATTGCACGACGACAATTCAACAGACAATAAAACTACTATGTATGGCAATAATAAAATATTCATTGTACAAAATTAAGGTGATATGATACAAACATAAATGGCTTTAAACACAACACTCTATGCATGATGAGCTGACTGATTTTTAAAAAAAAATGATTATGCAATGACACAATAACAAATAAATTCTTGATGACAAAAAAAGTACTCTTGGCATGCGGTTTTCTTTTGTTCATCCTTCCCAACATTTTACGGGTACCGTTTAAAAAAAAAGTTAAAACAGTCTCACAACGCTCAGATCTTTTACGGTGATATGAGACGAGTACATAGTTTTTAACATTATGAAGTCTGTCGATATCTTAAAAAAAGGCGCCAGACTAGGGTACGAGAGAAATACTGTGTGCATTTTTTTTGTGGAATCACAAGTACCTTCAAGAAAAGAAACAGACTTTGGGGGGATGAGGTGCCCCCACCGTCGCGTAAGAGCTGCTAACGATAGCCTTCAGAATAATTCCCTTTCCCATTTCCCCCTCGGCAGATGGTTGTAGCAGGCCAGGCTGCTGTTTCCTTTTGAGAGGTCCACCGTCAGGAAGGTGGGTGGGGGATGGGTCTAGGTCCACCTGGATGGGAATAGAATGTACAGTTTTAGTCAAATTTACACCAGGGTTGTTATGTTTAAAACATTTTGTTTAAAACAATGGGGGACATTCACGCCATATCCACCCGAGTTCAATTCCAAATCACTGTTTAAAAAAAAAGCGGTTAGACAAGTTTGAGTAGTAGGAAAACAATAGCACGTGCTTCGATAGCTGTATAGGATAACATTAGCACGTGCTTCCCGAGCTGATGCATAACAAACCACGTGACGTCACATGAATGAATTCCCCATTGTTTTAAACATGTTTAAAGCATAGTAGTAATAAAAAACATGAAAACATGTTTAAAACAATTTTATTAATTATTATATGTTTTATAATTATTTATTGGCCAAATACAGTTCATTTAAGGAAATAGGTTTTATTTTAGGATATATGACCACGCTGTATTACCTTAAAGATTTTGATAAATAGTAGACCCTGATGGAATGGTAAACCTTGTGTAGTGTCACATGTGATACTTTAGGTCCCAAATGGGACACTATTGACATTTGTTAGAATTTATTATAGCCCCGCCCCTATTTGTGAGATTTATCATTGTAGTACATAATTTTAGTTAATTAAAATAATAGCAAACAAACTATTACATTATTAGTTTATAAATTCTTCTTCTATTAGCTTGATTCAATTAGACAGCAAATCGCCAGATAATGGAAGGATTTCTTGTATTCTATGATTCTTCGACAAAGAAAGATGCATATGCCTAAAATTATTATGATGAAAGTAAATATAGAAGACCAAAATGCAAAAAGAACAGTTTTTTATTTTAAACCTATACTATACAACTTGTTCAATAACCAAAATTTTATAGTTTAAAAAAAAACATGTTTAAAACAAAAAAACATGTTTTTTTCCAACCCTGATTTACACAAAGCCACCTGCTAACCCCAAAATTTTCAAAATCCTGTAATCATTTATCACACTAGGGGGCACGCCACCTGTTCACTATACTGCCATGGGCAGGTAAACTGCAGTAATCGCAACAAGGAGTTGTACCATTTTTGTTCCTAAATAAATTGTTTTTTCCCTTTTTTTTTTAATTGTTAGAGCAATTGAATGCTTTCAACAATGGTCCAAGTCACTATGGAATTTACTGCAGTTTTTTCTGCACTTTGTCAGATTGCATTGGCAGAATGTTAACTTCAATCCTTCTGCATCCAAGCGGGATTTGAATAATTTTTCCTAGACACTATTTTTATGTCAGGCTTATCATTCTAACAAGTGAAATATCTAATTATGAAAAGAAAATAGAAAGACTAGATTTTCCACACTCCTATTGTTTAAAGAACCTGGCAAATATCCATACATCAGTACTCCAATTTCAAGCCCCCTGAGCTAATTTGGGACATTTCCCTTTAAGAACTAAAACGCTCTTAGATTTATCAGAATGATACTTATACAATCTTGTGACGCGATTGACCCCGAGTCATAATTGCATGATGTCAGCTTTGTAAAAATGATGAGAGGGTGAAAAATACTTATTACACACCTAACAAATATATCACATGGACACAGAGCATCAATCGAGGAGACAAATACTTCCAGTAGTGAGGGTTCATACTCTATGTGTGATAGTGGAAATTCAGGAGTTTCTAAGGAGTTTTTCAGGAGTAGAGCAAAGTAAATTCAGGAGGCAACAAAGAAAAAAAAATGAAAGTTTTTTATTATTGTATTAGTCTAGTGACTCCACTGCATTCTGGGACATTAACTAATATCACAATTTCCAAACTCTGTTTTTCAACTACGCATGCACAGTTAGACATATTCCGAATAAAGTTGGGGAAAAAACAGTAGATAAATTAGAATAACAATTTGTGTCGTCAATATTTTGAGAAGATGGAAAAAAATATTAGGAGATGATACACAAATTTCAGGAGTTATAGGGGCCTTTATGGAAAAAAAATCAAATTCAGGAGTTTTTCAGGAATTTCAGGAGGCGTACTAACCCTGGGTGGTAGGTCTGCAAACCACAATTTTTTCCTACATGCCCATGTTAAAAAAAAAACTTACTGTATGGATCCTGGAGGTGCCCCTGCGAGTACGTGTGTGAATTTACCATTTAGGGTTAAACATGGAGTAAGGAAAAAATATTCGAGCACTTTTCAAGGACTTTTCCAGAAAAATTCAAGGACTAGATGTTGGTTGCAGGTTTCAACAATAATTTTTATGCAGTTAAAAATGTTAAAAACCATTTACAGTCTCTTTTTGTGAAGTATTCAGTCAAGACAATCACCATAATACTTGAAAAGTTTCAAAATGAAATTTATAAAATGCAGCTCTGCTAGGCACGCACTATGAAGAAAATGCCTTTTTCGCTTTTTAATCTCTATTACAGATACTTTGGTAAGCAAAATATTTTATTCACATTTCATAAATTATTTCTGCTAATTTGCTGCAAAAAGAACAATAAAAATGCTCAAACACAATCAAAACAAAAATTTATGAGATATTTTATGGGATAAACTTATTACAGTTATGAAAGATACAGGTAGATTGCTAACTGGGAAAAGATTTTAGTGACATCATAGCAGTTACATAATCGAGTGAGGTTTTACATGTTTTAGCCATCACGTGTTTCGGCAATCTCAAAGAGAAAATTTTTTATATCCAATTTTGCAATAAATAGTACAGATTTTTTTCAAGCATTCTAAATTTATTTTTAAGCACTTTCAAGGACCTAAAAATCAATTTTTTTTGTTCAAGCACTTTAGATTATTTTTCAAGCACTTTCAAGGACTTGAAAATGAATTGTTTTTATTCAAGCACTTTTCAAGGAGTGCACGAACCATTGCTAAATAGGGAAAACAAACAAATCTACCATTTGCCAACACGTAGAAAAGCCCCTCACCTGTACGGGTCCTGGAGGTGCGCCTGGGAGTAGGTGGCGGAGGAGGCGGTCGAGGGCTGCGCCATGTGCGCGGTGGTGGCGTTGTGCGTGTGCGCCTGCGTGTAGTTGGCGGCGAGCACCCCGGCGTGCGCGAAGCTCGGCAGGGAGTACTGCGCGTACGTCATGGCCAGGGACGTGGCGTGCGGGTTGGACAGGCCCGGGTGGGACAGCGCCAGGGACGTCGAGAACGAGGGGAGGGGCCCCGCGTTCGAGGTCTGGGAGGTGGTGCCCCCGGAGGACGAGGGGGGCGTGTTGAGCTGCGGGGAGGAGCTGAGGTCCTGGCAGGGAGAGAAAGGGCTGTTAGATGGTGGCCATCATGACATAAACTGGGTATGTATGTACAGCAAAGCTGCGTTTATACATCCAGAATCGTACCCAGGTCTTTTCTCACCCGACAGTAGGGATAACCACGATAATTAGGGAATACCAAACAGCCAGGCGTTTACAACACACGTCTTTGATGTTTACCCGGGTGTTTGGCAGTGCAGTTTTGAATACAACGCAATTTAAAAGGAATGATTTCTTCAATAAAATTCTAACCCAATTAAAGTTTTCTGAAATAAATGTATCTAAGTTTATATACTCAGTTTCACGTACAGTCACACACAAATTTTTCGAATTTAATTCCAACTCAGAAACCAAAAAGTAACTAATTATAAACTAATAATAAAGAAATACTTTATGTATTCAAAACATCAATACTAAAGCAATCATGCTGCTACCTATTATTTAAAATAATCATCATCATATACCATCTTATTTGTACGACATTTTTAACAACAAACAGAAATGATAACTCAAATATTAAAGATAAGTAACCCAAAACTTTAACTTTCAAAGGCTTGTAAGAACTTAGTATCCGAATCCGATGAACTGACGAGTCAAGAAAACTTTGCTACATACACAAGCGTTTTAGTAAAAATTTGCTGCAAAATATTAATAATTAACTTTTTTAATCTGCAGGCTCTCATTGATTAATTGTATGTGATAAAAACAAATTGTATAAATATATTGCACAGAAAAATGTTAAATTACTAAAAACAGCTTAATTTTTTTTTCTTACAACAATTTATATAAATCCATTACAGGAAAAGGAGTTATCACTCATGAGCCTATCAGGCACTTGGTTATCATCCAGTCCTTGAGATGATCCATTAACTCCCTTTTTTTTAAATATAAAAACGGGTAATGATTTTTTTAATAACCTGAAATTGTCCGAGTAAAAATATTTTCCACATAAGACGTTCCCTGTTTTATGTATGAAAAATCATGATAAATGCACACATATTATGAATGCTACCTGCGCAGAATATATGAAGAGCTTAGTGGAAGAATGTGCTAAGTGACAAAAAGGTGAAAACGAGAAATTAAGCTTCTAAGTTTTTCGTTTGCACTTCGATACATTAAAAAGGGCACTTGTATTAAAAGGTGAAAAATGTACTAACTTTTAAGTTCATGAAAAAGGGGAACTTGTTATTGTTAAAGAAGTTAGTAATGTGTTCATGGACACAAAAATATAAATTTTCTTTTAAATGTCGCTTAAGCACGTTCTTCCACTATACTGAGCTCTTCATACGTCAGGGTTCGTATTCAATCTATGATAGCGAAATTCAGGAGTTTCTAAGGAGTTTTTCAGGAGTGCAGCGATGTAAATTCAGGAAGTATTGCGAAATAAATTTGAGTACTTGGGTTTATTATTCTATTGGTCTAGTGACTTAGACAGAGAATGAAGGAAACAAGGGGTGTAAAAATGTTGTGAAAAATTTGAAGCTTCAGTGTAAAAGTCAACTCCTTTCTTTTGTGGGGGGGGGGGGGATTGCCTATTTTGGAAATAATTAATTTTCGTGACTTTGTTTTAATTTCATGACTTTTTCTACCGTTAGACATTCTAATAAGGTACAACAGAAAAGCGACTGTTAAAAGTGAAAAATGGTTCATGTTAATTTTTTCAGGAGAGGGAGGGGGGAATATCAATAGATGATACACACATTTCAGGAGTTATAAGGGTCCTTAAAAAATATAAATGAAATTCAGGAGTTTTTTTAAGGAATTTCAGGAGGCGTACGAACCCTGCATGTGCACAAAATGTGTTACATGTGCAGCAGGAGGATTTACTGAACGGTAACCCTTGGCGATCTTTCCAAAATCGCGCCAAAAGTCAGCCGAAAACCCAACCAAAATTATATGAGGGGTTGTTAGGACAGGTTTGAATTATCTTCGCATTGGAGCTACACGAAGTAGAGCCGAAAAACGTGTTTGTTCATTCAACACTGGCTGTTCGGAAAACGGCATCGCTGCAAGAATTCGAATCATCAGTCGAAGTCAGACGGTTGACACAATAACTTATTTATCGCCAAATCCAAAAAATCGTACAGTATATCTGATCCTTTTACAACTATTAGATAGCACATGTGGGAACTTAAGTGACGATAAGTTACCTGTGCAGCAGGAGAGGACGCTGTTGAGGCGGGGGTGGAGCACCCGGAGGGGGGAGTGGGCTGGGAACGGGTCATTTGCTGCTGTTGTTGTTGCTGGGAGTTGCCCTGTTGTTGCTGACACATGTTGAAGTTGTCAGAAGGGCTGCTGCGGTTTTCCTCCTCCGCTGCTGCGCGGGCCTTGGCTGCTTGCGACTGGGCTTCGAGGTTTTGCTGGAAGGAATGGGTGCGGTTTAGTTATGACTTATGACTTTCTTGGTAGGGGGCAAGTTTGCCGAACACTGCGACCTTAGGTCTATTGTATTCAACCCCAGAAATGACAATCACAAGAGACACACAAAGACAGAGACAACAGCAACACTTAGACAAAAAACTTTTATTGACGGACAGAAACATCCATGCCATGACCGGGACTCGAACCCGAGCCCACCAGCTCCAAGTGCTAACATGTTAACCATTGTGCCAGTGGGCCGACTGCGGTTTAGTTTGTTTTGATAAGTTTTGCAATGGTTTTTAAATACTGTAAGTGTTCAGTTTTGCTTTGGATACCTAGGGTAAAGGGCTCAAGTTTGCAAGTAAATATTGGGACCAGTAGTTGCAGGAATGTAGTAAGTATAAGAGTGGAAATAAATTCACAAACAGTTGACTTGAAATGGATAAACTTTAAAATAAAATCTTCTTAAAAGTATGTTTTGCAGACAAAAACAAATAATTACAATCTTAGTACTTTTTCAAAATAAAGCAATTTTTTCTTATTTATTAAGGAAAAAAACTTGTTTAAATTTAAAGAAAATAGATTTTTCATTTAGCAAAAATACACCAAAAGCCTTGAGAACAAATAAACAAAAACTGATGACAATGACTAAATGGCAAGTTAGAAATATTCTTAAACAAGGAAAAGATGTGCGAAGATTTTAATACTTTAAAATTGTTCGATCAATGATTTGGTTTCCCTTGCATATATGGGAATTCAATGCACCTTATTTTACAATGACAATAAATTTTAAGAAAAATACAAAAAAAGAAAGATGAAAGGTTAAATATAAAATAACACTTTCACCATCAAACATTACATTACTTTTTACAAGTAAAACTAATTTTACGGCCGCAGGCACAAAATCATTTACTTTTTTTTCCAACAGATATTTTCATAAAAAAGAATTATGCAATACTGAAGACAACTTAAACAATATTGCTCTGTTAATATTGCTCTTTTAATTGATGATAGCTTTAAAATGTAAAATTGTTTCAGCCCTCTAATTTTGATGTGCGTATTAATCAGTAACATTTTATTTAATCACCAATATTCCTTCATCCCCACCAATATTTCATTTTAAGCTCCCAAACCACTAAATGAAGGCGTTTTAAATCAGATAGGAGAAATCTGCATGCATTTGTATTAATTAGTCAAAGGGCTTGTTTCAACACTTTGTCAAAGAAAACAACTAATGAAATTGCAGTATGGAGAGTGTGACATCATAAGATATAATCCCATACCAATCAACAATCATAGCCAGGATAGTAAGTTATTGTATAAAAAAAAGATACATTTAAAACTGTTTCAATAGTAAAAATTTACACCAATTAAAACAGGGTTCATACTCTATCTACGAGGCGTGTTTTTTAAGTAAGTACCGTTTTGCCACACAGAGGGCGCGGCGCTGCGATCGGCGTTCTGAGCATGCGCACTGTGTACCTACATCTCTTGTCTACTCACTGACGATATTGCAATCCGATTTGTCATTGTTTTACGTTTTCTGCTGAGTGTTTAAAATGTCTCCGATAACCGTGAGTCCCGCCGACTGTTATGTATGGTCTGTTATAAGATTTCTTAGTGCTAAAGGCCTAAAATCAATCGATATTCATCGTGAGATCTGTGCAGTTTACGGACAAGACATTATGAGTGATGGAATGGTAAGAAAGTGGGTGAGATCATTTAAAGAAGGCCGCACGAATGTTCATGATGAACAACGGAGTGGGCGTACTCCTTATTCAGTCGTTAATGAAATTTTGGTGCAGCAAGTGGACAATAAGGTGAGAGAAAACAGACGCTTTACCATTCCATCACTCATAATGTCTTGTCCGTAAACTGCACAGATCTCACGATGAATATCGATTGATTTTAGGCCTTTAGCACTAAGAAATCTTATAACAGACCGTACTTAACAGTCGGCGGGACTCACGGTTATCGGAGACATTTTAAACACTCAGCAGAAAACGTAAAACAATGACAAATCGGATTGCAATATTGTCAGTGAGTAGACAAGAGATGTAGGTACACAGTGCGCATGCGCAGAACGCCGATCGCAGCGCCGCGCCCTCTGTGTGGCATAACGGTACTTACTTAAAAAACACGCCTCGTATAATAGTGAAATTCGGGGATTTCTAAGGAGTTTTTCAGGAGTGCAACATTGTTAATTCAGGTGGTAAAGAGGAATAAAATTGAACATGTTTGCTTATAATCATATTCATCTTGTGACTTCACTGCACTTCAAATGATAAAAACAGAAGAAAAAAAATCTTTTAAAAAGTGGTGCAGTCCATTCTGGGACATTTAACTATTATCACTATTCTGAACTTTATTTTTCCAATGCGCATGTGCAGTAGACTCAATTCTGAATAAAGTACGAGGGGAAAACAGCAAAGAAAGGAGAAAATCAATTAGTGTTGCAAAAACAATTTCAGGAGGGAGAACAATATTACGAGTTTAGATATAAATTTTTAGGAGTTAATAGGGCCCTTAGAAAAAAATTATGAAATTCAGGGATTTTAGGAGGCGCACAAACACTGTAAAATGAATTAAACTGCTTACCGTTCTCCTATACTCTTCCATGGAATGCTCATACCGCAGTTTTGCTTCCAGCTGCTGCTCAACATATGGTTGTTTGTCTTCGTCTGTCATACCTCGCCATCTTTCACCACCTATTAAAAAAAGATAGGCTTAGGTAAGAAAGATGTAACTTGGCACAGAAGTAATTAAACACTAATACAAACTTAACTTCTTGGTGCAAAAGCCCATCAGTGGGCCAAGGCCAGCAATACTCATTTCAGCTTTCGTGACCTAGGGCTCTGGGGTGCTAGGCATATGTCCCAGTAAGGTGAACAGCCTCACGCATAACCCCCAGTGTTTAGTTCCCAAGCATGCTTGGTAACCATTTTATCGACCCACTCAAGGGATGAAAGGATGGGTCAATGTCGTACAATCCGGGACTCGATCGCCGGACTTGTGGTATGGCAATGCGTAGCACTACCACTATGCCACTGGGCCCAAATCAATAGTAATACTTTTGCTTAAAAACAATGCAAGATATTAAGTTTTCACTTGGGGTTAAATAATCTAATCAGTATTTTTACCAAACATTTAAGCAATTACAATTAATGAATGAATAGGTGCCATATGTATAAGTATATACACGAAGTACTGAAAAATTCCTTTATAGTTTGTTACCATGAAAGTTATTTAAAATGCATGTGACAAATTATATATTGCCTAGTGTGACCAGTTACTTATACTGTGTTTTCATGACAATAATTTACCTAAAGACAAAATTCATGACTATTTATATAGGAGGAAACCATGTAAATTGTTTAGAATCAAATTTTAATGAGTTTAACAAGAACTTGGACAATAACTTAAACAAGTACAATATAGATTAATATTGTTGGCTAGTTACCTACTGTTTCCGGCTTTCTATTTCTGGCCCCTAGGCAGACCACACATACCCAGGGTTCATACTATGATAGTGAAATACAGGAGTTTCTAAGGAGTTTTTCAGGAGTGCAGCAATGTAAATTAATTATAACAGGGGGTAAATTTGAATAAATTTGTTTATTATCGTATTAGTCTATGGACTTCACCGCACTTGAAATGATGAAGCAAAAGGAAATAAAATTTCAAAGTTTGGCGTTGCATTCTGGGATATTAACTATTGGCACGATGTCCGAATTCTACTGTGCATTCTCACTAGACTTATTGCAAATAAAGTATGGGATGAAAAAGGCAAAGAAAGGAGAAAAACGATTTACATTAACATAGTCAACTTCTTCAAGAGAGGGTGAAATATATCAGGAGATTTGACACAAATTTCAGGAGTTATAAGAGCCCTTAGAAAACAATTATGAAATTCTGGAGTTTTTCAGGAAATTCAGGACAGGGTGGCTAAAAAATCCCAGAAAAAAAAGTTCCCTGATATTTCTATGATTTCCCTGATACTTTCACAAAAATTTCCCTGATTTTACAATTACCTAGAAAACATGCAATACACACAATTCAATGTAGTACAGAAAATTTAACCCAGACATTGCGGGTATTTAAGACTTTCCGCCGGAATATGTAAGGCTACTTAACTTTTCTTCATTTCCGAAAATCTGAATAAGTTGAGAGGAATCGTGTGATCAGAAAATTATTTTATAACATGATCTGTGAGAGAGATTAATCTTTCCTCCAAGATTGGTCATTCAGGAAAATAGTATTAAAAAAAAAATTTAATCAAAAGTCCGTAGTAGTGATCCCAAGAACCTAAACCTGCTGTTTAAATAATCCAAAATGGAAAAAGTTCCCTGATATTTTGCAAAATTTGAAAAATTACATGAGAATTCCCTGATATTTCCAGAATAAAAAAGTTCCCTGGGAATTCCCTGATTTCCAGGTTCTGTTACCACCCTGCAGGAGGGATACGAACCCTCCTTAATTTTGAACCATGGTCAAGTGACAAGCTTAATACCTTTGAAAATGATGCTTACCTAGTTTTGCCATAGCTGCCACACCACCTTCAGGCTCCTTCCCAGCCATTTCTTTCCTGAAATCAGCCATGAATATCATAAATGCTGTACCAGGACGCTTTGGCTTATTAACATCTCTAGCTGGTTTGTATATGGACATCTGAAAGACCAAGCAAAAATCACTTGTTAATTTCGGCACAATTTAAAGAAACAAATATTTCAATACTTGAATATATATTTTATTAGTGTAACAATGAACAATACCATACAGATGTACCTCAAGCATCAAAATGAAAAGCTGTTCTTTACTTAAGTTTTATATTTAATAAAGTGGAGTTTGCTTGATGCAGGGTTGATTAGTAAGTTATGAAAACTTAAGTAATTTTAGATTTATTAGATATATTTTATCTTACAACAACAAAAAGGTAAAAATTAATAGTCACCACATGAGGATTGTCAAAATAGGGGATTAAAAAATTTGATATCCATCGTTATTTCATTTTGATATCCATCGTTATTTTATTATCGGGCCTAAGTGTCTTAAGTTTAATTCACTTCACAACTTAATTTTTAAAAATACATAATAAAAAAAATCTGTTATATAAACTAGAATGTCAAAGCTTTTGAAAAATAGTGATACAGGAGCAGCTTAACTATTAATGGGCTTGTTTTGCATAGTACTGAAAGAAGAAAAAAATGAAATCACAGTATGAAGAGTGTGACATCATAAGACACATTCCCATTGCATTTTTAAAAAATGTTGCAAGAGAGCTCAAGCAGATTTCCGAGGTCTTGCAAAAAAGTTATCAAGATGAACTATAAAAAAGGTCAAAAATGGGGGCTACCCCCTATGAAGCAAAATTTAATCTTCACAAACCTGCGTGTGAACAGATAGAATATCACATATTGTTACTTTTGGTATGTATTACAGACAGATGATTTCTAAAAATCTATGATAGCTTCCCATATTTTACAACAATTAAAAAACCACTTTAAAATCATTTCAAATTATATTAATATAAAATTATTACTGATTGTATACAACAGGTAAAAAATATTTGGATCAGTTATTAGATAAAAACAAGCCAACTCACCTCGCGCTTATACCTCTCCCTGTCCCTTCCTGCAGATTCCAGAAAAGGTTCTTTCTGTTCTTCGTTCATTGCATTCCACTTTGCAGCACATTCCTTGCCAAATTCTCCTATCTGCAAAGATTTTAACATTGAGTCAAGTATATTATATTATAATACAAATCTATAACATTTTCACTAAATTCTAACATTCAAGGCAAAACAAAGAAAATGTTTTATTTTATTTTTTAAAAAAAATTCACTTGACTACAATTTTTTTTCTATATGTGTGCAATAAGGCATTTTCCCAGTCTCCTTATACTTATACAAAAATCAAACATAAAATGTCAAAACAAGTTTTGTGTTAATTTAACACCATGAATTTTTTTTATGGATTTGCAGATCATAGAGATATTTATATTTTATATGACAATGCCTTTGATAATTTGACAATCATTCAGATTCAGTGATGTGCCAAATTGGTGAGTTTTTGTATCTCGCTGATTTCCTAAAGGTAAATTGTTTGCTAGCAATGGAATAAATTAAATATAAATCTATGAGTTTTTAATTAGATACCTCAACCTGCATTATTTATGGATTCTAAAATAGAATAATGCCCAAAAAATATGTTTACATTGGCAAAAATTCATGAAATGTGATTTCTTGACAGTTAGAAATTGACAATTTTAATTCTTGACAATTAGAAAGCTATCCGGACCTAACAGTCCCTTTCCAAACATCTTTAATGATTTTTTGTTGTCTCAAACTTAATCATTTAAGATATCTTGTATTTATTAATGAATTGACAAAAAACAACTAAACAGGAATCGCATGTTTTTTTTCCTCAACTGTATTATAAATAAAATATCCATGTCATCCTAACCTTATATGGAAGAATCATCACATCAACAATGATTTCGACATTCTAAGATTGCTAATAAACAGTTTGCTTAAACTTTTGACATTATCTACTTTCTGATAAAAACTTAATACGCAAAATTTATAATAAGCTGAAAATTAAAATATAGGTTTAAAAAAATATACCTACCTCTTACACCATGCTAAGCAATTTAACAGTACTTGAAATTAAAATTACATTAACAATTTTGTAATAAACCACTATTAACCCAGAATTAACTTAATATCCCAGTAGCAGAACTTTCTGAATGTGGCTGCAGCACGACTTTTTTAGAAAAAATTTAGCCGCAGGGAATAAGGACTGCCCCTCCCCCCATTTGACGTTAAAGATTTACCGTACACCGGCAAGCGGCTGTGTTTATCTGGAAATATGCAGTTGAACGCTTTGCAAAAATATAAACTATTCACCATTCTGCAGTACAAGAGAATGTGTATATATTACAAATGTATCATTTAAATATCAAATTTGCCTTGCATACACTTTTAATGAATTCATCTCAAACAAGTAAAACTTTTTTTAAAAATAGTCCAGTGTTTCAACAATAAACAAGATCGGTTGAAGCATCTATTTGTTTCCGAATCTTTAATTTTATTAAACCAGGGATCGAAATTAGCGAGAGCACCGTGCACCTAAATTTTTTTTTAAAAAAATCAAGAAACTACGGCGATGCGAAACTTCGGGGAAACGAAAGTGGCGGAAATCCGGGGATCCGAAAGTCGCGGAACTCCGGGGATCCGAAAGTCGAGAAACTACGGCAAATTGAAAGTCGTGGAACTCTGAGGATCCGTAGGTCTCGAAACTACGCCGAATTGAAAGTCGCAGAATTACGGTGAACTGAAAGTCGCGGAACTCCGGGGAACCAAAAATCGCAATCCGAAAATTCGAGAGTTTCGGCAATTTGGCCGCAACCCCCTAATCGGGCCGCAGCATATGCTGCCGTGCTGCGCGGTTTCTGCTACTGGGTTTAATATTATTTAAAGCTTCCTCTTAAGGGGACATCCAAAAATGATGTAAGGTTTTTAGGGTGAGCAGAACCTCACCTAATCTCACGAAGGGGGAGAGACAGTCTAGAGACAATTATTTAATTTTAAATTTTTTTAAAAATGAATCGTAGAAGATAATATTCATTGTGGCTTTCTGAAGCATAGTTAAAAACGCTTAGGGGAAAAAAACAGTTCATTCCTTTATAGGTTTGATTGGCCTTAGATTTGATCTGTTCTTTTATTAGTTTCAATTCAGACAAAATGACACATGTTCCAAGTATTTTCACACTTCAAAAAAAAGTAGACAAAATGTGCACTGTATATGATTTTTAAGTACTCACTATCATCAGATGATGTAGCTGCTATTTGAACTATCGAATTTTTGGGTTGGGTTTGACATTAATTATTATACGAGTTTAGAAAGTTTCTGGGATATCAGACATCGAGATGGAGGGGTTCAAGCCAAATCTCGCATTGGGGGAGTGAAAAAAATGTTAAAACAGAATTGTGTAATTTATGAACTCCTCCTAGCAAGCCACTCTGAATCATATTTAGAAATACTATTTACAAAATATAAATACCATCCAACCTTTAGTTTAGGACTATTTTTCAAAAGGCACACAAATTACACTCAACGACCTCACCTTGGGAATCTCCCTCCCGCTCCTCTTCAGCTCCTCCCTGTACCACTGGGTGAAGTGGATGTAGGCCGTGGTGGCCCTCTTGGGCGGCGGTATGCCGTCCTTGTTCAGCTTGTACTTCTTCTTCGCCTTGCCCCCGCCGGCGTGCTGGTGGTGCGCGCCCCCGTGCCCCACGTGGTGCTGTCCAATGTGACTGTTGCCACTGCCGGAGGAGCCCAGGGACCCGTAGGAGTAGTGGTAAGCAGCATTGCTGTTGCCCAGGGAGGAGCCGTAGTTGCCCTGGTTGTTGACCGACAGGTTCAGGGCGGTGGGCAGCGACGCCATCTGCCCCATGGCGGAGTGGAGGGACGAGCTGTTGGCGGCGTTGACGGCCGCCGCGTGCTGCGCCATCGCCTGCTGGTAGTTCTCGTACTCCGAGGAGATGGACATGTTCTGGTGCCGGAACGGGAGGCCATCTGGAAGATTGTTCTGGTTAGAGTGGTGGGCTGTCGGAAACGGATGAAAAAGAGAAAGTGGTGTTATGTTGGGATCAGGATAGACACTCATAAATTTCCCTTTAATTTCAACAACTCATTATTCAAGAAGTTAAGGGCACCACAAATGAAAAAAAAAAGTGATGCACAGCCAATTTTTAGAAACATAATAGAAATTCAATGATTGCGCTACACATTCTGGTGCCGGAATGGGAGGCCATCTGGAAGATTGTTCTGGTTAGAGTGGTGGGCTGTCGGAAACGGGTGAAAAAGGAAAGTGGCGTTATGTTGGGCTCAGGATAGACACTGTCATACATTTCCCCTCTTATTTATTCAAGAAATTAAGGGCACCACAGATGAAAAAAAAAAGCTATGCTGCAAACCCAATTTTAGAAACTCAATGATTGCGCTAAACATTAACATTCTGGTGCAGGAATGGGAGGCCATCTGGAAGATTGTTCTGGTTAGAGTGGTGGGCTGTCGGAAACGGATGAAAGATAAAAAATGAAATTGGTGTTATGTTGGGTTCAGGATAGACTC
The DNA here is from genome assembly GCA_023701765.1 of Hylyphantes graminicola. Classification (NCBI taxonomy): domain Eukaryota; kingdom Metazoa; phylum Arthropoda; class Arachnida; order Araneae; family Linyphiidae; genus Hylyphantes; species Hylyphantes graminicola. The sequence continues at coordinate 52,825,050 of CM043120.1, read as the reverse complement.
AATGATTGCGCTAAACATCAACATTCTGGTGCAGGAATGGGAGGAAATCTGAAAGATTGTTCTGGTTAGAGTGGTGGGCTGTTGGAAACGGATGAAAAAGCGGTGTTGGGTTAGGTTTAGGATTGACACTGTCATACATTTCCCTTTTTAATTTCAACTCATTATTCAAGAAATTAAGGGCATCACAAATGAAAAAAAAGCTATGTTGCAAACCCAATTTTAGAAACATAATAGAAACTCAATGATTGCGCTACACATTCTGGTGCCTGAATGGGAGGCCATCTGGAAGATTGTTCTGGTTAGAGTGGTGGGCTGTCGGAAACGGATGAAAGATTAAAAAAAAAGAAATTGGTGTTATGTCAGGTTCAGGATAGACACACTGTCATACATTTCCCTTTAATTTATTCAAGAAATTAAGGGCACCACAAATGAAAAAAAAAATGATGCAAAGCCAATTTTACAAACATAATAGAAACTCAATGATTGCGCTAAACATTAACATTCTGGTTCAGGAATGGGATATAATCTGGAAGATTGTTCTGGTTAGAGTGAGTGGTGGGCTGTCGGAAACGGATGAAAAAGGAAAGTGGTGTTATGTTGGGTTCAGGAAAGACACTGTCATACATTTCCCTTTTATTTAGTCAAGAAATTAAGGGCACTACAAATAAAAAAAATTGATGCAAAACCAATTTTTAGAAACATAATAGAAACTCAATGATTGCGCTACACATTCTGGTGCGAGAATGGGAGGCTATCTGGAAGATTGTTCTGGTTAGACTGGTGGGCTTGGATAAAAAAAGTTGGTGTTATGTTGGGTTGAGTTCAGAATTGACACACTATTATACGTTTCCCTTTTATTTCAATTTATAAAGAAATTTAGGGCATCAAAAATGAAAAACAACAATGAAAAGACAAAAAGAGCAATCCAATTTCAAAGAAATAACATAAACTCAATGTGGTATGGACATTGGAAATTAATGAAAAGGAAAGTGGTGTTATGTAGGGTTACATTCAGGATTGAAACTGTCAAATATTTCACCTTTATTTAAATTCATTAATCCATAATTTAAGGGCACACACAACAAGGAAAAAGAACTAAGCCGATTCAAGAGACATAATATAAACTCAATAATTGGTTAGTGGTAGGATGTTGGAAATGGATGAAAGGAAATTGATGTTTTATTGGGTTAGGTTCAGGATTGACAGACATGTCATAATTTCCATTTTACTTTAATTCATAAAGAAATCAAGGGGAATGGTAGGCCAAAGGAAATAAAAAGGAAAGTGGGGTTATGTTGGGTTAGGTTTAGGGTTTCCCTTTTATTTCAATTCGTATAGGGCACCACAAATGGGCCATCATCATCAACATATACAGGTATAAGAAATAGGGTTTATTTTAATAGGACTTGATCAATGCATCTGCATTGAATAAAAACAACCACAAGCTATGTCATCAGCAGATAATGCCACCGGCCTTAAATACATCCAAATCAGGGCTCGAAAAAACTCATAAATTTTACCCGTCCCCGTGAACGGCTTTAATAACAAACAACGTATACCTCGTTAATAACCTCGAATAATAACCTCGAGGTTATAACCTGGTTAATAACCTCGTTAATAACCCTTTAATAACCTCGTTGCGTCCTTTGAAATTAACCCATCAACCTCTATTCCTTTAAATAACTTTTAAATAAAAAAATCTCATTTTCTTTTATTTATTACAAAGAAACATTAATATAAATTGCATAATGAATTAGTAGTTACAAGGATTGCATTATATAGTAATAAAAAAATACTAGGCTACTAATAGTAACCTATTAATCTAGTATTTTTTTATGAAATAATTTAAATTGCAAAGTTAAGTTATCCAGAATGTCAATTATCTGATGGTACTATGTCTTTTAAATAATAAATATAAAATGACGTTTGCCAGTTCCATAATCAAGCCAATGATTTAGAAGTGTTTGCACAGAAATCTGACAGGGCTTTTCCATTTCGGTAGATGTTTATTATATGATTTCGTTTAACGCATCTTGCTTAAGAGCAGTGCATAATGCGTTTCATACTGAATTATTAATTTCTTCGTTCAAAACCCAAATGCACTTGCCAACAGAACTTTCCTTTTATTTACATAAGCATGCGTATCATTTGGTCTTACGAAAGGACAGGATTTCTAAATTAGAAGGTAATTTTAGAAGTAAGGCTCTTGTAAGGTAACAAACATTTTAAAATGTATCATGAGCATTAACATGTATCATGAGTATTATTTCATTGTGTCATTTATTGTATCAAATGTTTCATGAGTATTAGGTTGAGTCATTGAACTAAAGATTTTTTTTTTGTTAATTTCCGCCTAAATCTTGCAGAGTTCTTGACATTTAATAAAAATCAAAGAACAATAAAAATCAATTTTTGGGGAAATGGAAGTCCATGAGGACGTCATATTCGAGTAATTTGTTTTCCCGGTAGCAGAAACCGTGCAGCACTGCTGCAGCCCGATTAGGGGGTTGTGGCCAAATTGCCGAAACTCTCGAACTTTCGGATCGCGATTTTTTGATCCCCGGAGTTCCGCGATATCAATTCGACGTAGTTCCGCGACTTTGGGAAGCCCGCAGTTTCACGACTTTCGGGTTCCTTGTCGGTTTTTATTATCTGCAGCCATATTTTTTCCTTGAAAATCGTGGTGCAGCCAAATTCAGAAAGTTCTGCTACTGGGTTTGTTGTCCTCAGTGAATTTTTGACCGCCGAGGACGGGCGGGTTTTCAAGCCCTGCCTAAATGCATGAATAAAAGACATACTACAAGGAAACTTATCAAACTTGTAGACTAACTGTGGAAATAACATGTTCATATTATTATATTTGTTGAAGAAATACGCTTTTTTTGCAAAATATCAAGGTGCCAAGATGTGAAATGTTCTTAACTTTCAATAGACTTCTCTAGGCAATAATCTGAAATTAATCTGAATGGCGATCCCATGTTAGGAAAACGTCGAAGATTCTACAATCAGGAAAACTCTAGCGATCCGAAAATCAGCAAACTCTGGGATTAATAAATGCATCTGTCAATGTTCTAGTATCACTCAGGAGATTTTATAATAGGTATAGGAAAACTTCTAAGATTCATATATCCAAAAACTGACGATCCTAATAGATATAGATACCTGGAGACTCTTCCGAAAAATAAAAAACACATCCCATAATTGGATTTGTATGAGATGTATGAATTACCCATCCTGCATGTTATACTTAAAAAGGTATTTTGATAAAATCCTGCATCATAGGCCCACCCAAATGACAAAACTGAGATTTTGGAAGATCTCTGAATACATTAACATCCACAGAGAGCTCAGATTCATTGTAATCTGTGCATCAAAATTGGTAGCAAACATATTGCAAGCATTTCTGCTATTTAATGGTTAGCAGAAAAAAAACAGATTAATGAATTGGATTAGAAACTGCTTGATTATGAAAATGAAGCCATGCTCAAAAATCGCTGGTATTTAAAGTAAAGTTTGTCCAATTTGTTAATTAGGGGTAGAAATTTACTGTACGGTAACCATTGGCGAACTTTCCGAAATCCTGCCAAAAGTCTGTATTCTGGCGACTTTCCAAAACAGAAACCCAACCCAAATGAGCAAAATAATGGTCAGATAGGGTTGCAGGAATAATTCATCGTTACGAAGTCAGACAGGTTGCCATACTATTTATCGACAAATCTGAAAAATCCCACCAATAGTTACCGTTCAGTAAAGGTGATCCTTAAAGGGAAATATGGATACACCACAAGTTTCGTGTCCTGGCATGATAGTTTACAATTTCATTACAATCGACATTTCCCATACAAACAACTCTTTTCGTTTTTTTAAAAAAGCAGTAAAAAATTAAGTTAATAATTAAGTCATTTTAAACACGATAAATTTGATGGTTCAGTTATGCAATCAAAACAGAAATACAGAATTAGCTTAAGATAGTTCGATTTTGTCTTCAAAAAACACACAATTATCTTTTATAACAAACAAGTTATCATTTCTCCAAACATCAAAATTCATTAGATTTGCATTTAAAATTTCAAAATTATTGCATCAAAGGGAAAAATATGAAACATAGAAAAAAAATTTGAGTAATAAACCTTGGCAAGTTAACCTAATTGTTATGCAAAACCCCAAAATATAATATATTTAAAAAGTAATTAAAAAATAACTATGCAACAGCTTGCAGCAAGTGAAAACTTATTATTTAACCTTTTCGTACACAAATATAAACATTGCACATGAAATAACATACAAAATACAGAAATCAATTAATTCACATTTATTCCGGCAAAATCGAAATATAAAATGGCACTCGAGTTACAAAAATATCCCGCGCCGGAATGGAAAAGAAATTGCTGACCTTTATTCGAAAACATGCCTTCAGCCACAATGTTTACACTCGAAGCTAGCTGTCAACCAAATCAATTTAGCAAGTCCACACCACGAAAAACATTTATCGGTATCCACAAAAAAAGATGCCTAAACTGCCATTGTATCAGACGTCCGAAAAGCTTACTTTAAATAATCGATACCGATCAAAATGCGTATCTACTGAGCATTTAAAAAAAAATAAGAAAAACAAGGCTTAATGATGACAAATTCATAAACAAAGAAAACCGCGAATAATTTCCCGCGCTAATCTAGCAGACGATTTTTTTTGGTCAGTAGGTATCGTTGTCGGAGCAAAAAAAAAGCGTGTCAGAACGTTTTAAATTAAAAATCTTCAATCGATTAGTTGAAGGGGGGGGGGGGAGGTTTCTAATTCTACCCCCACCTATTACCCCCCCTTGTAGCTTTTGTTCAGAATCCATAAACTCGATGCAGTACAAACGCGGGAACCGTTAGGGGCAAACAACCAATAATCGTGTTTCAAATGACAGGGCTTGACCATGTGTTTGGTGCAAGATTAGGGGATGACATGGTTAGCTAACTAAGTTTAATTATTATTATTAATGCAAGCGCACCTATTACAGGCTGATTAGTTTTGCATGCAAATGTGCGCAGCAGAACTATCGCCGCCGTGCCATAACTCATACAAAATGGCGGGAAAGGTTAGTGTCTTTAAATTTCGGATATTCTTGCAGAAAAATGAATTTAATTGGGTCAAAAAAATCAGTTAGGGTGTCAATTTTTAATAGAACATCAACATACAATATTAGGGAAATAAGATAAAGCGTTTACTTACCCATGCTTTGTGATGAGTATTCAAAATTATGATTTTAATTTTTCTCCAATGAGTCTCACATACGACAAAGCGACGCTGTACTACATCTACAGTGTTAGAAAATACTCTCAAACGCAAACATTATCATTTGACATAATATTTACGTAAAAAAAAACTTTCTTTTTTTATAAATGGAACTTTCGGAAAACTAAAGTAAACATTAGGATTTTTTTGGTTTTTAACATTAATTATTTTTGTTTTAATAAAAATTATTTTTTTAACGTTTGAAAATTGATTTTATCAAGTCGAAATCAATAAAAATCGTAGTAGTTTAGGAGCAATTAACGGGAAATTTTAAAAGGTTTGTATCTAAATAAAAAAATTTTAATAGTTTATTAACAAGAGTTATGAAAAGTGTTGTATTTATTAATAAAGTTTGTTAAGTTGTCTTTTACGTTTAATTATTGAAAAAAATTGCTTCATTTTTGTCAAATTACCAAACTATGACAAAGCTGATAAATGAAATCAGAAGTAAAGGCGTAAAATAAGAAGAAAAAATTTTTGCCCCTATCGGGTTGTTTCAGTGACGTCACTACTCACTCCACGGTTTTTTCCTTTTTGCCCAGTATCTGCTGTTAATGTTCTTTACGTGCAAATTGTTTTTAATCCTCCTATTTATTCAACTGTATCGGTTTTAATTCTATTAAATTTCAAATGTAAAAATAAAGCATGGGTTATTTGTGGGAAAGAAGCACAGAAAACAATTCTGGAAGAAACTGCGACGTCCACTAGATGCTTGACTGTTCTAGTTTAGACGAGCTAGCTGACAGCCCCGGGTGGTTTCTTTATGGGGTAAGAGCGTAAGGCAACGAATCTTTTTCCAAAATAACCATCTAAAAAAGAATAGAACGCTTTCATGGAAAAAAAATAGTTAGAAACATCGAAAGTTAAAAAACCGAATAAAATATTAATTAAAAACCCTTTCTTGATTTTCTTAATATGAGATGTTGGGTCCGAATTATTTTTAGCCTATTTTTTTTTTAATTCAGAGAATTTAAAAAAAAATGAAAAAGTAGGTATTGACATGCTGTCGATATCCGTCCGTCTGTCTGTCCGTCCGTACCCCCTTCCAAAATCGGTTCTTTAATAAAAGGTTTAAAATATAATCGTATATATAATAAATAGTATATTATAATAAATAAATCGGTTTCGTTTAGCTAAAATAAAATACTATATTTATTAAAAAAGTGCTGAAATTGAATTCTAATTTTCATTTCATTTCAAACCTGCGGTCGTCCATGAGGAAAGGTACCCTTGTGTGTTGCACTAATTTCACAAAAAAAAAAAAAAACTTTCAATTATAATTGCAAAGTTCAATTATAATTGCAACTTATAATACACCGATCCCTATATATCCTTATGATTTCAATTTATACACAGCCACAAACGTTAGTGTAGGTATTTTCTTTATTTTTTAATTTCGGGAATGAAGTTTAAAGAGAATTATCTTTATGAAGAACCAACCTGAATATTTTATTTATAAATACGTACATATATCGTACTACATGTTTGTGTTGACAGATAGCAGCGATAATTTGCCGTATAACAACCGTTTCCCTAAAAGTTGGGATTTGGCGAGATTTATCTTGGGGACGTTTTTGGAGGCTGCTTTAATGATGGATTTGCAGTCCATTAAACAATAAGCCTATTTCATGTCTTGAGTGGCAACAAATCCAGTGGTTTTGTTTTCATTCTTGTGCCTCCAGTAATATTACATTTGTTTTGGGCAATATACTATATTTTCATACCTTACCAAAACGAATGTTGTGTAAAAACATTTCTTTCCATAGAATTTAACTTTATCTATGTCCGGGCATCACGTTAAAAGGACAACTGGAACGAATAGTGAAGTCAATATCTTTTTCCAAAATAACCATCTAAAAAAGAATAGAACGCTTTCATGGAAAAAAAATAGTTAGAAACATCGAAAGTTAAAAAACCGAATAAAATATTAATTAAAAACCCTTTCTTGATTTTCTTAATATGAGATGTTGGGTCCGAATTATTTTTAGCCTATTTTTTTTTTAATTCAGAGAATTTAAAAAAAAATGAAAAAGTAGGTATTGACATGCTGTCGATATCCGTCCGTCTGTCTGTCCGTCCGTACCCCCTTCCAAAATCGGTTCTTTAATAAAAGGTTTAAAATATAATCGTATATATAATAAATAGTATATTATAATAAATAAATCGGTTTCGTTTAGCTAAAATAAAATACTATATTTATTAAAAAAGTGCTGAAATTGAATTCTAATTTTCATTTCATTTCAAACCTGCGGTCGTCCATGAGGAAAGGTACCCTTGTGTGTTGCACTAATTTCACAAAAAAAAAAAAAAACTTTCAATTATAATTGCAAAGTTCAATTATAATTGCAACTTATAATACACCGATCCCTATATATCCTTATGATTTCAATTTATACACAGCCACAAACGTTAGTGTAGGTATTTTCTTTATTTTTTAATTTCGGGAATGAAGTTTAAAGAGAATTATCTTTATGAAGAACCAACCTGAATATTTTATTTATAAATACGTACATATATCGTACTACATGTTTGTGTTGACAGATAGCAGCGATAATTTGCCGTATAACAACCGTTTCCCTAAAAGTTGGGATTTGGCGAGATTTATCTTGGGGACGTTTTTGGAGGCTGCTTTAATGATGGATTTGCAGTCCATTAAACAATAAGCCTATTTCATGTCTTGAGTGGCAACAAATCCAGTGGTTTTGTTTTCATTCTTGTGCCTCCAGTAATATTACATTTGTTTTGGGCAATATACTATATTTTCATACCTTACCAAAACGAATGTTGTGTAAAAACATTTCTTTCCATAGAATTTAACTTTATCTATGTCCGGGCATCACGTTAAAAGGACAACTGGAACGAATAGTGAAGTCAATAGTTGAAAACAATAATTGATGCAATTTTTTTGTGGAGGAGGGGGCTATTATTTCTTTTGTAAATTTTGTTTTAGTCTATTATCAAAGGTCTGTCGTATTCTTGAACGACCATTTTTTTTAATTCGATTGTAAAAAAATTAGTAGATGAATAAAAAATTTAAGTTTTGAAAATAATAATAAATTGTATTAAATAAACGGACACAATTTCACTATCGAAATATTGTTTAACTCATTACCTGGCCAAAGAAAAAAAATGCCACTTGAAAAATAGTTTTCTGCTGTGTATATCCAAATAAACAAAATATAAGACAGGTAGTGACCATAGCACTGAACAGTTCATGTGGGATTAATTGAGCAGCACGAAAAACGAATTTAAAATCTTAAAGTTAACATATTTATTAAGAAACGAATATGTTAATGGAGTCACAAAGTCTTCGTTATGGGTTAATTGGAATTCCAAAAATGCAACTAGCATGCAAATGTTTGATGTCGGCTCTATTTAGAGAATAAAATTTGTTGGGGAGACTACTTTATATTTTATTAATTTTTCTTTTTAAAAAAAATCTTAGTGCTTATTTAAGTAAAAGGCATTTTTTACGAATAAATACGTAATATTCCTCCATTTAAAATAAAACAAAACATTTCATATAAACATACCCCCATATCACAAAGAATCTCTTTGTAAAATATTATGAAGTCATTTCAAACTGAGTGATGTCGCAAAAAATAAATTTCTTTTAATTTATTGTCTAAAAGAATTAAAGTTTCTCGAGTGATTGTTGCGAATCGCAATGATGATTTAATTCAAATAAAAATGGTTTCTTATGCTTTTTAAATGAGCATTAAATTGAGCAGTCTTTTTTAAATAATTAAAGTTCTTCGAATTCAATTTTTTTCTGAGATTTTCAATGGTTTCTAATTTCGATACGCTGAATTATTTTATGCATCACACTCGTCTGTAGCATTTGTAGTTTGGAATATGAAAGTTTGGGACAGACGGACCGAACGATTATAATACCTTCCACTGTTTACGTTATAAACGTAGTGTGGATGCTAAAAATACGGAATAGACTTTGAAATTTTAAAGTAATAGGAAAGTAGGCTGTTTTTGTTCTTTCGGAACTTGTGATAAATAAATAATTTCAAAAAGTTTCAAATTTTTAAAAACATAAATTTATCGACATGTAAAGATGCGACAATAAATTTTTCCCCGCTTAAAACTGGTTTGGTAATTTGTGAAAAATCATAAAGATATCCGATTTCGAGTTATTTTTACTTATATTTTATCTCCATTGAAATTTCCCAATGACTTTAAGACGCACCCGTTTCTGATTTTTTAACATTTAGAATTTCAAAATGAGTTTTTTTTTTTTTTTTTTTTTTGCTACAAAACTAATATTCCCTATACATGTAAAAATAGTTTTTAAAAAACCTTTTCCCCCGGTTTTTATCTCTACTCTCCGAGTTGTATTAGTTACGAAATAGGATTAAATGAACATTTTAATACAAATATAATTTAAAAAGCGTCCAATTTAACTATAAGAATTTTTTTTAAATGAAATACCCCTGTTTTAAAATTATCCAGCAATTACATTTTACAATAAATTCATTGACCTTTTTTAGGGGACAATTTCTAGTCAGCCAACTATAATAAAACTCTATTCCGTGCATCAAGAATAACCGTCACCGAAGTATAAAAACTCGTTTCTTGTGTCCCAGCTGGTTTTGTTTGTAATTTAGTAAAAAAAAACACGTAACCTTTGATTTCAGCTTCTTCGGGAAACTTTTATTGCCGTTGTTACCTAGAAAAGCACTCAACCGTCCCAGTTCCATCACGCATTGTCTTGTAACTATAAAAAAAATTCGGACCCAACATCTCATATTAAGAAAATCACAAAGGGTTTTTAATATTTAATTAATATTTTTATTCAGTTTTTTTTATCTTTCGGTGTTTTTAACTATTTTTTTTTTCATGAAAGCGTTACATTCTTTTTTAGATGGTTATTATTATTATTTTTTTTGGAAGAAAACTTTTTATTTCACAGAAATATATTGGTTGTCAAGGGGCCCCCGGGCCCAGGGCCCGATCACCGAATAGGTCCTGGAAGCCTGGGCTTCCTCCTCAAAATTTGAATGGGCCCCCAAATCACCTTTTTTTAACACACATTATGTTACAAATATCCCCATATTTTCAAAAACGTATGTTCCGAAAACATTTTTTATTTTAAGTTTGGGATATGGGATGTCTGCGGGCAACAAAATAAAATCCCCCATCTTGTAAACTTTTTATAGTATTCTTTACAAAACATTAGCCACTTTTGGGGGACCCTTTCAACTTATGAGTTTATAATACGGGATATCTGGAAACAAATTTTTTCCCATTGTATATACTTTTTAATCGTATTCAACGTTAAAGCTTAAGTTAAGTCACTTTTGAGGAAGCGTATTTGCCTCGGGGGCCCCCCAAATCAAAGGCAGGCTTCCCTTGCACAAAAGTCTTGATCAGGCCCTGCCCGGGCCCTTCCAGACAACACATAAAATTAAACAATCAAAATCCATTGAAGAAAATTAAAAATAATATTTCAAATTACACCCAAACAAAAGTGGAACAAAACATAACAAAAAACTAACAAAATCTGGCAGATGATCTGGCACACGAGATACGCAAACATATTACAGAACGGTCTGTCGTATTCTTGAACGAAAAAAATATTTTTTTAAAAATTCGATTGTAAAAAATTTATGGGATGAATAAAAAAGTTCAACTTTGGAAATAATAATAAATTGTACTAAATAAACGGACATGGACGGAAGAATGTAAGCATAAAAACAAACTTGTCACTTGACCAGGGTTCTAAATTACGAGGCGTAATTGGACGTGTTGGCCGTAATTAGCCATAATTGGCTATGCCTCGTAATTTAGAACCTTGGTCAAGAGACGAGTTTCTTTTTCATGATTCCATTCTTTTTGAAAAAAAGAAACTCGTCTCTTGACCAGGGTTCTAAATTACGAGGCGTAATTAGCTGTGTTGGCCGTAATTGGCCATAATTGACGACGCGTCGTAATTTAGAACCCTGGTCAAGAGAGGAGTTTGTTTTTTACGATCATTATTTTTTAGGAATCTATCTTTTTTTTATGATTTCATTGTTTTCCCCCCTTCTTCATTAGTAAGTGTCACAATTTTTGATGCATTTCGATTATTCATTCAAGCTACAGACCACTCCGAATAGCAAGCGTTATTTTAAAACCACCCTGTATTTAAAAAGTAAAAGACATCAGATACCTATCTATACACTTTATATCCGACAACATTTTTCCCCATCCGTCTTCCTCCAAAATATATATATAATTCGAAATAATTGTTATATAAATTAATTACATTTTGATATAACATATGAATTAGTTAATTAGGGTTTGAGGATCAACCTTTCCACCCCAATAAGAACAGATATTTTTTTTCCTTTTTTATGGTTAAAACACAATAATATAAAATTCAGAAATAATTACATCGATCAATTATGCCTACTAATTATATTAAAAATGTTAATTATTATTTAATTAAATTTTCAAGTTCAAATTCCCTCCCAATGGACTCTAATTATAGACATTCTTTGCAGTTAAAAACATCATATATATATATTTCGAAAAATAATTACATTAATTAATTACAAAATATAATTATATTGATAATATGAATAAAATGAGCTCAGGGTCACCCCCTCCCTAAACTTAGGAAAAATATATATAGCCATTCTTTAAAGTTAAAAACTTACAATAACGTAAAAAATATGGTAATTTTGTTGTTGTTGTTGAAAACACCTTTTTTTTAAAAGCATGGACGTAGCTCAGGTGTTGTTACCATCTTCTGCCTTTACAAAGAACTGTAGTGCGATGTTTTGGCAACCATTTTTTTATGGATGAAGAGAAGTGAAGATAAGAATTTGTTTTTTTTCTGGCTGTGGGTTTTCTTTAGTTTTTGTTTTGATTACTTTTTTCAAACGGCTTTTAACGAAAGTGATAAAGAAAATTAGGCTACCAATGACATTCAACGAAAATTTATGTAATAAAGTAATGAGTTTGAATAAAATAATTGAATGATTGCACTTTTCTACGCATATTGCCTCAGTATGCAATATTCTACACTCTACTCTTTGTCTACATCAACCAAAGAACTGACTAAATCCACAAAAATACGGCATCTTGGTCTTAGAGAGAGGAACAAACTCACTGCAATATTAAGTGTATCGCATTGTTGGAAGGATTTGGCAGCAGTTATACGAGATCCGGATCACACGGAAGAATTCCTTTATACTTCTCAAAACATAGAGTAATGTATTAAATATAAGTTGTATTATTGTATGCTGTTTGGTGATGTTTACTTATAAACAATGGTTCAGCTATGATATATAATGACATGTCTGTTCATTTGTGACTTATACTTGAGATTGTAATTTAGGGTTGCTATTCCTATTGATTTGGGCATACACAGAGAGACTAGTCAAAAGACAGGAAATATGAACCTTTCATCAATCATAGTTTTGGGATAGGTGAGCTCAGTTGGTTAAGGCGTTTGATTTGAATGCAGAAGGTCCCAGGTTTGGGCATCGGTAAAGTATCTACTGACTTATAAAAGGCCAATGCAGATAATAAATGAGTGCTTAATACCCTGTTTGGAAGGAGTACAGTGCACATGAAATATCCCCCAAAAGTTTCTACGCTGCTTACGATGTCACCCTTCAAAGTTGAGTTGGGTGCCTACTCAGGTGTCGTCTTGTCTCTTGACTGTAGTTCTAAATTATGAATGCCAAAAGTCCTTGTGTAGCTCCAGTGAGATGATGATTGAACCAACCCTAAACCCAAGAGGTTGCAGAAAGCAACTTCACTTGCAAGTTGACATCCACTAACGAGTGAAAATGTTTTCGGTGACGTTTTGCTATGTTTGAGTTTGGCAAAGGCCCAGTAGCAGAACTTTCTGAATGTGGCTGCAGCATGACTGTTTTAGCACAAAATTTGGCTGCAGGGAATAATCCCCCCCCCACACACACACACTCGCGCGCGATACGAAATTATCGAAAGATTTACCGTACAACGGCAAGCGGCAGTTTTGTCTGGAAATATGTAATTGAAAGTTTTACAAAAATATAAACTTCTCCCCATTCTGCAGTACAAGAGAATGTGCATGTATTACAAATGAATTATTTAAATATCAATTTTGCTTTGCATACACTTTTAATGAATTCATCTCAAAACAAGTAAAACTTAAAAAAAAAAGACCATTGCTCGGATGAAGCATCTTTTTTTTTCCGAATCTTTAATTTTATTTAAACAAATTCATAACATTGTGGCTCTGCGACAGGGTTCGAAATTAGCGGGTGAACCGTGCACCTAAAAAAATTGTACACATAAGTTAACTTGGGTGCACATCGTGCACCAAGTTCGTCGCGAAACTCCCGAAAATCGCTGAACTCCGGGGTGCCGAAAGTCGCGGAATCCCGGCGATCCGAAAGTCGCGAAACCACGGCGATCCGAAAGTCGCGGAACTCCGGCGATCCGAAAGTAACGGAACTCCGGCGATCCGAAAGTCGCGGAACTCCGGCGATCCAAAAGTCGCGGAACTCCGGCGATCCAAAAGTCGCGGAACTCCTACGATCCGAAAGTCGCGGAACTACGGCGATCCGAAACTCGCGGAGCTCCGGAAATCCGAATATCGCGGAGCTCCGGGGATCCGAAATTCGCGGAGCTCCGAGGATCCGAAACTCGCGGAGCTCCGGGGATCCGAAACTCGCGGAGCTCCTTGGATCCGAAAGTCGCGGAACTACGGCGATCCGAAAGTCGCGGAACTACGGCGATCCGAAACTCGCGGAGCTCCGGGGATCCGAAAGTCGCGGAACTACGGCGATCCGAAAGTCGCGGAACTACGGCGATCCGAAACTCGCGGAGCTCCGGGGATCCGAAATTCGCGGAGCTCCGAGGATCCGAAACTCGCGGAGCTCCGGGGATCCGAAACTCGCGGAGCTCCGGGGATCCGAATATCGCGGAGCTCCGGGGATCCGAAATTCGCGGAGCTCCGGGGATCCGAAACTCGCGGAGCTCCGGAAATCCGAAATTCGCGGAACTCCTACGATCCGAAACTCGCGGAACTACGGCGATCCGAATCTCGCGGAGCTCCGGGGATCCGAAACTCGCGGAGCTCCGGAAATCCGAATCGCGGAGCTCCGGGGATCCGAAATTCGCGGAGCTCCGGGGATCCGAAACTCGCGGAGCTCCGGAAATCCGAAATTCGCGGAACTTCGGGGAGAATTTCGGCAATTTGGCCGCATTGCTGCCGTGCTGCGCGGTTTCTGCTACGGGGGGCAAAGGTTTACATATCCTGGCCCTCCATGCATGCATTGTTTATGAAATACTAGCAGTATGGTCCCGTCTTACTGGGAACCCGTTAACTTCGCATTGCTTCCTTTTCGAGGCATACTTACCCCCTTGTGAAAATACACTCAAAATTAAAACAAAATTATGCAAAATTAAAACAAATTCTGTTGGCGCATGCACACCTAAAAGAGTAAACACTAATAGAGGATGAGGCAGCCCTAGGGCGAGCGCATATCTCAATCAAACTAATAGAGGATGAAGCAGCCCTAGGGCGAGCGCATATCTCAATCAAACTAATAGAGGATGAAGCAGCCCTAGGGCGAGCGCATATCTCAATCAAACTAACAGAGGATGGCGTCAAGCCCCCGTTTTGGCCCGGACCATATATTTTCAAGCCCTGTTATGGTCCCGCAATCCCACGTGGATGACGTTTTTTTAAAACTAATTATATTAATTAAAAATTTCAATCAAATATGAAAAATCTAAGCCTCAGGTGCACACGTAGGTATTAAAAGGAATCTATATTAAAAATTTCGAATTTTTTAGAGCAGTCTAAGTAGGTCTTTTACGATCCACAGACATACACACAGACAGATTCTTTCTTTTATTATTATATATAGATGAAGTGGAATGCCTACCACATTCAAGTATTTTCGTAGCTTTTTAATGTAAAACAAATTGCTAAATAGAGTTGGCCATTATGTCATAGCTGTTCCAAAAGAAAAAAAGTCAAAATTCACTATGCTCTTTTGCAACTTAATACATTTATTTTGAATGAGCTTCAAATATACCTGGCTTTACTTGGGTGTACCCTTAAGGGGGGGGGGGATACTTGTAAAGCTCTAATTTTTTCTTTCATAAATAGTTAATTACATTATTGAAAAGTTATTACGACACTAATTTTGGAAATGTTCAATTCAAAGTCTGTTCTAATCCATATTTTAAAAAGCATCTCAAATGCAATATTGCTCTAGACACATTTTTTAAAAAAATTGTTTAAGCATAATGTTTAAAACCAAAATATTTAATTAATACTTAAAAAATAATTGCTCTTTTCACTGTTGAGAATTGTTAAACAGTGTAATTAATTCACTATTTTAATTTTCTGAATTTTTCTATTAGTATTTTAGATTTGCAGCCAAATCCAGCAGCTGCATTTTTAGAAAACTGGAGCACCACAGGTCGTATTCAGCCGAATTTGCAAGATCTTCTTGAAGCTTTAAAGGAAGCCCATCTTTTGAGAGCCGTTCACTTTGTACAACATGAACTTTTGAAAGGTTGTATAATGGATCCTTTCATTGAATGTGTATTTCAATTTCTTTAATATTTCTACTGAAACAAGTGTCCAAGTTTTGTATTTTTAGGCAGCTATTAAATTAAAGGCTGCTTTTGGATTTAATTGACATTTTGTGGCATTTAAAAATATATATTTCCCACAGCGCACAAAATTGTAGCCTTAAGAAGTTTTTAATAAACAAAAAATAATAAAAAAACAGTTTGGTACCTAGTTTTGTAAACAACCAATTGAGCTTCAAAAATCATTACTTTAATATCATAAATACTTAATTTTATGTTATTGTTTATCTTGGAAAATGCAAAAAGTATAAAGTAAATGCTTCTATTTAATTGATACAATAGTTTTTTTTCTTGTCTATATGCATGTATTTTAGGTGCTTTTTCTAAACTAACTATATTTTATAATACAAGCATAAGGTAATGAATCTGTGTATCGCAATGGGGTTCAAAAATCCAAAATTGGCATTTTGTGTTTTCTGTTTTGCATTTTAAAGTGTGTTGATCCTTAAAAAGTGTTTTTTTTTTTAAAAAAAAAAACTCCGTCTATCTAAAACCACTCTACAGCTCGAACTAAAAGAGCTACAGACTTCAAAATTGGTGCACGAATTCCCAGTATCTGTTGGAAATCATAATGGAATTTTTTAAGAAAACTGTGCTTGCACAAAATGTAGATGTCACAGAACTTTTTGGGTTTTAAAGTTATTTAAATAACTTATGCTTTAACATGTATTGATTTATTGAGTGGTAATTGAAGGTCATGAACTTGTTACACGTACCTTGTTTTTATTTCAGTTAGAAAGATCGATTCATGCCTTAAAATTATAACCATTAAATCAATTTCTTACCTTTTTAGACGAAACCAACCAAGAAGAACCGGCCACCGAAGAACTTGAAACAATAGTACCCCAGCAATCCGACCCCTATTCTCACTTCGATTCGATCGTCGACCAACTTCAAGGTATCGACATCAGCGACTTGAAACTATTTCCGTATGAAGATCTTTCCAAGGCCACAAGAAACTTTTGCAACCTGAGACTCGAAGAAGGGGGTTGCAAGATTGGCGAGGGATCGTATGGATCGGTGTATCGCGCCTCCATGTTGGGTGTTGAGGTTGCTGTGAAGCAGTTGAAGGAAGCCATTGATAGGCAGTTTTTCACCGAGTTGAGTATATTAGTAAGGTATGTGATGTAATATAAATATATTGTTAATTATAAGAGTGTATAATGTGTATGAAGGGGTTTTACTGATATGGGTAAGTAAACTGCAGTATATAGACTAATGACTTGAGTAATTGTTGCAATCATTCAATTACTTTTACCTTTAACCCTTGATCCCAATGACAATTTGGCATCAAAAGTCTCAATATGATATCAAAACAAGAATCATTCTATTCTTCAAACTTTTTTTCTATTAGAGAATATTTTTTATTAATCCCAAAAGATATCAGTCTTATAACTTTTTATTAATTATGATCAGAAGCATGATGATGCTAAATGGCATCGCTGGGACTGAAAGAGTTAAGAAAGTATACTGAAATACTGATTGTTTCAGAGCAAAAACGATCTATTTCATTATTGATGTTTCTGGCAGTTAAACTGGCCATGGCAGTATAGTTGTTTAACTTTGTTTTGAGAAGTGGGCAATTAAAAACATTTTCTTTTATTAACAGTTACTCTGGTAATCTTTTATGTTTGAAAAATATATTTTTGTGTAAAGATATGAGTGTCCAGTATTTAATTAGTGCATAACAATGGTTGAATTATGGCAATTAAAAATGCTAATTAGTTATTAATGTAATAACATTTATTTTACTTTGCACATTACATTAAATTACAAATTTATTTTTATAAAATTTTGACTTGAATATATAATATTTATTCGATTGGAGAAAAAAGTTTTTTTGTTTCATATCCAAAATGTCAGGTTTTTCAGAGAAAATCTTAAATAAATGTATGCTAGTGATTTCATTTTAATGACTTTTAATCATTTTGTTCTAGATGCAAGCATGAAAACTTGTTATATCTTTTAGGCTGTTCAGTTAATGGACCCAAATGTTGCCTGGTTTATGAATACATGCCAAATGGATCTTTGCAAGATCGATTAAACTGTACCGTGAGTGGTTTTGAGTCTTTTAATTTCCTATACTTTATGGTCAATAACCCATTTGTAGCCTTAGTATGATATAAACTCAACATACCTAATTCTTTTTATCTACATTTTGAGATCCGTCATTTTTGTAACTACTCAACAGTTTTTACAAAAGTTGCAATATTATTTTTCTTAAGAGTTTTGTCTTCCTTATTTTAGATATTTCAGGGTTCCATAATGTCTAGCTTATTATATAATTTGATATATAATTATAAACAATTGATTATTGTTGATTTGATAAATTAAACCATAATTATTTTTTACTTACTTTACCCTTCTTAAGAAATGCAAATTGATAAAATTGTCAACTTTTCTCTGCACACTCCTTGAAAACCTAAGTTGGGTAAAGAGAAATATGCTATGGAGAAGATCCTCCTGGGGATGTAAAGAGCTCCATAAATTATTTGCGAATCCTTCCAGAAAACATGTTTAAAACATTAATTTCGTTTAAGGTCTAACAGATTTGAATATTATTTGAGAAAATTTGGCAATTTTATCTGAATGAAAAGTGTATTTTGGTTAAATTGTATTCAGATAATTTTGTATGTAAATATTACCTTACAAGAGTTTCCAACTAAAGGATCAACAGCGCTTTTCCCTCTGCCTTTTCACTCTTTGTTTTTACCCAAGTTAGGTTGGCACGGAGTGTAGATTTAAATTAAAAGTGTGAGCACCTGAATTATTTTTTATGATTTTTTTTATTTTATAGTAAATTGTTTTGAACAACTTCTTCATACTTTAAAATTTAAATGTAATGAAATGACAAAAATTAAAAATATTCTGTGTGTTGTTGGAAAAATAGTTAGTTCTCAGATAGAATTAGGTTACTTCAGTGGTGGTTTGATTTACCCTTTTAGTCCCAAAGATGCCATTTGGCATCATCATGTTTCTGATCATATATAAAAAAAATAATGGAGCTGACATATATTGGGATTAATAAAAAAAATATTTTAAATAGAAAAAAAAGTTTGAAGAATCGGATGATGTGCTTTTTTATATCATAAATGGCAATAGACGATCAGAATTTTTTTCTAAAATGATAATGCCAAATTGTCATTGGGACTAAAAGGGTTAAGATCTACTTTTAATCAAACTGTGGCAACTAGTTATACAAAAACTAAATTATTATCAAACACTATCACTGAATCTCTCTGAATATTCTATTAATAAATATATACAATAAATATATCAATATTTATTGAAGGGTAATACTCCTCCTTTGTCTTCAAACACCCGCTTGCAGATAGCACATGGATCTGCTTTAGGAATAAATTATTTGCATACGTTTGGAGAACAACCAATGGTACACAGAGACATTAAAAGGTATGATTATGTAGTTGTTTTAGTTGTAGTTTGTGTGTAAGTTTTTCTTTAAATTAAATCAGGTTTGACAGGGGCTGTTAGTAGACGAACTGAAATGTTTATAAATTTAAAAAAATTTATATTGTGAAATAATAAACAGTCAAACTGACTCTTGGTGTTTAATCTTTACATGTAAAAATGTCTGCCTTCATATATACCCAGGTAGCACTGCAGTATTGGCCAATCTCGGCTCATATCCATCGTCCAATGCATAATGGACTGCATTTTACCAACACTGGGCAATATCGGGTTGCAATATTGGCTTGAATATTATTTGAAAAACAAAATTCCAATTTAAAATTCTTGATTGAAAAATATTGCAAAACATAATATTTGCCTTTTACACTTGCAAAGTACTATGAGATTGCAGTAAAATTAAGTATTGCACTTTTCGTAATTTCCCGTATGAAACCTCAAAGAACAGGGAAATCTGGTTAAAATCGGTAGAAAATGATCGATTTCATCCAATATTCTCCAAGTTTGGCCGATACTCATGCAACATAGGCCAAAATTGTTGTGCTACCTGGGTATGTAGTCTTATCAGCAATACACATGATCAATTAACTGTTAAAGAATTGCTAATTGTAGATGAAAAGAAAATTATTTTTAATTATCAGCTGATCATTTGAATCCCTCAATAAATTTAATGCTGTGTAGAGGTGACTGGTGCGAAAAACAAGTATATTGTAGCAGTAACTGTCACGAAGAACTGCTTCACACAAGCAATTTAAATGACTAAAAATTTAATTTCAGTGCTAATTAAAGGGGTAGTTTGTTGATACACTGGTAGACTGTCTTCGGCCTGGCAGACAGACAAAAGTATAAAAAAATAAGAAGAATCTGATGTCATACCTTTTAACAAAAAGAATGATTAAAATCCGATGGATAGAATTGGTTTTGTAAGGGAGGTACAGACAGACAGACGTCTTCAGCCTATCAATACCTACTTTTCCATTTTTTTTTATTTCCTTGAATTCAAAGGAAAGTAGACTGCATAATACAGTAAAACTTCTACA
This sequence comes from Hylyphantes graminicola, assembly GCA_023701765.1. NCBI lineage: Eukaryota > Metazoa > Arthropoda > Arachnida > Araneae > Linyphiidae > Hylyphantes > Hylyphantes graminicola. Next base: position 52,804,704 of record CM043120.1, on the reverse strand, counting down.
AGAGACCACCTCTATTAAGCAACCACCTCTGCAAACGGGCAATTTTTCAAGGCACCGATTTTTCCCCCCTATACGCTTAATGTTAAAAGTACCTCTCGGACAGACCAGACCAACCTCCGGTTACGACCACATTATAGGTCTCACCTGTGGGTCACTTTTCCAAAAAGTCTTGCTTTCCCGCCGCTACTGGTCATTGTTTGCCCTTTTCGTCCTTTGAATTACTTTCCTCCATATTATCGCACGGAAGAGTAAACCAGAATGAAAAGTTTGAGCAAATTCAGCAATCCCCCGTCTCCCCTGTTTGTTGTTAAAAGGATAATTTCGAAAGACCCTTCCACGAATTGTCCGAGTTGTCAATAGGAAGCTTCTTTCACTTTACTGCAGTTAACAATTGCAAGGTGGCCATCCATTATGTACGTTGACATCCCTAGCCAAAGTAACGCTTGGACACGCCCTTCCAAAAACAAATCACTAGGGTTGATCGTTGTAACACAAGCTAGGGGCTAACTCTGATGGCAAGGAGTTTAAGGTAGGTTGGTAAGTTTGAATTATCGTCGCACTAGAGCTACTTGAGGGTTATTGGCGACGGGCGTCGTAATTTAAAAGGAGTTCAAGAAACTCACAGAATGGAGGAATACCAGTGAATGTTAAATTTGCGAAACATGAAAGACGTTTCAATAGTCTTTTTACAAAACCTAAAAACAAATTGAAATATGAGGTACTTTCTGAAAAATTGAGAAAAATATTAAACAAAAAGATAATTTCTTATTTTAAAAGATTGTAACTTAAATGTGTGTTGTAAAAAAATAGGACCTTGTTTTTTGATATAATTAAAATAACTAAATAAAATAATGAAGATTGTACACTTTTTAATTTTTACTACTAAACCATTGTTTATAAAATTGATTTGAACATTTAAGCAGCTCAGTGAGGAAACTTCTCAAAGAGACCACCCTCCCTCAACGACTGATTTTCCTCAGAACGGAGGGTGGTCGCTCCCGAGAAGTTTTACTGTACTATAGAACATCTTTGCTAGAACATCAAAGCTAAACAACCTTTCATTCCTACATTCTTTTTCAGTGCAAATATACTTCTAGACAAGAACCTCACCCCCAAAATAGGGGATTTCGGATTGGTGCGCATTGGTAGCAGCAGCGGTTCATCCACTAGGGCTGTCACCGAAAATGTGTTTGGAACCAGTATTTACATGGCCTATGAAGCCTTCTTTGGGGACGTGTCTGTGAAACTGGACACGTTCAGCTTTGGCGTTGTTCTGCTTGAGTTGCTGACTGGTCTTCCTCCATTTGATACAGCAAGGGAGGAAAGAGATCTGGTAATACTACATGTTTTTTTATCTTATAATTTTTTTGTGGTTCTCTGACCCTTTATATATGTAAATTCGGGCTTTCCAACTCTCCAGATATCACCTGTCAATATTGGATTTGTAACTACTATTTCTGTGTGTCGCCAATGGCCCTTATGTTGTTCTAGTACGACGGATGGTGGTTACAAAATCCTACAAAAAAAGTTCCCTGATGTTTCCATGATTTCCCTGATACTTCCACAAAAATTTCCCTGATTTTACAATTACCTAGAAAACATGCAATACACACAATTCAATGCAGTACAGAAAATTTAATCCATTGTGGAAATTAAGACCTTCCGTAGTATGGGTTAGCCTACCTACTTTTCTGCATTTCCGAAAACTGAGAGGTTGATCCTTCGCCAAAGACCACTCCTTCAGGCAAATCGGATCAACCAGAATTTTTTTTATCAATAAGTGTCCATTAGTAATGATTACAAGAACCTAAACCTGCTGTTTAAGTAATCCAAAATTGAAAAAATAATCCCTGATATTTTGCAAAATTTGAAAAATTCCATGATAATTCCCCGATATTTCCAGAATTAAAGAGTTCCCTGAGAATTCCCAGGTTATGTTACCATTTATCCATGTATATGCACTAAGAGCTGTATTTTGAAGGGAGGAAACATTAAAATTTTTCTCAGCCTAGAATACGGAAAATGGTTATTAACAAGTTAAATCCAGAGACTTAACAGGTGGGCTGAATTAATGTTGCGCTAGAGCCGCAGTTGGCAAATCTTAAAATAAAAGTTTTCATTTGCAATTATCTCAACAAATTATACATAAATTGTTGAAGTTATTTAAGATAATATAATTTTTTTCATAATTTGTTTGTATTTTACTTATTTTGCCGCATGTGATCAATAATAAACATGCTTTTGTAGTTTGTCCTTTTTTAAAAAAAAATATCTAGTTCCAACATTTGATTTAGAAAAATTGTTTGCTAGTTTCAATAGGAAAACAATTGTTTTTATTATTTAAATAAGATTTCAACTTATTTTAAAGGTATATAAAAATTAAATAGTAAAAGAATGACATTATATCCTGATGTTTAAGCCAATATAAAGAGTACCATGTGATTAGGATTTAATGCTATCCTCATTAATAACCAATTCTTGCACATTCTTTGAACTTTTTTACACAGGGCATTTTGGGCCCATATAAACACCACTGTAAAATCGGAACAATCCTCTATATATATTTTTTATCGCATATAAAAAGGAACTCGTACTTTCTGGTTTGGTTGTTGACAAAAACTCATTCTAGAACTTGTTGAAACTGAGGAAGATAGCATCGTAAGTGACCAACGTTACCATGGGATTGATATTTGTTTCCTTTTAGCTTTGTGAGTGCACAATATCTTCTAGTTTTTCAATCTTTTCTCAAAATACTTCTTCTCAACATGGGTTGTTATTTATTTTATAGGTTACACACATGGAATGTTGTGAGAATATTCTCGAGATGTTAGATTCTAAAGTAATATGGAATTCTGAAAAAGCAGTAGACTTGTACAACATAGCAAAGCTCTGTTTGACAAGAACTAAGAAGAAAAGGCCTACAATATTTGAAGTATGTTGTGAAATTCTTTATTAAACATTTTATTATTTTTTATTTACTATACATAATTATTATTTGATAAATAACTTCTGTTTTAGTCTATATACTAAAGGCAGTAAAATTTAACGTATCTAGTATTAATTAAAAAAAATGATAAAAGGTGTACATTTGATGTCTGCCAATATAAATTCACACAGGTTTGCAGATGTAAAAATAGTAATGTATAATTTATATTTTGGTTGTACAGCTTCAAAATGTATATATTGAAAGAATTAGGGGAGTTATAATTAATATAAGTCTGTTTAATGTAAAAACATTACATAAGATTTTTTCGATACATATTTCATTGAAAAATTCGTCTACCTATTATTTAAAGAATGTGTAAGTTGTGGAGTTTTAACACTTCCCTTGAATGTATTAATTTAATTATTATAAATATTTTTTTATTCTAGATATTACCTGATTTAAGTAAATGCTGCCTAGAATTTCCAGTTAATGAAAAAAATTGATAATTCTAATTCATGATACATGATTGTGATATTTGTAATTAATATGTATAGAGATATACAACAGACAATACACATTTGTTTTATTGCATTTATTAAATGGCTTTCAATAATATTGTAACAAAATTTTGTAGAGCTTGTGATTTTGTAAAAACTAGGCATTTATTATTTACATACATGATATTTCAAATGGTTTACAATATTTTTTATGCAATAATGTTGTGCTGGTATTGAAGATAATTAATGCAGAATATTTATATATTGTATTTTATAATGTTACAAAAGTACAATATCGTTATTATTAGTTATGTGTTTTAGTTTATTATTTTTTAAATTTCTTAGTGAAAAATCATTTTGTCATATTGTAATTACTAATTGAGTAATTTAATTATTTTCAAAATCAGTGGGTCAAGTATCAGTTTTTAGAACAGCAAATTTTTGCAATATATTTTTTAAAAAAAACTGTTGCAGTTTTTTTATAAGAGCCAAATGCGAGCTTACTTTTAAAATGAGTTAATTTTTGCAAAATCCATCTAAACTTGATATCACAAAAATGACTCAAATTTTAAATATGTCGTTTGCTCTATTTATAGAGATAAATAAAAAGTTTAATGTGTATCCTTTCTTCAAAATCAATATGAAATATGTGAGAGTTTATTTTTGTAAGAAATTGTTAATAATTTTATATTTCAATAGAATACTAATACAAGCAGTAACATTTGTATTTTTAATTGTAAAATAAAATATTTACATATATTTATTGTAGAGTTTCTATTGTAAACTAGAGAATTCAATAGTTTAAATGTCAATATTTTGAGTTGTATATTACTCAGTCATCAAATCACATGCAGACTGATGCTTTGGCCAGTGTGATACTTGGCAGGGCCTATAAAAGGTATAAAAGGTTTATACTATTTTTTTTATAACAGAAAGGTATAAAAGGTTAATACTATTTTTTTTTATAACTGTGGATGTAATCGTTCAAACTAATATAGTTAAAATAATGAAACCTGTTGTTAATCACTTTTAGATTTAAAATGATACTAGTGACACTAATAATAAATTAAGGATGTGAAACACCATACGGCTTAGAATTACCACTCTTAAATATATGTTTTTAAAGTAATATTCGGTTAGAGATTTGTGCAAGAAGGTATGTATTTGTTTTTGAGCAATGCCTTTAAACACTAAAAAGGTGTATTTGCAGCTACAAAATTCCCTTGCAACATTTTCTAGAAAACCTTACTTTCTTGTCGACATTTAATAGAAACTTACACACCAAATTTGAAGTCTATAACTCTTTTAGTTTGAGCTGTAGAGTGGTTTCAGACAGAAAGAATGACAGGTGTACCAATGTTTACAAAACACTTTTTCAGAATAAGTACCCTTTAAAACATGTAGGAATTGCGACCCCAATATAATTCTTTAATTACTTGTCTTTACATTTTATATTGAATATAGAAAGTAGAAATTGTTTTTAAGCCCATAATAGCATTCTTTACTCAAAAAAAATTGCATGCATAAAGGATTTTGTATCTTACCCAATGAGATTGTATGAAATGAGATTTTATTGCCACTAATGTTATTAATTTCTCATCTAATGGATTTCTTATTTATCAATAGAAGTAATAAGAACTCAATTTCTCACCTTCCACAATACCATTCATTCTTGCACTTAGAACACCTCTTAAGTCCTTTACCCTTACACTGTGCACAGATTGGGTGATCTGACAACATTGCTTCAATATTCTTCAAATCAAAGGAACCTGTTATCCTTTAAATAAAAAAAAAGTTGATTAATAAAATAATTTTTTATAGATAGCTACTAGCATTATCATTTATATTTCTAAATAAAAATAACCTGATAGATTTTTTGTAATGACTATATATTTGAAATTTTTAACAATTCTGGTTTGAAAGAATCTAATTGTAACTTTCTAATCTTTTTTCAGTACTTATTCCGCACGAAATGTGTGAGCAACTGTATTTTTTAATGGTGTCAAAACACAAAAAAGTGTTTCATGAAGCAATTACTTTATAATTGTGTACTTTTTAAGGTGGTTTTTTTTTTGTCCATTCGAGGCCTAGTGGTAGTGCTTCGCATTGCCACGCCACAGGTCCGGGGATTGAATCCCGGATTGGGCGAGGTTCACCCATCCTTTCATCCTTTGAGTGGGTCGATAAAATGGGTACCAAGCATGCTTGGGAACTAAACACTGGGGATTCCGCGTGAGGCTGACCACCGGGACATATGCCTAGCACCCCCTAGGTTACGAAAGCTGAAATGGCCACTGCAGGCCTTGGCCCAGTAATGGGCTGTTGCGCCGGGGAGTTTTAGTTTGTCAATTCATTTGATTAAATTTACACTTTCTTCGGTACACTTACTTTTTACAAAAATTCTGAAGTTGCATTTCAGAGAGAGAAAAATAATCTTTCATTTGCATTTTGGCAATGTCTTTCCACTGGTTTCTGTATTCCTTTTGCAAGTACTCCCAAATTTCAGGCATCTATGTTTATTGAAAATAATTAAAAATTAAGTATGAAGTTGTAAAAAGTTAATAATTGCTACAATGCCTTTAACAGTTTGATGGAGGTAGAATGAATTATTTCTTCCACCTCCATCAAACTGTTAAAGGCATTGAACAATTTCTTTCAAATTAATTATAATCTGAGCCTCAAAATTAGTACACCCCTTGACAACCTAAGTTGGGCAAATAGAAAAATGCTACGGAGAAAATCCTTCCGAGGATGTAAAGAGTTCCATAAATAATTTGTGAATCCATCCAGAAAACATGTTTAAAACATTAGTTCCATTTTGGTCTAAGAGATTTGAATATTTTTTGAAAAAATTTGGCAATTTTAATTTTATTGGCAATTTTTATTTTATGTTTTTACCCAAGTTAGGTTGGCACGGAGTGTAGTGAGAGCCGGCTAGATAGTGCCACAAAAAATGGCTCTCAGTTCTGGGGAATATACTACCGAATCCGCAAATGGCTTGATACGCCAAAAAAAAGTCGCTACTTAGGAAAAAGAAATCAATTTTAATCTAATTTTCAGATCTAAGGTATTATTAATGAAAAAGGAACAAAATAATTAAAAATTGTGATTGTAAAATATGGATCTTAAAAAGTAAATTAAAAGCATTAACTTTTTTAATGATTTCATTAATTGGATTGAATGAAATCATTAAAAAAGTTAAAAGAAGAAAAAAGCAGTACCCTTATTTACAAATAATCATCAAGTCATTAAAAAAGGGCATTTTTGTTTATTAATATGCGAATTAGTTTTACTTACTTGTTCTATGACTACTCCTGGTTTTGGGACAGGAGCGTCAAATAAACTTAGGTGCTCCAAGTAACGAAGCAGCTCTCCTAAAACTGGTATTTGGCTAATAGTTACCTCATTAAGTCTCGACCTAAGCTGAAATAATACAAAAGACAAAATAATAATTTAGTTTCCTTGACAAAGTTTTTTTTTTTGTAGTTTTACGTTTAATTGAAGGCGAAGCATTTGAATTCCTTAATAGTTGTACAGTTTTAATTTACTTCTGATATACGCTTAATTTTCTTCTGTTCTCACGCAAAAAAATATAAAAGTTATTTTAAAATTCGGGCCTTTTAAAAATCATTTTTAAGTTTGAGAAATCAGAATTTGGTTTGAAACAAAGAATATTTCTTGCTGTCAGCGAAGTTCAATTTACAAGCTCCGCCGGAAAATAGTCCGCTTGTAGCTTTAGTACTGCCTTAAGGGGTCTAAGGAGTCTTAAAAATGTGCAAAGAAGGAACTACAAAGCATAGTTTGATCTTTCATGCAATTTTTTAACTACTCAATATACAAGTATAATTTTTTTATATGTAATTCTACAAGATTTATTTAATATGAAACAAATTTTAAAATTTATGAAACTTTAGCCAAAACTAAAATAAATGATATTAAACATAAAGCTATTTGAACACATTGTGATTAGGCTTGCGCGGCAAATTGTGAGGTCAAAATTGAAGACATGACCAAGAAAATGACTTTATATTGTACAAATATGTACAAACTAAAACTTATACCTAAATTCTCAGCTCAATTTTAATTAGAAATAATTTTAAAAAAATTTTTAAATCAAAATTCAAAAATTTTTATAAATTTTTTTAGAAAAAAGTTCTTAAAATAAATTCTAATTAAAATTGAGCTGAGAATTTAGGTATAAGTCTTTGTTTGTACATATTTGTACAATATAAAGTCATTTTCTTGGTCATGTCTTCAATTTTGACCTCACAATTTGCCGCGCAAGCCTAATCACAATGTGTTCAAATAGCTTTATGTTTAATATCACTTATTTTAGTTTTGGTTCAAGTTTCATAAATTTTAAAATTTGTTTCATATTAAATAAATCTTGTAGAACTACATATAAAAAAATTATACTTGTATATTGAGTAGTTAAAAAATTACATGAAAGATCAAACTATGCTTTGTAGTTCCTTCTTTGCACATTTTTAAGACTCCTTAGACCCCTTAATCCAACGAAAACTAAATGTCCTCCATAAACATTGCATTGGGCGCCCACTCAAGTGCCGCCTCGTTACTTGACTGTGGTTGTCAATTAGGACGCCTGTTGCTAAAAGCCCTCGTTTAGCTCTAGTGCGACGATGATTCAACATAACCTAACCCCCAGAAAACCCTGCCTACTGACAATGTTGAAAAAGGAATAACACAGATGTTATATAAAAGTTAAACATATGCAATACAAAAACAGCATTCAATTGCACAAAAGAATGTCAAATACTGACTTTATTTGGCTTGCCCGAAATACAAACTAAGAAGTTGTAGAAGGCTATGTCCACATTACGACAATAAAAACTGACAAGAAATGCGCCCGCATGGAAATGCTTATACAATTTGTACCATTCGAGGTAGATGCTCGCATGCCTGTACAAATTGTATATGCATTTCCATGCGCGCGTGCTTCTTGTCAGTTTTTATTGTCGTAGTATGGACATAGCAAAAGAAATACTCACTTTTAATAATTGCTCTTTCTTATAACCACTCATATCATACTTTTTTTGGCAGTCTGGAGTCAACAACAGTTGGACCAAAGCAATCCAAATCTATTCAGAGAAGAATTAAAAATATTTTTAAGTACAGTGGAGAATTTATCAAAAATATTAATTCCCTGAGAGGTCTTTTATTAATTAAAGTAAACACATGTATTTTTTCGAAATAATTCATTGAATAGCTTAACGTAACTAAAGTCATTAGGAGTTATAACAACCATCATCGGCTGGGAATCATTCAGTCAGTAATTCGGTAATAATAAGCTGCAGCCAAGGTGTCAGTCAGTAATTAGGTATTAATAAGGTGCTTTGAAGTTCAAATTAAATACGTTTTTTTCAGATGCTATTTAATATATTTTCGGGCGATTCTTCTTTATTACGAATACAATTAGTAAAAGTTTTTAAATATTTGCCCTTCTCTCTAAATGTGCCTTCTCTCTAAAATTCGAATGAAACAGCCAATTCATAATTAAGCAGTGTTCTTTTTTTTAAATATTTATAATGAAAGATTTAAATCACAAGCTTAGGTGATTCTAAATATCAAGTACTATCACAAACCCCCTTGTTTTTCAGAAATAGCTAATCTTATTCTTTTTTAAAATGTGGGGTAAGTTTGTTTTTTAATTTCGTAACTGTAGATGGCGACACCATCGATAAAAGTGTCAAACAAATGACGAAATTGACATTTCCTTATAAAATAAATAATCTGAAAAGGTTAAAATACACTGGCTAAATCAAATTCGCTGCCGGGCTATGATATCCAGGCTACCGAGTGATTTATTTGTGGGGATGGTATAATTAGATTAGGTAAAAAAAACTATAACAACTACAATAGTAATTGGAACTAAAAGAAAGTTCTTTCAGTTAACCTGTGTTATTTAATAATCCATAACATATCAAAATGTCTCTACCTGTCCTTCCACCTTGCTGAGTTCCAGGATATTTTGGGGCTCCACTTTTTTCCATTTTCCTTCACAGTACTTCTCCATTTCTCCTTCGATTGTCCGCACCCACGGCGGCTCACATATCAAATTGGTGAAAAGCAAAGGGATGTCATGAATGACAAGCAAGCGATGTAGGACACTGAGAGGCAAACTAAAAGTAAAATAAAATCGATAGATGCAGTTATCATGTTAACTCTATTTTTTTTTTACACAACTATAGGGTGAGACAAGCAAAAGTGGCCCCGGTCTAGAGATAAGAACACGACAGAAATGTTGCCAAGTCTAAAACCAATACAAAAACTGGTTTGATAACTGAAGCTATTGATCGCTTCAATATTAAGCCCAGACAAAAGCTTAGCGACTTACTTGCCGGCAACTACGCTACGGTTTTTGTTTTAGAAGCTAGTTGAAATGAAATATAAACAAGGTTTGCAGAGCTGATTAAGAAAAGTTCCCACTGGTGATTATTTGATTGTTTCGGTCGTTGTTTATCCTAGAGAATCGGACCTTTTTGTTTTTGGTAATACAAAACATTCTAAATTGATTGCAAGACGCAAAATTTGCTTTATGGGACGCCTTCATACAATACGAACTAAGATCTGAACTCGCCACTAGTCTATGAGTAGCTCTAATGTGAAGCTAATCCGATCCAACCAATGCAAAAACAGGTTTCAGGCGGCTTCAAGAGTTTTTCTCGGCAAGCATTTCAACGTATTCCTATCTCTAGACCGGGGCCCTTTTGTTTGCCTCACCCTGTATATTTCATCGTAGCTCTAAACAAGAGGGAAATAAATAAAAAAATATTTCAAACATGTATGATTATGTACCTTATTTTGAATTTCCATGACAGAGAAACTATGACAGATCTATGACGAACTATATATTGATTTTGTTTTTGATGACTATTTTCCATGCGTAAACATAACATTTTAAACAGAGTTATTGAACATAAGAAATCAGCTTGTACAGTCAAACCTCGATAACTCGACTTCTTATAAGTCGAATAATCGGCTAATTCGAACTTTTAAAATCAGGCCCCGAATAATCATTTCTATACTTTTCTTTAAAAATCTATCCCAATACCTCGAAGTTAACATCCGCTAAGTCGAAGTTTTTGTCATAGATTTCACATGTAAAAGACATTTAAATTAAATTTTAAATTTCAGTTCAAATTAGTCAGCATTTTGTATCCGTTATGTCTGCGAATGCCAACAACCTTAAAAAATACAATTACAATCAACAACAAATAAATATTTTTTAATGAAATTTACATGGTGTGTGCACTAATCAATATTTGAGGCCAAATTTTGTGAGTTTTAATGAACCTTTTGACCCCAATCTTCACGTGTTGTTTAAATGGGCTATTAAAAAATTTAAATGTGTATTATTATAGCATTATGGCACTTATCAAACTATTTAAACCAGGTCTATCCATCTTAAGTGACAGTAGAGAGAAATAGAATGTAACTTCTGTAACTCGATCTTCGAATATTATTTGGGGTCCCCTGGGACTTCAAGTTTGACTGCAGTAAAAAATATTTATTTTATAATGCACATAAAATAGTTTAGCTTACATGATTTTTTAGTTTTCCTATTGCGAACTGGAATATTATGAATTAAAAATTCCGTGATATAGTACTACACTGTAAAAAAAAATACAGCACATCAGTCAAATTATTCGCAGAGCTTTCAGTTGTATTGGATTGCCGCTGCTTCTGTAAACACAATTCTACAGAACACTGCTGTAATTTCTCAGATTGAGCACGCGAAAGGTGTGGCACAAATGGGTCAGTGTCCTTTTTTATCAATCGGGAATTCCAACTGGATCGCGGTTCAGGCACATGTGCTTGAAAATTACAGCAAATTTGAACTCGTTTCAATACAGCACCAGCATCCTTGCTGATAACACACAAACAAAGTTCTTTGAGGGGAATGTAAAATTAAAAAACGATTTTTCGAATTTGATACAAAACTTTGAGATCCTTATTAGCCTTTATTAAATGAAATACTTAAGTTTACTATTTTATTACTACCTTAGATTTAATCAGCATTGTGAGATCTGCTGTCCCAGGTTAAAGAATCGTTTTGACTAGAGTCCCTCAATATCGACTAATCGTATTTTGTACTATTTTCACTGCCCAAGTTAATTCAGGGTGGCTACAGGATCAGGGAAATCAGGGAATCATGGAAAAGTCAGGGAATTTAATCAATCTTGAAAAATCAGGGAAAAGTCAGGGAAATTGGTGATTTTTTTTAAAAATCAGGGAAAATTTCCAAAAGTTCCATTTTAACCGGTAAAAGAAAGGATAAAAAAAGTTAAATCCTGAAAAGGCTTTCACTTAAGTAGTTGAGTTACTGCGTAAAGTCTTATCATAACTAAAAAAATTATTATATGGGCTTTAACGCTTGCTTTTTTTTATAGATTTGTTTTAAAAAGCTCATTGTATATTCATTAATAAAATTTCTTTTTTTAAAAATCATTTTAATGTTAAATATACTAGAAAGTGGTTTTACTAATATCAGGAGGAAACCAGCATGCTAATATAGTTCATTGCCGCTAATCAGGGAAATTTTTTACATTTAGCCTGGAAAATCAGGGAAAAGTCAGGGAATTTGTTTTCACAGATTTTGTAGCCACCCTGTAATTAGGTGCCAATTCCATGCCTTTTATGCTAACAGAGATCCTTAGTATTAACAACCTTGGTGAACGCCGATTACCACGCAAGGTTATCGCTACTTTGCCTTTATTAGTAGATGCAATATCTAGTGACTTTAGTTTCTGCTTTTCATGGAAGTCACTGCGGTTTTATGTCAGTTTGTAATCAAAAGACTGGAATCAACTTACATTTTCAGGTGTTGCGCCATGTAAGATAAAATCGAGATGCACTTAACTCCCGTCTCAAACGCAATATGCTTTCGTTGTTCTCCTAGTCGCTCCTTTTCGGTTTGGTCAGTCACATCGCTTGAAACATCGGAAATTGTTTCCAAGCTAGCAAGGAAAAGCATATTTCTTAAAATTTACATTTGAACTGATTGAATTTTAAAGTTTCCATCAGTGTTGTTGGATAAATATGAATTTCAAAAAATGAAGAGTTCAGGGGAAGAACGCCTTCATCAACTGGGAATCTGTATCACATCTGCTTGGCGAAGATAGAGAGTCATCGCAATAACCTGGTGTGAAGAAACCAGTTTTTGCCATTGGTTCTTATCACGGGGGACACGAGTTTACGATCTCCATTTTCGAGATTCGCACCAGACACTAGTCTGGCGCTTGAACCGCGGAAGAAGAAGAAGCAAGGAAGAAGCCGATTTCCTATCGCCACTACCCACGAAGCAGACCTCAATACAGACTGATTCCTAGTCGATTGAGGTTTTTTTCCCCTGTATTCTCTAATTACTTTGCTATTCTTCAATTGATTGTTTTGCTCTTTTAAAGCATTACTGTCGCCTTACCTAAACGTCCATGTCATCAGAAAACTTCGGTTTAGATGATATTTTGCCTTATGCCGGAGAAATTAAGTAAAATTGTATGACAGCAATTTAATGTGATTTACGTACAAAGAAAAGCTTTAATTCTACTAAAAGAATATTTTACACAACATATTCGTTTTAGTAAGGTAAGAAAATATATATTGTTCTGGATCTGTTGCCACTCACGATGTTTAGAAAAATGAAATTTACCTCATGAAGAATATGATGTTACGGTAGCAGTAATCGGTGAGGTCGATTAGATATTCGAAAGCTGATTCCATAACTTCTTCATGGAATAGGACAGCCTCCAAAAGAGAAACAATGGACACTTCATGGTAAAACTAAAAAAACAAAACTATGATTTTTTTTGTTGTTGATGATAAACCAAAAAATGATGTATGTGAGAGTATTCGACTTGAATGAAAGTATTTGACTTAATAAAATAATAAAAAGACTTAAGAGCACAAAAATTTACTTAAAAATAATTAATTCGGATTTTTTTTTTAGTAATGAAAAGTAATGTTTAATTTATCAGATTTTTTATTGTTAGATTTAGCTTGAAAAACAGTTTTATTTTCATTTAACATTCAATTGCTCAAAAGGTTTGTTTTTCAAATTTAAAATAATTTTTTGAATTAAAAATTCCTTTATTTTATAAACAAAGATTATACTTGCACTCACAATCATATAAATTGGAATAGAAGATTTTGACAGATGGTCCATTTCCAATAAAATAGGAAAAACTTTTAAACGCCATACTTCAGTTGTTATTAGTTCATTTATTAAGAAGGGTACCTAGAATTAAAGAAAGATAACATTCTAAAAGTAAATTTTAATACTTAACAAACACCAATTACGTTCGAAATTTAAATTATTTTTATAAATGTGTAAAAATACATTTTATATTAATTAAAACATAATTTAGGATTTGCTCATATTATATTCGTTTAAAATATCTCATTAATTCCTTGGCGTTTTTTAAAAGGTTTTTTTTTAAAAGAGTAACGAAAAGTGTATGTACTTAATTGGTTCCCTTTATCTTTAAAATGTCAAGTAATTATTTTTTTTGCTGTCTATAAGTTAAGTCGTTCGTTTAGAATCGCGCCAATGGGCCAAACAGTGTATAATACAGCTTGAGTCATGAAATTGCATTAATGCGTTAATTAAATATTTTAATGAAAAATTTAAAAAAAAATTCACCTTTTGAAGTGTCACCAAATATTCCTTGACAACTTCTTCCCTTTCTGATTGAACATCGAAAATCGCCTGAAGCGATAAATTCCCCAGTCTTTCAGACTGCTGGAACCACCTAAATAAAATTGAAATATTAATTCAAATTGTTGGAAAAACCGCTTTAAAAATTTCCTCACCAAGCTTAGCATATGCTGAAAACTCCTGAATATTGTCATTAATCCTTTCACTCCCAATAATTCCATTTTGAACCATCAGCTTTCGATTTTTTTCTTATTATTTTAAACTCGCACTTATTTCAAACAAATTTCATTAAATAATCCATAAATTGTTCTATAAATTCATATTTTCGTTTTGCGTCGTTAGATGGAAGAATCACGTCTATTGAAGAATTAAATAATGCTTGTTGCAGTTAAATGAAAATATGAAAATAGTGGTATAATAAAATTCATTCTGGAACAATTTGATTAAATAAATTAACCCCAAATTCTTCATGCTTGAATTTTTCAATGCTTAAATATTGAATTTTAACTATTAAAGAATCAATTAAATTTTAACAAATAAAGTTTCGAAAAAAATAAAACATTGTTATAATTTAATCAAAAGTTATGAATTCAATAATTTCCCCTTAAATTTCTGTAGAAACCAAGATTTTTTTACCATTTTATTTTGGATGCACAATGAATCTATTTCACAAATTTGAACTTTTTGGAATAAAAAATAAAAAGTCGAAAGAGTTAAAATGGCAAATTTGTTAGATTATCAAAAATTCTAGTAAGTCAAATCTGTATAAAATTATGTCACTTCCACTAAAACTATCGTTTGCCTTCTTATTGGCAGATATAGGGTTTAATACAACACTTGCTTTTTGTTTACATTAATATAATTAAATTGTTCGAAAAATTGAACTTATTAATATTATTTTAAACAAAAATGTATAGTTTGGTGGAAAAGTCTTCTCGGTAAAAAATTATGGTCTTTTACAATTAGAATAAATTATTCTTTATATGTTTTTTTTTTTTGTAAATTGGACAGTGTTTTTAAAAATATTTTTTTATTAAATGATTACAATTATTATTTAGAGTAATGTAAGAATAATACATAATTCATATTTTTCCAAGACATTAAAAAGACCATGTTGTTTCTTGGTAATAAAAAAGTAATTTTATAGACTATAGAAAAAGTGAAAATGAACACTTATTAATTTTTTTTCGAAAGGAGCACACACAGGTTATCAGTTTAAATTTTGCTAAATACAATAAAATTTTACTTTTTCGGTTTATAATTTATATAAAACATCAAAAAGTTGAATGATTTTAAATTGATGCGCTTTGAATTAAACTGCTAATGAAATCTTATATATTTTCCTTTTATATGTATCTCAATCATTTCAAAGAAAAAGGATACTTATTAAAACAATTTAATCATATAACTTCGAATAATTCTTATTAAATAATACCTGGCATTTCCAATATCTGGTAAAGCAAAGATTTCAAGACTTTCCAAATATATTTCGATTTCATGTGGAGTTAAAATTTGTTGAACGCCTTCCATCTTCTTTTATCTTTTAATAATACACTTCCCAATATTTCCAATTTGCAGAAAATTACAGAACATTCTTGTCCGTGTATATAATGTTGCTATGACAACCGGACTCTTGGTAGTCATAGCAATCCGAATGTCTTGTCTGCGAGATAATTTTTTAGGTTTTAGCATAGCGATCTTAATAAAAGTATTAGAGCGGAGGTCACGTGACATATCTATGCTAACGACGGGACGAGCATGGGGGCCGCCATCTTAGAGTTCGAGACCAACTTTTTTAAGTGGAAAGTGCTTAGAAATAAATAAATTTAATTCTAAAATATTAAAAAATACCATAAAAATACCAGCTGCATTTTGGAATATTTTTAGTGACTTTAAAAGAACTTGAAACGCTTTTCTAGTATTTTTATAATATTTATTTTGTAATTTTAGAATTAAATTTTATTTTTCGCGTATTCTTCTTCTTAATGTGACGGCTATGGCTGCAAGTTGCCAGTGTCGCCATCACATAAAGAAAAAGAATGCTAGTCAAAAAATAAAATTTAATTCCAAAATTACAAAATAAATATTATAAAAATACTAGAAAAGTGTTTAAAGTTCTTTTAAAGTCACTGAAAATATTCCAAAATGCATCTGGTATTTTTATGGTTTTTATTTAATATTTTAGAATTAAATTTTTTTTTTCTAAGCATTTTCCACTTTAAAAAGTTGGTCTCGAACTCTAAGATGGCGGCCCCCATGCTCGTCCCGTCGCTAGCATAGATAGGTCACGTGACCTCCGCTCTAATACTTTTATTAAGATCTCTATGGGTTTTAGTCACTTTAAGACCATAATGGGGTTGTTTCACGTCGTGGATGGCAACAGCTCCAACGGTTTGTTTTCCTTTGTCGTATGGAATTGCTTTTGTTTTGGTATTCGAAAATTAGTTTTCTAAGAATCTTTTACTAATTTAATTTTTTTTTAATGCCAACTTCTTCAACTTTGGCTGAGCAGCTGTTTGTTCAAAACATTTGTTAATTAAAGTTTGCATAGAAAGAAAAGTTTATTTTCATCTATATCGGCCATTTTGTTGAGAATGAAACCGAAGCAACCAATGAATTCGCAGTACGTGAAAAATTAAAACAAGAGCTTTTTACATCATAAGAAACATTCCCTTTTGTGTTATTTTTGAAACAAATTTTAAACATTTATAATGGGTATGTTTAATGTCTTGAGTGGTTAAAGTTTCAGCTGTATTGTTTTCAATTTTGCACCTTCTAGAATTTGGCTTAGTATTTGCGAAAATGAGTTTTCTGCGCTCCTTCTGTTTCACGAATGTTACTGTACGAACTTTTAGTTTTAGGTCTACTATTAAATTGCTGTCCCACATCTTCGCTTATTAATGTTTTGTACAGTTGAAATTAAATCAAATAAAATATATATAATTTAATAAATAGTAGAAATGAAACTAAGTTTCACGCATAAACGGTAAAATCGAACACAGCCGACGAAAAGGAATGCTCACTGGAGAGAGAAACCGAAACAACAAATGAAATCGTGGAACGACAAAAATGAAAAATGAATTAAATGGGTTCGTCATCTTAAACAAGCCAATTAAAACAGATTTTTAACCTCGTGATAAATACTAATGAAATGCAAAAACAAACTTCATTAAATAAAGCATTGCTGTTCAATTTTAAATCAATATTATCTGTGGAAATTAACACTTTAAGCTTTGCCATATTTTCTTGAATTGATGGTGTATAAAGTTTGTAATATGTTTTATCAATGGATCATAATCCTTGTTGTTTTTTCAAACCTTAAAACACTCAGAGCAGGTCACAGTTCGAAATTCGCAAACGAGAAGAAATTTATGCAATGTCTCTGTAGTAAGTCCACTGAATTTTCTCTTTTCATATATTCCATGTTGAATATCTTACCACACTAACACAAAGAAAATAATTTATAAATTTATAATTATATAGAATGGATATATGATCTTATAAAGAGTTAGAACCAGTAGTACGTCGCAACATATGATTACATTTCTAGATGTCATTCATATTTAACTTAGACGAGCCGATTTGCTTTTTCTTGGCGAAAATTCCGGTTGAAAGGGATATATAGAGAGAGAGTTATGTTATAAATTGGCCGGTCTCGATTTTGCGATTTGCGTTATGCTGCCAAGCAACATAAATGTTTAAATGTGGTAAACATTCCACTTTATATCGCATACCATTTGATATGCATATTAGTCCTACGTTAAATTTTCGATCTCGTTAGAAAGTCGCCAATGAACAGACCGGTCTGCGTATAGCCATTCTGTACAGGGCCATCTTGAATAGGGAACGGGCCTGAGTGCAGAAAACATTGCGCAATCATAGTGGGCCCACAAGAGAGCATTTTCTCCCGTGAAGGAAAGTGCAGTTTTTCCTTCGTTACTTTCTACCGAAAATTTTTTATACATCGTGAAAATGATCTTTCAAATTTATTCAAATAAATTGTAGACTAAATATTGATTTCAATTAATTAGATGCGAAATATTAGTTTTGAACTGAAAGATTAGGTAATCTACATGTGTTTTTAATAACTTACGAACTTAAAATAAAGAAGTATTTAAAATAAAGCTGCATCAGACGGAACGGTCGTTCCGCCCGCCAATCTCAAAATAACGCCAAGGGCAAACGGCAGTTATGTATATATACAGAAAACATTTCGCTATGTTAACAGCAAAATTGATTTTATTTTCTACCAGGCAAACTAAACTTCGTAGAACAATAAAAAAAATACAGTAAAGAGGTTTCGTAGATTACTTTCAATAAAAAAAAATTGGTTATTCTAGAGTCAAATACAGCGGAGAAAAAAAATATGGAAATTTTCGAAAATGAAATTTTTCGAGCAGTTTTAGTCAAATTTTGACCTAATTTTTGAAGTGACCTACAGCCATTACTAGACCAGTAATCTGGAAGCGGTTTTCACTAAAAGATTCACAATGCTCCAATTAAGCCCCTTTCATAGGTTTGAAGTTTCAAAAAGAACTCGTTCTATTTTTAATTAATTTAAATCTATATTACCTTTGGCGGTATGAATGTGCGATAAACAAGCCATCCTAGCGGCCTGGTACCTCCAAAAACGAGCCAAGGTTTACTGTATTTTCATCGAAGAGCCGCATAGCAGCGCTGTTAGCTATTAAGTTATTATTACAACTTCTAAATATATATTTAATCTAATATCTGAATAGACAGATTGAAAAAAAAATCTAATTAGTAAACGGAAACTCTTCATTTCAACTTTTTGGCGTTTTTATTTTAAAAAGTTATGAATAACTCGAGTGGATGGATCAATACAGAAATGTAAACAAAACAGTTATATTTGCCAATTTGGTTGCCATATTCAGTTACCAATACCATTAAAAATAGTTTTGTTGGTTTTTTCTTCATAAAAAGTAAGAAATATATTTTATCCGTAAAAATTATTGAGGAGTAATTAATTATGTCGAAGTAATCTTTGCTTATTTTTTTATGAAAAGAAATTATATTTTTTTAAAAAATTTATTGAGGAATATTTTATTATGCCAAAGTAATATTTTATAATTAAAGTTACATTTTTTAACATGAGCTGTTACTAAATGTTTGTATTATATAATACGTAACCGTAATCTAAGAATTGTATTTGGTTATTGTTTTTTCTTGAATAGGATGGATATTTTTTAGTTTTATAAAAGAAAATTGAAATTAAATATGCCTACAAAAGTGAAAAAAAAAACTAGGCATAAAAGACGGATGTGGTACATTAAAAATAACAGCTGCGATGTAATCTCGAAATGTGTCGAAAACAATATATAGGAAATAAAACGTCATCTAGAAACTGTTCCTGAAAATAACAAACTGGAACGTTACGATAATGAAGATTCGGATATTAAAACTGTTCTTTTTTTAAAAAAAATTACAGATGTGACAGGGGAGATTTCTTCCCTTAAGTTGTTTCTACTAAACGATTAAGAATGTCCCAATTCAGGCCCTTTCATAGGTTCGAAGTTTCAAAAACTTTTTTCTTCTATTTTTAATTAATTAAAATCGATATTATCTTTGGCGGTAAGGTTGCGCGATAAAGTAGCCATCTTCGCGGCCATTTTATCTCCCGAGACGGCGTCAACCGAGGTTTGCTATATTTTCATCAAAGAGCGTCAGAGTTCAAAAACACAACGAACAAGCCGATATTACAGTTTCTAAAATAAATGATTAATCAAATATATGAATCAGCAGACTGAAAAAACTTTGGAATTCTAATTAATAAACGGAACGCTTCATTAAAAAGTTTTGGCGTTTATTTAAAAAAAAATATCCACAGCGATAATGGAATGGTTGATCCTGATCTATAAATGTAAACAGTCATATTTGGTTGTCAGATTCAGTTCATATTAGCATTCAAACTTTTTAAACACTTTGCTTTTTCTATGAAGAGTAAGAAATAATATTTCTTTGGTTCTCAGAAGTTATATAACTCTCTATAAACATTGAAATCATTTCGTCAATTTTGTAGTCGTATTGTGTCTGCATATTTTATTATTAAAAAAAAAACTACTGATATCCCCCCAAAAAACTTCGTAAAAGTAAACAAACGCCAATCTAAAAAAAAAAAACTATTTATTTTATCAAAAAACAAGTCATTATGAAAGTTGTGGCTAAAAAAGCCGTGATATAAAATGAATGCCAATCTCTTGTGTAAAACTTCCTGGTCATAATAAGTAGTATAATTTAAGTTTTGCTGCCATAAAAATATTGCACTGTTTGAGGTTGGTGCACAACTTAATCCCCCTAAAAATTTAAATCACGCAAATGTACTTGATTTACTAAATCAGAATAACGAAGGATACTTAAAAAAAAAAACCTTCAACACACTTATGATCTCAATACATTTATATAAAGGTATAGAGGGTGGTTAAGATGGGGGGGGGGGGGGGGCACCAACCTCAAACAGTGCTATATTTTTATGGCAGCAAAACTTAAATTATACTACTTATTATGACCAGGAAGTTTTACACAAGAGATTGGCATTAATTTTATATCACGGCTTTTTTAGCCACAACTTTCATAATGACTTGTTTTTTGATAAAATAAATAGTTTTTTTTTTAGATTGGCGTTTGTTTACTTTTACGAAGTTTTTTGGGGGGATATTAAATTATCTTACTAATCTTTAAGAGATTAGTAAGAAGCATACAATTTTTGAAATATTAATAGAAACATATTTAAAAAAAATAAGATTTTTTAACAGAAAATCAGAAATAAAACTTAAATTTTAATAAACACTAACCTTATTACTTTACAAAAGGAGATTTTAAATTTTAGATCTTTTTCTTTTATTATTCATATATATTTTTTTACTTGAAAAATAGTTGACAAATTATGATTTTTTCTTTCTTTTTGTAAAAGGATTTCCTTTGCTTTAAAACAGCAAGTCAGCATACTATTTTTTTTTCATATAGTTTACTATAATAACATGAAAGGATTAGAAAAAAAATATTTATCATTTTTAACAGAACTTTAAAGAAATCAAAAATCAAACAACCACAATTTTAGGAAACAAACATTTTATTCATCAATATTTACAATTAGAATTTGATATCTTTTTTCGCTATTTGAAACAGATGACAATTTACTTTTTTGTTTAGTTCCTTAACTTCTTAATAAAAATTCATCCTTCACCCTTCCTCATTACAATAATTATTGCTAAACATTAGAAATAACTGGCAAACATTTTGTACACATTATTGTAGTCATGCTTTTACAAAAAATAATTTTTCCATCGTTTTGTACATTAAGGTTGTTTTCAGATCAGTACTTCAAAAGAATTTATCTTCATATTTTGAAATTATTGCTTCAGATAGTCACAAAAACCTAAAAAAAAGAAATGGGGTTATGATGACCAGATTTAAACGACATCTTTTCTACTCATAACACATAATCTGTAACAATACAATAATGCAATTTCATAGAGTCGAACATAAAAAAAGTGCCCCAACATTCCTCTCAAATTTATACATCGGTATGTAATGGGTATTTATATTTCCCTCATCAATAATATATGCTTGATATGTTACTTACTCGCCACATGAATAATGGGATTCCTAAAAACCGAGCACCAATGATAGGCCACTATACTTTAAATAGGGTCAAATCACAGAAGTTCGGTCAGTGGGATGTATCCCTTTTAATCATAAAAAAAACCATTTTGGCATGCACATTATTTGAAGCGGTTGTCATACATAAACAATACATATCAAAATTAAACGATAAATGATACGGTTAACGAAATCATCATTTCATCGACATGTCATTTTGTTATGTGCATACAGTTGGAAGATTCATTCACAGTAAATGGAGTAGTTAATAATTTAAAAAAGAACGCATTTACCTTGAACTTCTTTAAAAACTAGATATATATGCATTGACTATTACTAATTTAATTAGCAGTAGCTCAAACCTTTCTTACGCACCCTGCAATCACTGAAAACTGTAAACATATCAAATACCAATAAAGTGCAGACAGATACAGTCAAACCTCGATAACTCGACTTCCTACAAGTCGAATAATCAGCTAACTCGAACTTTTAATCAGGTCCCGAATCATGTCTATACTTTTCTTTAAAAAACTGTCTCAATAACTCGAAGTTAACATCTTCTAAGTCGAAGTTTTTGTCATAGATTTCACATGTTAAAGACACATTCAGTTAAAAATTAAATTTCAATTCAAATTAATCAGCATGTTGTATCCATGCCTGCGAATGCCAACAACCTTATAAAATACAATTACACTCAACAAGAAATGTTTTTTTAAATGAAATTTACATGGAGTTTTAATAAACCTTTTGACCCCAATCTTCACTTGTTGTTTATATGGACTATTAAATAATTGAAATGTGTATAGCTATAGTTTTATGGCAAATATCAAACCACTTAAACCATGTCTGCCCATCTTAAGTGACAGTAGAGAGAAATAGAATGTAACTTCTGTAACTCGAACTTTGGATAAGTGGAATATTTTTGGGGATCCCCAGGGACTTCGAGTTATAGAGTGTTTACTGTATAATTTATGTCTTCCACTTCAATTCTTTAATAAGTTATGCACACTGTATGATAAAAAATGGATATCACAAGTTCCATGTTTTAGTTTTATTTTGCATTTAAATGGGCAAAAAATATATTGTAAAACTGCAAAGCACTTTTAAGCCAATATGTATGATTTAAAACAGTTTCATAGTGAACAATAATGGCATACTTTCAATTCGACCTTTCAGTTAGTGTACACAATTTTTAAATGAATGAAGAGTTAAGTATTAAATAGTTAAATGCAGAATACAAAGAGTATGATATTGTAGTTCTATGCACAATGTGTCTGATATATATATTTTTTAAAATACAAGTCAACTAAATTACTATATCAATATATTGAACATGAATGTAAACAAGAATATCTATCAAATTTTAAAACACTTAAAAAGCAAAATAAACATGCAATACCTCAAAATTAAGGACAAATAGTCAAGGAACACATATTTTCATTTAATTATACGGTATTATTTTCATGGGTTAGTTAGAATATAATATAAAATAATCACAAATGAATGTTTGTTTACTTTTTTTTATCCCTTTCGCAAACGCATTCTAACTCGTTTCAAATCAAAATTATGCTGCCATATTTTAAGGTAAAATCCCAACTTGATAAAAAAAGAACAAAAAACATAATTAAGCACAAACAAAAGCGTTTCTATAACAAAATCAACCAGCTTCCAGCAACCAGCAAAGCTCGTTAACGTTAACACTAACACACACTCAATACTTAAAGAAAGTCATAAATACAGTCATATAATTAGAACATAAAGAGATAAAAACTTTCAAGAAGTTACCTGTAGGTTAATTTGAAGATATTTCCTTGTTTAATTAAAAATTATCAACACAAAATGAAACGTTAAAGTTCACAACAATCCACATCATACACGCTACGCTACGATTTTGGGCCGGCTCTTGCTAAACAGCCGACCATCGGCAATATAGCTCACGGGCTAAACAGCCGAGCAGCGACAACAGCGCCACTTAGGATGAACTATTTGTTCGGCATTCTAGCTAAATGGCCGAACAGCGACAAAAGCGCCATTTATAATGAACTATTTGGTCGGCAAAATAAAATTCAAGCTAAATGGCCGAGCAGTGACTACAGCGCTATTTATGATGAACTGTTGTTCAGCAAAAAGCAACGGCATTAGCGTTACTAATGGTGAATTATTGTTCGGCAAAATAACATTTAAACTATTAAATCTATATTTTAATTTTATATCAAATTCGTCTCTTTTAATTTTATTTTGAAATTTTTAATTTACTTAACTTAAAAAAAAGCAGTTGGAGTAACCATATTGCCCTACCCTTGAACAATTTGTTTTTGAATTTGAAGTAAATAAAAAATTGGTTAATGCTATCTTTGGTTTGGTTATAAGATTTGATTAACTTTTTTTTTTGTCCTGCTCACCCAAAAACAACAAAGTTGCAATAGAATTACGCGCGAGACTTAATTTATAATTTACATCGGCAAACAGCTTGATTTCCGTTAGGGAATGATATGCCCAACCCAAAAGCACGCTGTGTTATAACTATAGTTACCATATAATCTTTATTTTTTTTTTATGAATTAATGTACCGTGGATGGGAATAAAATTTATGGTATGACAATTTCATAGGTCTCTGATGATGTCATGCCTTATGCAACATGCATGTATTATTTTTTTTAAAAAAATGTATAATATGCAATGCTTACAAGACACTTATATTAAAGATTGTTGAGAGTTAATTATTTGTACAAATTTAAAATGAGAAAGAAAATCACTTGTTCAGAAATCGCGTAGCTGGCCTGGCGTTGGGCCAGATGTACCCTTAATAACGGTGAATAGCGGTGATTTTTTTTATATGTATAAGTTTTTGTAAAATTACCATTACCATTTGATCCCTTCTCCACTGATTAGCACATATAGGATATTATAATCTCCTCCTACTCTAATATCAGCATTAGGTAATAAAACAAAAGGAGTGGATGGCCGATTATCTATAATAGCCCATTTAGGAATTTGTTGGCCTTCTTGTGTTTTAGAGCGAATTAACATTTCAGAGAAGCTTTCAGCAGATTTAGAATAATCACCACCTACTGTCTTGAAACATTGTAGCAAATCTCACCTAATACCTAATTATCTAAAACATATCTCAATATTATTTATTATTGGCAGAAAACGAAACAGACATGCATCATTTAGTATGGTTGGAAAAGTTTTATAACTTTTAGAAACTTCTTATTTATGCTTAAATATACCTCCATATCTTCATTTCTTACCATTGTAACATAAAATTCAATTCAATTGGGAAATATGATCGGAATCAAGTTGAAGAAAACTATTCCGTCATTAAAAAAAATCAAATTAAGATTTTATAAAGATCATATCAAATTAAGATAAGATGTTTAGATTACAATGAATCTGAGCTCTCTGTGGACGTTAAAGTACGACGAGATTAAATTTTGCTGAGAGACCCCAAGCCAAATGGTAGAGAAGTTTTACGTGCCATAATTATATGTCATGCTTGCCTACGATTTTTCCATCCAGAAAATCTGACGCCTGGGTTCAAATTTCGAAAAATAGCTTTTTAAATGATACCTTTAGTTCAAAAAGGAATAAGCTACTGAAATTTAAAATCTGTTATTCTAAAGTTTCGATATGTGACTCAATCAGTCAAAGAACTTTGTCTATTATATTACACGGATATCAGTGTATTTTCAACAGTTTAACAGTGTATGCTTTCCAATTTCATTTATACTTTAACGCGTCCCCCACTTGCAATAAAATGTATACAAGAATAATGCATAATAAGTATTTTTTATTATTATTTTTTAAAAAATTATTATTAAATAATTTAAAACAGCATTACAGACAGACCGTAGCCCTGAATTTTAGTGATATTTTATTTGTGATGAAATGAAACTACACTACTTTGTAGACATATTGGGGAAATTAAAAAACTAAGAAAAAATCTAATTAAAAATCGAGAATCAAATACACATACAAAGGTCTCACTGAGGAAAATACTTAAAAAAGTGAAAATAGTGATCATTTGAAAAAAAAAAAAGTTATGAAAACAATGACTAATATAAAGTATACATCGGCAAAATATTATATCTCTCTATACAAATAACCGATTAAGACTTAATAATAGAATCGTAGTGTTTTGTTTAACTACAAAAACTAAAATCAGTAATTTTTGATTGTTAATTTAAATTTTTTAAATATATATTTTTTCCACTCTCGCTCTATTTAATAACTGATACAAATTCGAAGATGAGAGTTGGACGTCGCGATTAATTTTAAACATAGCGATGCTACTTAAAGGGTAGAAATATGCCCATAAAGAAGTACACTGCATTGATAAAATGTAAAAAATATAATTTTATATTAAAATTACTGTCGTTACTTTGAACATATTTTACAAACGGTTTTATATGAATTGACAAGCGTAGCTGGCTGACAGGGCTCTATAATTTCACTTTTGAAATTCCTTTACAAGTTTTGTTATAAAATTTATTGAAAATTAAAAAAAAAAATCAAATCCATCAATTTGTATACGCTTGTCAAACATAATTTATTTAAATTTGTACTAATCAGACTGTTTTCCAAAACATTATATAATTTATATTTAAAACTATTTACCAATAATGTTCGTTTATCAAATCCATTCGAGTGTATTTTATAAAGAATGAATAAAATGCTTCTACTATTCAATTACTTATTATGTTTTCTAAATTAAAATATAAAGAAATTTTAAAACCCTTATGGCACTAAAGCAATTCACGGACTTCAATTTTGATAGTCCAACTGAATCTCTGCCATTCCTTTTTATGAAGTACAAATTCCGAAAATTAGCCCATGCTATACTGTTTTATATAGGGTGTATTTCAAAAATAATAAACAATAATTTTTTACTAAGATCTCTTGTATTATTATGAATTCAGAATTGACAATAGATTAAAAAAAAAAAACATTTATTGGCCAAGAAAATTTTACAAGTACATGGGAAATGCAAGACATAATTAAACAACTTATGAAAAATATGCAATTACATGAGGTATGCAATGCGAATTTACATAACAATGCACTATGTGTAACACAATAGCAGCAAGAATAGCCACCACTCCACTCCGTCACTGAATTATTCTAACCAATCAGCTTTTACCAACAGGAGAATACTGCCGTGGGCTGGTAAAATGCAGTTACTTCCACTATGACTTGTGCCATTGTTGCAAGCACTCAATTACTCTAACAATTAAGGATTTTTTTTTCAGATCAAATATGGTACAACACAACTCCTTGTTGTGATTACTCCAGTTTACCTGCCCACGTCAGAATATTGCTTCCAATTGCAGGAGAATATTGCAAAGCATTTAACCCTTTCAGTCCCAGTGATGCCATTTGGCATCATCACTTTCAATATTTTTTTCAAAATGTTTGTCCCGTTATGACATCCATACACACATCATTCGATTCTTCACACTTTGTTCTTTTCGATAATATTTTACATTAATCTCAATAGAAGTCAGAACTACTATTTTTTTATTTAGAAAATAGCTAACAAGCGTTTCACCTGATTTTTGAAAAGTTCCCTTCAGTTCCACATATTTAAACTCGGTTAAAATAATTATTAAATTTTTTTTAATAATATGGTCAGATACCTTAAAATATATAACTGAAAGCGTTTTTAGGTAATATATTTTTTTTATTTTGTTGTTTTCCACATTAAAAAAATTTTGGCATTATTTCAAAAACCATATAAAAAAATTTAAATGAAATTTTTTTTCTTATGGAACTCTTATTTCTGACCTAAAATAATCTTATTATGTGAATATAAGATGTATCTGTAGTGTAGAAAATTTTTGGGACTGAAAGGTTTTAACGGAAAATTAAAATGGCAATTATAAATTCATATGAACAACAGTGAGAAAATACATTAAAAGATCTTGAGCCGATAATTTGGGAAGTTCAACTCTATACATGAGGACATCACTTTATTTCGCGCCAAGTATCTCCATCTTAACCATGTGCCTCTACGATTTGTTGTCACAAAAACCTAAAAAAAAAAGCAAGGGAGTTACTACCAAATTTAAATGACATATTTATGCTCACAACATAATATAAACAAAAAACAATAGAGCAATCTATATATATATATTTTTCTTAACGTGTCCAAAAATAAAGGGAAATTTCTATGGTCGGAATGGCAATGAACAGCATTACGGATTTGGCAGCCAAGTTAGCCTTAACTAAAAATATCAGCATTCAAAATACAAACTTAATCAGTTATTCACTTATATTTTAGCATATAACATCTGTTTTTGTACAATAAAACTGATTTCCTAAAATATTTTCATTCGAAATATAGCCAGAAAAGCAGAATTATGAATTCCATAACATTTAGAAAGTGGGTAACTAAACTAAGAAAGTCTAAAGCGCTGTCCACATTACCTCAACAACAACAACACTGACAACACCTGCGCGTACGCATATGCAATTGTGCAGGCATGCGCACGCATAGAGGTACAAATTGTATATGTGTTGCAGCGTTGAGAGCATGTGTTGTCAGTGTTGTTGAAGTAGAGAATACTGCATTCGCATAAAGATATTTTAACCCAAATAATACAGTTTGCACAGATTTAATTACGTTTGGCAACACTATACTTTCATTTGATTTGATTTGCGATTCAATTGACGAAAAATTGACAATTTTGGCAGTTTAATGTGTACGGAATGCTCGGCGAAGGTTAGATAGACAAAACGAAACTGCAGTTCAAGTAACTGTAATACAATGGTTTAACAGTAGGAACCGTAAGTAGGTTAAACTGAGGGACAGGTTTAACCGTAGGAACTTACGCAGGTAATCCGATCGTCACAATCATCAAAACGCATTAGAGTTTATTCTGTTCCAGAATATGATTGTGAATAACTCAATAAAGTTTGTGAGTTTTGCGGAATGCTCGGCGAAGGTTAGATAGACAAAACGAAACTGCAGTTCTAGCATCTGTAATACGTAGGTTTAACCGTAGGAAACATAATCAGGTCTAAGCGTTGGAACCGTACGTAGGTTTAACCGTAGGAACCGTACATAGGTTTAACCGTAGGAACTTATGTGGGTAATCCGATCGTCACAACCATCAAAACGCATTAGCGTTAGTTTCTTCTGTTCCAGAATATGATTGTGAAGAACTCAATGCAGTTTGTGAGTTTTGTGGAGCCTTATTCGGTTGGTTGAGGGGCAATGAAATACCTCCCGCGCACCAACAGGAAATACTGCATTTTAAGGCTCTGACAACCATTATGTCAGTCCGACTTGAATGCGCTTTTATATTGCCTAAATAGATGAATAGTTTCACAGTATCAAACATAAAAAATTTGCCTGAACCTTCCTCTCAAATTTATACACAGATATTTAAAATTTATGTTTCCATCTTCAATAATATGCTTGTTATGTTATTTCCTAAAAAACGAACAGCAATGAAATGCCACTATACTATACATAGACAAACCAATGCTATTCAGTCATTGGGATTTGGGCAGTTTAGACATTGGCCTTTTTTAATCTTAAGGAAAAAAACACTTTATCATAAAATACCTAATTTTGTAACACTTTACTTGCATTATTTTACTATTGCACTTGCAATTTATGCAGGGTTATAACTAATTACAGTGCCCACAACAATCAATTAAGGATTCTTTTTTCAGATCAAATATGGTACAACTAATTGTTGTGATTACTGCAGTTTACCTGCCCATGTCACAATATTGCTTCCAACGGCAGGAGAATATTGCAAAGCATTAAACCAAACATTAAATTGAAAATTATAAATTCATATGAACAACGGTGAGAAATACATTAAAAAATCTCGAACCTATATTTTGGGAAGTTCAACTCTATACATGAGGACATCACTTTATTTCACGCCAAGTATCTCCATCTTAACTATGTGCCTCTACGATTTGTTGTCACAAAAACCTAAAAAAAAGCAAGGGAGTTACTACCAAATTTAAATGACATATTTATGCTCACAACATAATATCAACACAAAACAATAGAGCAATTTCACAGTATCAAACATAAAAAATTGGCCTGAACCTTCCTCTCAAATTTATACACAGATATTTAAAATTTATGTTTCCATCTTCAATAATATGCTTGTTATGTTATTTCCTAAAAAACGAACAGCAATGAAATGCCACACTATACTATACATGGGCAAACCAATGCCGTTCAGTCATTGGGATTTGGGCAGTTTAGACATTGGCCTTTTTTAATCTTAAGGAAAAAAACACTTTATCATAAAATACCTAATTTTGTAACACTTTACTTACATTATTTTACTATTGCACTTAACAACACTTGCAATTTATGCAGGGGCATAACTAATTACAGTGCTCACAACAATCATTTTTCAATATTTAACCAAACTAGTTAATCAATAACTTCATTAAAATCAAGTGCCTATACCGAACCAGAATATTTTTGTCTGCATTGGATTTCTTTTTAAACGAGTAGAGAAAGCGCTAATTTATATTTTCCCATCAGGTGCACCTGCCAAACGGCTAGAAGCCCGGTCAGATTTATCATTCAATTCACTGAAACATAAATTCACTAAAACAATTACTCAAGTAGCATTCATTCAACCACATTCTTTTATTTACGTACCTAGATAGTCAAAATTCGAATGAAGAAAAAAAAACGTGCATGAAATTCCACGCCAGCCATTTTGAAAATGCAACACATAATAAACAAAAATATAACCAAATTGATCATGTGATATCAAGATGCACTGTGATTGGCTAAAAATCTTGGTCGGCAATTTAGCGCTGGAGCATAGCTGGAGCTATATTGCCGACCATTTTGGTCGGCTGTTTAGACACTCCGTTTTGGGCTCACTAGTATTGCGCAATATCTCCGGTGGCAACCTGCAGTTAGGCCCGCTCCCTATTCAAGATGGCCCTGTTCTGTACCCCTCGGTACGACTTCAAAGGAGAAACTCAAGCCAATCACAGTCGGACGTCGCTGGTGCCACGAGACGCGTCTGCGATGAGCGTTTTCCCCCGATGTTTTCGCCTTCTTCGGTTTCGGATTACAAAACAAACGAAATTCTTAGTGATAAAAAAAAGCATTGCGTTTATTGCAATGGGGCTACCGAAATCTTTTAGCAAACATTTAGTTGAAGGGGGAAAATATGATATAATTATACTTCGGGTAAATTTCAAAGATTCGGAAGATATAAAAAAAAGTGGCCCAAGATAATAAAAAAGCAATTCAAAAAATCCTTGTTGCCCAGCGTCAATGCACATTAAAATTAAATTGGATACTATTGAGACTATGAAAAGTGGCAGTTTTGTAAAAGTTTGTATTTTTTTAAAGTTTTTTTTTAAGTACAAGTAGGACATCTAAAATAAATGAGTTGATGTTCTATATTTTGGAAAGTCATTAAAAAACAAAAAATACTTATTAAAAAATAAACATTTAATTATTTAGCTATTTTCACAAATTGAAAACTTCAAAAGTAAATGTACAAATATATTGTTATTACTATTTTTTTAAAGTCTCCTATAGTCTTTTTTTAGATACTTAGTTTAGAATATAATAAAAATTAGCATTTTAAATATAATTTTTCTTTTATTTATTAATTGTTATAGTCAGATAGTGCTGTGATAAAGTGAGACTTAAATATTATAAATATACTATATAAATACTCTAAAATAAATAAGTTGATGTTCCATATTTTAGAAAGTTATTAAAATAAAAAATATTTAATAAAAAATAAACATTTAGTTATTTAGTTACGTTCACAAATTGAAAACTTCAAAAGTAAATGCATTATAATTAGCATTTTTTAAAGTCTCCTGTAGTCTTTTTTTAGATACTTAGTTTAGAATATTATAAAAAAATTAATATTTAAAGTATTATTTTTATTCAATTTATTAATTGTGATAGTCAGATAGTGCTATGATAAAGTGAGATTTAAATATACTAAAAATATAAATAAATACACATGGAATAGTTTTTTCAAAGTTACGATTTTATTTAAAAT
Source organism: Hylyphantes graminicola (assembly GCA_023701765.1). Classification (NCBI taxonomy): domain Eukaryota; kingdom Metazoa; phylum Arthropoda; class Arachnida; order Araneae; family Linyphiidae; genus Hylyphantes; species Hylyphantes graminicola. The sequence continues at coordinate 52,772,961 of CM043120.1, read as the reverse complement.
TTTACTAGTACACAATATTTTATATGATTTTGGCATATACATGACATGTAGAAAACATATACAACATAGAGGAGAGAAGGGTTATATGGAATACCATTTATATTTCTAAGAATATATCTTTTGATTTTAAGAAAATATCCACACAATCATTTCCAGTACATACTAGTATAACAAATGACAATGAAGTGCCAATGGTGAAACAAAAGAGTATTTTTTTGTAATGAAACTAGGGGGCTACGCCCCCTGCTCGCTATCGCTCGCCAACCCCCGGAATTGCTGCGCAATTCCATTGGCCGCTTCGCGGCCGGCAGGGGGCTTCGCCCCCTGCTCGCTACCTTTCGACAACCCCCGAGAATTGCTACGCAATTTCTCTTTGTTTGCTCCACAAAGAAACATGCAAGACTATTAAAAGGATACTGCCAATGCAGGAATGCTCATCTGTAAGATCTGGTCGCCAAATCGGGCGATACGCGCGCCAAGATTGGCTTGCACAGACAAAGAGGTAAACACCTGGTTGCGGTTAAAGATGGTGAACTTTTAACAAATACAGTTTAGTTTTGAGAATTTTGAGACCGGTAGGGGGCTTCGCCCGCTGCCCAATCTCTCTCAGCTCCCAAGCTTGCACTCTTGGATTACTGTGCAATCTCATCGTAGGGGCTTCGCCTCTAGGCTCGCAAGCGAGTAATAACCATGGAGGAAGGACTAAAGGGGAGTAGACATGAGTGAAGCCGTCACTGTAACCGCGACGCCACCTTGTGATTGGCAAAAAATCGAAGGGAGTGCGTAGTCGAATGCGATTTTGTGTCAATATAATAGCGTTTTAATTACATATTTTAAGAAAGATTCTGAAACAATTTTAATGTATCAAAGGAATTGTTCATTCTCAATTCCTTCTGTGTGAATAATATTTTGATTTGCCTTTATTTTAACTAAAATTTGCACGAAATTAGATTTCAATATTTTGCATCACTTTAAAGTCTAATTCTGTTTTCCGAATTGAATAAATTTTATTTTACTATTTCAGACGACTTTTATGTGAGTTTTATGTAAACTTTTATCATCCTTATTTATTTTTATTATTCTTACGAGTCTTACATGATAAAAATTCATTTATTAGTAAATCAAAAAATAAAACTGCTACCGAGTCTATATTAACTACTATTTGTTTCCAAATAACTCTCATTTATTCTTTCCATATTTTAATAGCATAAATAAGTTTTCATTAGCTATTATCAAAAAATTATTTGCATTATAATAATTAAAATAATTTACCTCAATTAAACATTTAATGAAATTTTTTTTATCAATTTCATTGCTAAAAAGAAACTTGTGTGTAAAGTATGAACACAATAATTTAACTGCCGTTAGATGTCTAGTAGTTGTTACTCGTCATAATAAAGTTTTCGAAAAAAAATTGCGAGTGTGGCCGCTGTAGCGCTTTTTTGGTTTTAAAGGTATTGCTGAAAACGGAAAGAAATGTAGCCATCAAATTTAGTGTCAAACATGTGTGTTCCCAAAACTTTTTTCCGAACATAACTCAACACCAATTTGACAGTTTTGACTCTGATCCTTTGGACAACCATCTCCTTCATTTGATTCGGGCAATTGTTCAAACGTATATGAAAGTCCTGTTAACCCATTATTATAAAAATTTAAACACAAAGCAATCTATTATGCAGTTCTACACAAAAGCCATTCTATTTGAAGGACAATAAAATCCTAAATTTTAACTCTGATTTGGATGAACTCACCAAAATGTACTTTTCTTGCTCACCAAATTGTACCTATTTTCAGGAAACAAAATGTATTTATTTTTTAAGAAAAGATTGTTTTGTTTGTGTGTTTAATGCTTCTTATTAAATTCTACACATCTTTCCTACATATAAAAAGTTGTAATTGTCTCTGTAAAATAAAAATTAGATATTTTTCCTACATTTAGTATACTCCATATTCCAAAGTTTTATTCAACATAATCTACAGCTTATAATATATGTTTACAATTCTTAATGGAAAACCTATTTTATTAATTGAACATGTTGAACGCATTCCAGGTAAGAAAAAAAATACAAGTGGCTTTGATTATATATTTTTTGATGCGAAGTTTAAAGAAAGTTTTAAACAAACTAATTTTCTCTAAAATGAAAATAAAACTATATTATTTAGCTTGTGTTTCCAAGTGTTTGATAGTACATGAATGTATATCTAAAATTATAGCTGCAGTATATTTTTTTAAACCCTCCAAAAGTCACTTTTCCTGAAAATTCCTATTACTTCCTATGGCGTCAAACGCGCGGTTTGCCAATCATTCCCTGTATTTAGCTTCCCTGCTATACCTTACAGTTACTTCACCCCGCACAATGGCGGGGAATAGGCAATGTCCCCTCCCTACTACTCATTCCTCCATGGTAATAACTCGGCTCGCACCCTTCAATTGCTGCGCAATCTCATCGTAGGGGCTTCGCCCCTAGGCTCCCAAGCGAGTAATAACTCGGTTCGCACCCTTGGATTGCTGTGCAATCTTCGTAGGGGCTTCGCCCCTAGGCTCGCAAGCTAGTAGATTGCGCACTGGTACCTCCTCGAGGCCGTAAAGAAAAACCAAACACTAAAATAAAAAGCAAACCAAACTTTACCCACGTTACATTTCAATTTCTACTTCAATGCCTTAAAAACCGCTAGTGAATAGACATGGCTGGCCACCATACACTTTGTGGACCTGACACTTATACCGATTGAGACCTTCAGTAAAAAAATTGGAGTTGTCGACATAAACTGTAGGTAAATTCCTACTTTAGGGTCTGGTAAAAAATTTAGCCACTTTTTAATGAGTGATTCGAATAATTTTTTCCAAGCACCGGACCACAAAGATGGTTTTAATTAAAGCACATTTTCCTTTTACTTTGGATAATAAAGAATTAATGTTATCAGTAAAATTCTTGAAAATTAATGGAATTACAGGTAAAATCCTACTTTTTGGTCAAAACTTTTTAACATTAATTAGCCGTCAGAAGTATTTTGCACGCAATATTAGTGTAATAAATAAATGGGGTTGTTTCACGGAGGATCTGGCAACAGCTTCACAGTCTCGCCTTCATTTTCTCGAATTACTTTTGTTTTGCAGACCAAAGTTATTTATATTCAGGTTAGTGTGCTTGGTCATTGAAAAAAAACCTGAATATATCTCGACCAACGAACCTACCAAAACAAAAGTAATTCAAGAAAAATGAAAACAAGACTGCGAAGCTATTGCCAGATCCTCCATGATACATTTATCGTCAGTCAAATGCAGGACCGGATTTCTAAATAGGCTAAGTAGGCTGCAGCCTAGAGCGGCAAATTTTCGGGGGCGGCAAATTTTACTACCAATTAAAGCGGAATTCGGCATAAAAAATATTATAATGATACTAATATTTTTAAGAAAGAAAACAAATAATTTACATTATTGCGTAAATTTTAAACGTATATATTGTATTAATATTTAGTAGTAAATATGGTAATTGCACGCTCTCACCCTAGTCCGGTAGTTGAAAGAAAAATAGTAGAAAAGTTTAAAAAATTTGCCTATTATTTCACTTTCGATTTAGAGTGTAAAGGTACATAGATAATTCTAATATGTAAAAAGAAAAAAATAGTCACAACGATTATATCGGGTGGTATATGGGTGCAAATCGATCGTAGCCTACAGGCGGCAAATCTTTAAATCCGGCCCTGGTCAAATGACTAAATTACGAATGTGCTATACACAGGGACGAAAAAACTTTTTACTGTTAAGCCCAGTGTGTAAAATAAGCACGACAGCTAATCTCTAGAATTGGTATACATTCGTGGTTGTACCAGACTACATTCTTAGATTTTGTATTACAAATTTTCTGCAGCTTACACCTTTATTAAAGCAGATACGACAGTGATTGCGCCCTCTAGAAGGGAGATTGTAGGCTTTATAGCCCATTACCCAGCTCGCCAGAAGAGACAGTCGCAAGAGACACACAAAGGACGACACAAACACATAGACAAATAACAACCCCCCCCCCATTTATTGACAAACACAACCATCCATGCCTTTGCCGGGATTCGAACCCGAGCCCAGCAGCTCCAGAAACTTTTTTTTTTCAAATTAGGAAATTTCAGAATGTATTATTTGTATTTTTTTTTAAGAGGAAAAGAACAGTCTGGCTACAGATTCAAATTTTAAATAATTGAAAACCCGAATTATGTAACGCAAGAGGTTAGTTCGACGAACCAAAAGTACCTACCTATAACTTCCGCGTAAATGAGTACAAATATATTCATATGACAACATAAAGTACAGAAATTATAATTTTATTTGAAAATTAATGGAATTACAGGTAAAATCCTACTTTTTGGTCAAAACTTTTCAACATTAATTAGCCGTCAGAAGTATTTTGCACGCAATATTAGTGTAATAAATAAATGGGGTTGTTTCACGGAGGATCTGGCAACAGCTTCACAGTCTCGCCTTCATTTTCTCGAATTACTTTTGTTTTGCAGACCAAAGTTATTTATATTCAGGTTAGTGTGCTTGGTCACCGAAAAAAACCTGAATATATCTCGACCAACCAACCTACCAAAACAAAAGTAATTCAAGAAAAATGAAAACAAGACTGCGAAGCTATTGCCAGATCCTCCATGATACATTTATCGTCGGTCAAATGACTAAATTACGAATGTGCTATACACAGGGACGAAAAAAAACTTTTTACTGTTAAGCCCAGGGTGTAAAATAAGCACGACAGCTAATCTCTAGAATTGGTATACATTCGTGGTTGTACCAGACTACATTCTTAGATTTTATATTACAAATTTTCTGCAGCTTACACCTTTATTAAAGCAGATACGACAGTATAACTCGCACCAATACCTAAGCTATGATGCCAACAACTCACCGTCGAAAAGATTTGGTATACTTACTTCTTGTAGTCGACAACAAAGACATAAGAAAAGATTCACTTCACTATTAATTACTATGAACCAAAACCAACCACTTCTCAAAATAATCATCAGTGCCGTGAGCGTAACAATTTAGAAAAATAAAATCAGTTAAAACACACACTCTGAAAATAAAAGTAACGTAAACATTTAAAAAACGCCTTGAAAAGTTTCAAAAGAAACAACTTATGTTGTTGTTGTTGGGTAGTGGTTTTGCTGGATTTTGCTGTCCCTAGGGGCGCTTATTCCAGACATTATCCAAGTGAAAAGAGAGTAGGGGATCAATCTCGTTGGATCAATAAAGAAACAACTTATTTAAAAAAATAACGCTCTGTTTGTTTTTGTTTACGATTATGGTGTTGCCATTCGTTAAACAAATGGTAAGAAATTATTCGCCATAGTTTGTCCTCGTCTCGTCTGGAACGACCCATTACTACAGCGACTCAATAATGACAAAAAATATATAATTCAAACTATTGTAAAGCACATATAACAGTTACAACTGTAAAAAAAAATATAAGTTTTCATTTTTGGTATCATTTAAAGTGAAATTACACCAATAAAACATTTTTCGAAACACTATGTTTGGTTTGGTTGAAAACTTATAAATTTTGGTAGGCAAAATGCAATTTTTGGCTTTTTTATTATTTTTTAATTAAAAAACTAATTTGAATATTTTAAAAATATTTTGTGGAGATAAATTTTGGACCATTTTCTACGTTCTAAAAAAAAATTGGAGTTGTACTATAAGAATTGTGTCGTAGAGATTAAAAAATCATGACTGTAATTCCAAAAAAAAAAAAATAAAGTATCCATAACTTACGAACCGGCTATATATTGGGTATATATGCAATTAGCAATTTGTTCATAATAAGAAGTCTACAAAATACTAAAAATTCAGAAAAATCGTAGAAGCCAATTTTTTTTTATTTCAATTTAGGCTAAATACGCCTTTTTTGCCCTTTTACAAACTATTTTTTATTAAAAAAACTAATTTGAATTTTAAAAAAATGCCTTGCAGACAAAAAAACCTATACTCTTTTCTACATTCAGTAAAAAAATGGAGAAAATTGGTGAAAATTGTGCCGCACAGATCAAAAAGCATGACTGTAAATAACAAAAAATAAAATAAAAAAAACCCATAACTTACAAACCGGATATATATTGGACATACATGCATTAGCAATTTGTTCATACATAAGAAGTCTACAAAATACTAAAAATTCAGAAAAATCGTAGAAGCCAATTTTTTTTTATTTCAATGTATGCTAAAAACGCCTTTTTTGCCCTTTTACAAACTATTTTTTATTAAAAAAACTAATTTGAATTTTAAAAAAAATGCTTTGCAGACAAAAAACCTATACTCTTTTCTACATTCAGTAAAAAAATGGGAGAAAATTGGTGAAAATTGTGCCGTACAGATCAAAAAGCATGACAGTAAATAACAAAAAATAAAATAAAAAAAACCCATAACTTACAAACCGAATATATATTGAACATACATGTAATTAGTAATTTGTTCATACATAAGAAGTCTACAAAATACCAAAAATTCAGAAAAATCGTAGAGACCAATTTTTTTTTTTTCGATTTTAGTCAAAAAAAAGCCCCTTTTTAATTTTTAATTAAAAAACTAATTGGATTTTTTTTTAATTATTTTGTGGACATGACACTTAAACCAATTGAGACCTTCAGTAAAAAAATTGGAGTTGTACTCCAAAAATTGCGCCGTACAGATCAAAAAAGCTTACTTTTTTTTTAATATAGAGAGAAAATTGACTTTAATCTTTAATTTCATTCATCTTTGGAAACTTTTCCGTTATAAAAGATACAGCCAGCAACTTTGTTTACCGGTTCTTTAGTTGATGGCATGAAGGCAATTTCAGATTTTGATAAAATTGCACTTTGTTCGTAAATTTAAATTTTACGATTATTTTGAGTTTCAAAAGAAAAATTTTCATCACTGAATTCCTTTAAATAGCAAAACAAATCCACTTAAATTACAATTCAAATATTAAATCAATCTTACTTATGTAATATATATTTTGAAATGTAAATAGACTTTTAAACAAAATTACGATGTTTGGCACTAACATAATTCATTTTCTGGAAATAATTTAAGTGTGGTAACATGGGTAATGTTATTTAACTCTCTAACTTTGCAATACTGTAGTTGACAATGCAGGAATTACAATTGGAAAAAATAGTAACATACTTTCAATTACATGCTAATATTCACTTTTAAATCAAAAAGGCACTAGAGTTATTAGAATATGTTAGACAAATAACTTGAATTGAGAATAGAATCAATCCCGGATTTGGGGACGTTGACCCATTATTTCATCCCTTGAGTAGGTCGATAAAATGGGTACCAAGCATACTTGGGAGCTAAACACTGGGGGTTCTGTGAGACTGACCACCTTACTGGGACATATGCTAGTACCCCAGAGCCCTAGGTCATGAAAGATGAAATGGGCACGGCAGGCCGCGTATAGCCATTCTGTACCCCTCGGTACGACTTCAAAGGAGAAACTCAAGCCAATCGCAACGCATTCTCGACCCCATGTGATCAAAAGAGATAGCGCGCCTGCTTTGTTTACATTTTAGCTAGCGGTGATCGGAGCCGATGAAGTTTTAACATGTCTATTGAGGTAAGTAAGTGATTTTGTCTTAAAAATAATAAATTTAAATGTGATGTGCTAGTTAATAATTTTGTTTTAGCACGAACGTATATCGCATATTTTGAATGTTTTTATATTGTTTCTAGCACATATTCATACTTACAAAAAAAATCATTCGTCTTACGATTGTTTTTGTTTACTTAATCGTGCGGCGTAATTAAAAGTCTTAGCTGAACTTTTTCAATTTAAATATCGAGGATTATTAGAATTTAAGATAGAACTTCAAGTCGTTCTATCTTTTAAAATTAAATCAGCGATATCCACAGTTAAATGGGATTTATTTGCATTTTTTTCTTGCTACGGATATGTTGAAATCGCTTTTTTTTATAAGCCAAAAGTTGCCAATGAATTGACTGACCATTATATCATAGCTGTACCCTTTATGGCATTGGTAAAGTGCGAATACAGATACACTAGAAATAGATTTTAAGTTTGTTGTTTAATTGATTAAAAATCCATTATATGTAATTTGACTCATTTTATATTTGTATTATGCATGTTGGTATCCAATGCTATCCTAATTTATTTTAAAAATACTTTTTACTATAAGAGCTTGTTTTAAGTTTGTAATGTAGGTATTTTATGAAGCAATAAGGATAATTCTACTCATCTCGGTATTGTCTTTTTTACAATATTGAAATTTCAAGCTTGTAATTAAATTTAGTCTTGTAATAATATTGCGATAGGGAGGGTATTAGTTAAAAAAATTATTGTTTATAAATCAAAATAAAACATTTATGCTTGTGTCCCAATTATTCATTATAACATCTGCTTGATAAGTTGAACATTGGCAAGCTTAAGCAAGATCAATATTTGAATGGAAACTTAGTTAATTCATTTATCTAAGGCTAAGGTTTAAACTTGGTTTTTAAGTTCGATTACTTCTTGGTGTGATACTGTTTATTTCTCTGTTTATCTTTCAAATAGGCTACAAATTTAACAGTGGTAATAAATATACCTTTTCCGACAAAAATAAGTTATAATTATCTCCAACGACAATTGCAAATCACTGAATACTAAAGTAATTCTTAAGTAGCTGGCACATTTTCGAACAGCATTTAACACTTTCAAAACATTGTTAGATTATTCAAACCAATATTGCATCTTTTTAAAAAATTTTAATGCTTTTATCATATATTGCAATTACACATTCTAGGAAGACCTACTGCATTTTGTTAAGATGCGTCTGATATGGGCAAAGTATGCAGGTTCATGAACGAAAAAGTTACTAAACCACCTCAAGACATTTGTCAAATTGGGAAAACTACAAGTAAGTAAACATAATATTTTTATTAACGGAGTTAATATTTCAATTGCAACAATGCAATCATGGTTGTCGCTTTTTTACTTTCCCTGTAGTACTGTCTCTATTAAAAATTATTGCTTCTTAGCACTTATCCATATAAATTAAATTTTGCAACAGTGTATATTGTATATATTAAGTTAGGGTAGTCAACGTTTTGCGAACCAGAGAATTGGACTTCAACATGGGGGGGGGGGGAGAGAAATGGTTATTTTACAGAAAATCTCAACCTTATGTTTATGTTGTCTTGCCAAGGACATATCATGACAAACTTGAAATCAAAATTGCCGACAACAGACTATCCTTTTACAACAATTAAAAAGAAAATAAATACTTGGTAATAATATTTTGCCTCAAGTAAAATATTCCTTAGGTGCTTTCTTCATTGATGGTTCTGTTAATTGCAAATATGCATATTTAAGCTATTTCCACGAATTATAACTATCATGGTTGTTCAAGGTCATCATACTAGAGCTACATATTTTTCATTGTTTTCATTTTTTATATACACACCAAATGATCATTTTTTAAAAAATTATAAGCTTATTTGTTGTTCGAAGACCACTGTGCTATAGCTGTATAATAAGAGTGTTTGTAGTTATCTATCTTTTCTCGCTAAATTCTTACCAAAAACGCACCAAATGAGTTAAAAGATTTTATATGTTTATTAGCAAAATTACAATGACTTTTATGTGTGCATTTTATAGCGCATGTTTTTTATTTTGGAATTTTAAGGTAGGTAATATAAGTAACAGTATTTTATACTTTGTAACGAGTGGGAATATTAACATAATTTTATTGTCCTATAATAGATTAAATTGTACAGATACTTGGATCAATTAGGGTAAGGTGGGCTAAGTGAGCCTCCTTTTTGACATAATTCGACTTTAGACCCTCATACCACTGGATGTAATCGGCCTAACAACTAATTTTTTTGTGTGGTCCATTTTCTCATATGTTATTACTGTACCCATGGCAACCTTAACACAAATTGGCAAATAATAAATTTTAAAATGTGTTTTTCTTTTTGGTCATCCGAGTGGCCCATTTGCCCCGCAAGGTGGGGTAAGTGGACCACCCCCTAATATATTTTTACACATAACTGGTAGAGATATGGTGGGGCAAGTTTAATAATCTACATGATTTTTTGAGTGTTTGAGAAAAAAAGTAATGATGTATCTTTAATAGTTCTCCCATAGCAACTTTTTCTAGCATGCAAGCTTACTAAAAGAAAAAATACGTTAATTTTCATCTGGTAATTTTTGCATGTAGTGTAAAAAAATGTTACGGCAACAGATTTTAAACTGGCCTATGTCAATGAATAGGACTATGAATAGTGAATATGACTAACCCAATGAATCAGTGGATATGACTTTTTAAGTATATTAAAGAGTTGGGGCAACGGGCCACCCCTAGCCCACTTACCCCGCCATTGTGGTGGCCCACTTACCCCAAACGCGGGGCAAATGGGCCCCCTAATTTTCTTTTAACCTTATCAACATCACAAGCACATGATACTACAAAAAGTTATTATGTTTTATACACTTTCAAAATATATAACATTTTGTTTTGTGTCATGAACCGTTTGGAAATAAATAAAAAAAAATAGTATGATGGCGTGAATTAAGAAAAGATGCAATTTTGAAAATTTTCACAAAAAAGCATTGTACCTTGTTACATACTTAAATGAAAATGATGCCATGATGTTTCCTGCATCTATTGGGGTAAATACGTAAAAATATTGTAACATATGCTTTTTACGTCAATAATTCGGGAAATGCCAGGGGTAGGCCCACTTGCCCCAATGGCCCACTTGCCCCAATGGCCCACTTACCCCACCTTACCCTACACCTTTTTTTTAAATCCATTTGAAGAATGGGTATTTATTTGCTAGTTTGGAATAAATTATGATCAAGGGGAAAAAACAGTTATCTGAATTTAATTTTTTAAGTATTGGTAGTTAAAATTATCTTGGCTTATGATTTTTGCATTTTAAAAATTTCTTTTAATATTATCACAATAACAATGTTTCCTTTTTCTAGACAGATGTTCAGAATTTGCCGGAAAGACCCTTCCCCTTGTCATTCCTCCTGTTCTCTGGGCAGTGAATATTGGTTACACCTTAATGGCCGCACCAGCTCTCCGCTGCAAGGAAACGTCTTCTATTTGGTTGAGCATCGAGTGTACTGTTGTTCTGTTTTAATTTTATTGAGATAATTTAGGATTTTCTTCCAATCTCTCTGAGGTGTAGGACTCCTCTATCTGCCCTCTGGTGATGTGGATGCCAACAAGCGTGACTCCAGCAGAACAGTGTCATCAGAAAAGTGATGGCATGGTTCTCTGCATTGCAGCTGGGTGTGTGTCAACAACGATAATCTTTCCAGCAAAATGAAGCCCATGTGATATTAAGAGATTACTGTGAACATCGATGTAGTACACTTTTAAAGAATAATAATGGTAATAATTTCATTCATCTCAGTATTGTTTTTTACAATTTTGTAATTTCACGCTTGTAATCAACTTTCTTTGTCTTGCTTAGTTGTTTAAAAATTAATTTTCTCCTACCCATTTAAGCATTTTAATGAATAATGGCAAATCATTAAATTGGATTGTTGTGGAAACAAAATGAATTATGCGAGTGTATTCAAATTGATGGATTGAAGATTCTATTCTCTAAAAAAAAAAAATAAACTCCCAGGCACAACAGCCTATTACTGGGCCAAGGCCTGCCGTGCCCATTTCATCTTTCATGACCTAGGGCTCTGGGGTGCTAGCATATGTCCCAGTAAGGTGGTCAGTCTCACACAGAACCCCCAGTGTTTAGCTCCCAAGTATGCTTGGTACCCATTTTATCGACCTACTCAAGGGATGAAATAATGGGTCAACGTCCCCAAATCCGGGATTGATTCTATTCTCAATTCAAGTTATTTGTCTAACATATTCTAATAACTCTAGTGCCTTTTTGATTTAAAAGTGAATATTAGCATGTAATTGAAAGTATGTTACTATTATTTTCCAATTGTAATTCCTGCATTGTCAACTACAGTATTGCAAAGTTAGAGAGTTAAATAACATTACCCATGTTACCACACTTAAATTATTTCCAGAAAATGAATTATGTTAGTGCCAAACATCGTAATTTTGTTTAAAAGTCTATTTACATTTCAAAATATATATTATATAAGTAAGATTGATTTAATATTTGAATTGTAATTTAAGTGGATTTGTTTTGCTATTTAAAGGAATTCAGTGATGAAAATTTTTCTTTTGAAACTCAAAATAATCGTAAAATTTAAATTTACGAACAAAGTGCAATTTTATCAAAATCTGAAATTGCCTTCATGCCATCAACTAAAGAACCGGTAAACAAAGTTGCTGGCTGTATCTTTTATAACGGAAAAGTTTCCAAAGATGAATGAAATTAAAGATTAAAGTCAATTTTTTCATTACAAAAAAATAGTCTTTTGTTTCACCATTGGCACTTCATTGTCATTTGTTATAGTATGTACTGGAAATGATTGTGTGGATATTTTCTTAAAATCAAAAGAGATATTCTTAGAAATATAAATGGTATTCCATATAACCCTTCTCTCCTCTATGTTGTATATGTTTTCTACATGTCATGTATATGCCAAAATCATATAAAATATTGTGTACTAGTAAAATTTTAAATAAAATCGTAACTTTGAAAAAACTATTCCATGTGTATTTATTTATATTTTTAGTATATATTTAAATCTCACTTTATCACAGCACTATCTGACTATCACAATTAATAAATTGAAGAAAAATAATATTTTATATATTAATTTTTTTATAATATTCTAAATTAAGTATCAAAAAAAAGACTACAGGAGACTTTAAAAAATGCTAATTATAATGCATTTACTTTTGAAGTTTTCAATTTGTGAATGTAACTAAATAACTAAATGTTTATTTTTTATTAAATATTTTTTGTTTTTAATAACTTTCTAAAATATGGAACATCAACTTATTTATTTTAGAGTATTTATATAGCATATTTATAATATTTAAGTCTCACTTTATCACAGCACTATCTGACTATAACAATTAATAAATAAAAGAAAAATTATATTTAAAATGCTAATTTTTATTATATTCTAAACTAAGTATCTAAAAAAAGACTATAGGAGACTTTAAAAAAATAGTAATAACAATATATTTGTACATTTACTTTTGAAGTTTTCAATTTGTGAAAATAGCTAAATAATTAAATGTTTATTTTTTAATAAGTATTTTTTGTTTTTTAATGACTTTCCAAAGTATAGAACATCAACTCATTTATTTTAGATGTCCTACTTGTACTTAAAAAAAAACTTTAAAAAAATACAAACTTTTACAAAACTGCCACTTTTCATAGTCTCAATAGTATCCAATTTAATTTTAATGTGCATTGACGCTGGGCAACAAGAATTTTTTGAATTGCTTTTTTATTATCTTGGACCACTTTTTTTATATCTTCCGAATCTTTGAAATTTACCCGAAGTATAATTATATCATTTTTTCCCCCTTCAACTAAATGTTTGCTAAAAGATTTCGGTAGCCCCCATTGCGATAAACGCAATGCTTTTTTTTTTATCACTAAGAATTTCGTTTGTTTTGTAATCCGAAGGCGAAAACATCGGGGGAAAACGCTCATCGCAGACGCGTCTCGTGGCACCAGCGACGTCTGACTGTGATTGGCTTGAGGGTCTCCTTTGAAGTCGTACCGAGGGGTACAGAATGGCTATACGCCGGCAGGCCTTGGCCCAGTAATGGGCTGTTGTGCCTGGGAGTTTAGTTTTTTTTTTAGAGAATAGAATCTTCAATCCATCAATTTGAATACACTCGCATAATTCATTTTGTTTCCACAACAATCACAATTTAATGATTTGCCATTATTCATTAAAATGCTTAAATGGGTAGGAGAAAATTAATTTTTAAACAACTAAGCAAGACAAAGAAAGTTGATTACAAGCGTGAAATTACAAAATTGTAAAAAACAATACTGAGATGAATGAAATTATTACCATTATTATTCTTTAAAAGTGTACTACATCGATGTTCACAGTAATCTCTTAATATCACATGGGCTTCATTTTGCTGGAAAGATTATCGTTGTTGACACACACCCAGCTGCAATGCAGAGAACCATGCCATCACTTTTCTGATGACACTGTTCTGCTGGAGTCACGCTTGTTGGCATCCACATCACCAGAGGGCAGATAGAGGAGTCCTACACCTCAGAGAGATTGGAAGAAAATCCTAAATTATCTCAATAAAATTAAAACAGAACAACAGTACAACTCGATGCTCAACCAAATAGAAGACTTTCCTTGCAGCGGAGAGCTGGTGCGGCCATTAAGGTGTAACCAATATTCACTGCCCAGAGAACAGGAGGAATGACAAGGGGAAGGGTCTTTCCGGCAAATTCTGAACATCTGTCTAGAAAAAGGAAACATTGTTATTGTGATAATATTAAAAGAAATTTTTTAAATGCAAAAATCATAAGCCAAGATAATTTTAACTACTAATTCTTAAAAAATTAAATTCAGATAACTGTTTTTTCCCCTTGATCATAATTTATTCCAAACTAGCAAATAAATACAAATTCTTCAAATGGATTTTAAAAAAAGGTGTAGGGTAAGGTGGGGTAAGTGGGCCATTGGGGCAAGTGGGCCTACCCCTGGCATTTCCCGAATTATTGACGTAAAAAACATATGTTACAATATTTTTACGTATTTACCCCAATAGATGCATCATGGCATCATTTTCATTTAGTATGTAACAAGGTACAATGCTTTTTTGTGAAAATTTTTAAAATTGCATCTTTTCTTAATTCACGCCATCATACTATTTTTTTTATTTATTTCCAAACGGTTCATGACACAAAACAAAATGTTATATATTTTGAAAGTGTATAAAACATAATAACTTTTTGTAGTATCATGTGCTTGTGATGTTGATAAGGTTAAAAGAAAATTGGGGGGCCCATTTGCCCTGCGTTTGGGGTAAGTGGGCCACCACAATGGCGGGGTAAGTGGGCTAGGGGTGGCCCATTGTCCCAACTCTTTAATATACTTAAAAAGTTATATCCACTGATTCATTGGGTTAGTCATATTCACTATTCATAGTCCTATTCATTGACATAGGCCAGTTTAAAATCTGTTGCCGTAACATTTTTTTACACTACATGCAAAAATGACCAGATGAAAATTAACGTATTTTTTTCTTTTAGTAAGCTTACATGCTAGAAAAAGTTGCTATGGGAGAACTATTAAAGATACATCATTACTTTTTTTCTCAAACACTCAAAAAATCATGTAGATTATTAAACTTGCCCCACCATATCTCTACCAGTTATGTGTAAAAATATATTAGGGGGTGGTCCACTTACCCCACCTTGCGGGGCAAATGGGCCACTCGGATGACCAAAAAGAAAAACACATTTTAAAATTTATTATTTGCCAATTTGTGTTAAGGTTGCCATGGGTACAGTAATAACATATGAGAGAATGGACCACAAAAAAAAATTAGTTGTTAGGCCGATTACATCCAGTGGTATGAGGGTCTAAAGTCGAATTATGCCAAAAAGGAGGCTCACTTAGCCCACCTTACCCTAATTGATCCAAGTATCTGTACAATTTAATCTATTATAGGACAATAAAATTATGTTAATATTCCCACTCGTTACAAAGTATAAAATACTGTTACTTATATTACCTTAAAAATCCAAAATAAAAAACATGCGCTATAAAATGCACACATAAAAGTCATTGTAATTTCGCTAATAAACATATAAAATCTTTAAACTCATATGGTGTGTTTTTGGTAAGAATTTGGCGAGAAAAGATAGATAACTACAAACACTCTTATTATACAGCTATAGCACAGTGGTCTTCGAACAACAAATAAGCTTATAATTTTTTAAAAAATGATCATTTGGTGTGTATATAAAAAAATGAAAACAAAACCATAATATGTAGCTCTAGTATGATGACCTTGAACAACCATGATAGTTATAATTCGTGGAAATAGCTTAAATATGCATATTTGCAATTAACAGAACCATCAATGCAGAAAGCACCTAAGGAATATTTTACTTGAGGCAAAAATATTATTACCAAGTATTTATTTTCTTTTTAATTCTTGTAAAAGGATAGTCTGTTGTCGGCAATTTTGATTTCAAGTTTGTCATGATATGTCTTGGCAAGACAACATAAGGTAGAGATTTTCTGTAAAATAACCATTTCTCTCTCTCTCCCCCCCCCCCCCCCCCATGTTGAAGTCCAATTCTGGTTCGCAAAACGTTGACTACCCTAACTTAATATATACAATATACACTGTTGCAAAATTTAATTTATATGGATAAGTGCTAAGAAGCAATAATTTTTAATGGAGACAGTACTACAGGGAAAGTAAAAAAGCAACAACCATGATTGCATTGTTGCAATTGAAATATTAACTCCGTTAATAAAAATATTATGTTTACTTACTTGTAGTTTTCCCAATTTGACAAATGTCTTGAGGTGGCTTAGTAACTTTTTCGTTCACGAACCTGCATACTTTGCCCATATCAGACGCATCTTAACAAAATGCAGTAGGTCTTCCTAGAATGTGTAATTGCAATATATGATAAAAGCATTAAAATTTTTAAAAAAGATGCAATATTGGTTTGAATAATCTAACAATGTTTTGAAAGTGTTAAATGCTGTTCGAAAATGTGCCAGCTACTTAAGAATTACTTTAGTATTCAGTGATTTGCAATTATCGTTGGAGATAATTATAACTTATTTTCGTCGGAAAAGGTATATTTATTACCACTGTTAAATTTGTAGCCTATTTGAAAGATAAACAGAGAAATAAACAGTATCACACCAAGAAGTAATAGAACTTAAAAACCAAGTTTAAACCTTAGCCTTAGATAAATGAATTAACTAAGTTTCCATTCAAATATTGATCTTGCTTAAGCTTGCCAATGTTCAACTTATCAAGCAGATGTTATAATGAATAATTGGGACACAAGCATAAATGTTTTATTTTGATTTATAAACGATAATTTTTTTTTAACTAATACCCTCCCTATCGCAATATTATTACAAGACTAAATTTAATTACAAGCTTGAAATTTCAATATTGTAAAAAAAGACAATACCGAGATGAGTAGAATTATCCTTATTGCTTCATAAAATACCTACATTACAAACTTAAAACAAGCTCTTATAGTAAAAAGTATTTTTAAAATAAATAAGGATAGCATTGGATACCAACATGCATAATACAAATATAAAATGAGTCAAATTACATATAATGGATTTTTAATCAATTAAACAACAAACTTAAAATCTATTTCTAGTGTATTTGTATTCGCACTTTACCAATGCCATAAAGGGTACAGCTATGATATAATGGTCAGTCAATTCATTGGCAACTTTTGGCTTATAAAAAAAAGCGATTTCAACATATCCGTAGCAAGAAAAAAAATGCAAATAAATCCCATTTAACTGTGGATATCGCTGATTTAATTTTAAAAGATAGAAAGACTTGAAGTTCTATCTTAAATTCTAATAATCCTCGATATTTAAATTGAAAAAGTACAGCTAAGACTTTTAATTACGCCGCACGATTAACCCTTTCAGTCCCAGTGATGCCATTTGGCATCATCACTTTCAATATTTTTTTTCAAAATGTTTATGTCCCGCTATGACATCCAAACACACATCATTCGATTCTTCACACTTTGTTCTATCTGACAAAATTTTACTTTTATCTCAATAGAAGTCAGAACTACTATTTTTTTTATTTAGAAAATAGTCAACAAGCGTTTCTAATGATTTTTGATAAGTTCACTTCAGTTGCACATATTTAAAACGCAATTTCAACTATTTTGGTTAAATTAATTTCGAATTTTTTTTTTAATAATATTGTCAGATACCTTAAAATATAAAACTCGAAGTGTTTTTAGGTAATATATATTTTTTTTATTTTGTTGTTTTCCACAGTTAAAGAATTTTGGCATTGTTTCAAAAACCATATACAAAATTTAAATGGATTTTTTTTCTTATGGAATTCGTATATTTGACCTAAAATAAGCTTATTTTGCGAATATCAGATGTTTCTGTAGTGTAGTAAATTTTTGGGACTGAAAGGGTTAAGTAAACAAAAACAATCGTAAGACGAATGATTTTTTTGTAAGTGAATATGTGCTAGAAACAATATAATAACATTCAAAATATGCGATATACGTTCGTGCTAAAACAAAATTATTAACTAGCACATCACATTTAAATTTATTATTTTTAAGACAAAATCACTTACTTACCTCAATAGACATGTTAAAACTTCATCGGCTCCGATGCTCTAGCTTAGCTCCGATCGGATCACCCACCGCTAGCTAAAATGTAAACAAAGCAGGCGCGCTATCTCTTTTGATCACATGGGGTCGAGAATGCGTTGCGATTGGCTTGAGTTTCTCCTTTGAAGTCGTACCGAGGGGTACAGAATGGCTATACGCGACCGGTCTTCATAGAATAGCTGTACCAATGACTGGCTCAAATATTCGTATGGGTATGAAGAAATGAGCCACATTAAAATGTGACCGGGTCAACAAGTCTTCTATTAATAATTTCCCATTTAGCCAACGGGAAAATCTTCAATGTTCTTAATTCAATAAGCTGGCGAAATAGAATTGAACTCCATAGTACTTTTATATTTCGCCGGCGCGAGCGCCAAAATTTAACCAAGTTACGTCTATTTCGATGAACGTAAAAACCGATAAAAAAAACCTCTGAAATTTTTAATTTCAGTGAGATTCTTTGAATGGCGAGATTCGTGAATTAGAAGATTTTGTAGATTTGCAATTGGTGGTGTAAATAATTTTTAGTGACTGACTACCACTATTTACACCCCCACGATAAATGAGTGTTCTTCGGTATTTTAGTATCTGTAATTTCCCGTTATGTCAAAATGACCTTCTTAAAGTGTTAATTAGACTTACCTTCATAGTTACTGTGGAAAATGTGTGCACTCTTAAAATGAGCGAGTGATTTTAACTCAGTCTGAGTTAATTTTCACTCATCCAGTCTAGAAAATGCACTTCCCCGAAAGGAGTGGATCCTTTGTGTGTTAAACCTACGACAGGATAACTCCAAACGAGTGATTTTAACTCAGTTTGAGTTAATATTCACTCCTTTCCAGTGTGGGAGATGCACTTCTCCAGCTGGAGTGGATTTCACTGTTTTGTTTTAAGAGTGCAAAGGTCGTGTCATCCAATTTCATGCTCCTAATCGTTTTTTTTTCTATAAGCAAGAACAATATATTTCTCAAAATTTACATTTGAACAAATTGAATTTTAAAGTTTCCATCAGTGTTGCGGGATAAAAATGAATTTCAAAAATCGAAGAGTACAGGGGAAGAACACCTTCATCAACTAGGAATCTGTTTGTATCAGATCTGCTTGGCGAAGATAGTGAGTCATCGCAATAACCTGGTGTGAAGAAACCAGTTTTTGCCTTGGTTCTTATCACGGGGGACACGGGTTTACAATCTCCATGATCGATCGAGATTCACGCCAGACACCAGTCTGGCACTTGAACCGAGGAAGAAGAACCAAGGAAGAAACCGGTTTTCAATCGCCAAGCAGCATTCAATACAGACTGATTCCTAGTCGATGAAGGGATTTTTCCCTCAATATCCCATAAAATGTTGGTTTTTAATCGAATTGTAAATTTTTCTCCAGCGTCTTCAGTTCAAGAAAGACTGCAGAAAATTCAATGCATGGACGCTTATGTACCTCCTTCCAGCGCTTTTAGAGTGAGTGTGAGTCTGGAGACTACCCTGTCCCAAAATCTGTAACTATTGGTATTTATAAAATGACGTTTGGTTAACATGCTGATGTGAATAGTTAGCATAGCAACTGTGATTTTTGAACTACGTTTTTTGTTGTCAAAGTTACGAAATTTATTTTTGCAAATGTATTCATCCTCAGGGCACATTAAGGGGGAATGGGCGCACAGGACCGGGGGTCTCCAAACTCAAGTGCCTCAATGTTAATCCAATGGGGAAAAACTATTTTCTTTGCCACATTTCTCCGGCTGTATTGAATATTTTTACAAGCGGATTTTTTTTATGTGAGAAATGTAGCTGACTTACAGGTCCCGACAATCCCACTTTTTGAAATTAGTACGAATATTTTTTTTAATATTCAATAAATTATTTTACACAAAATATTCGAAGCAATTTCAAAAAGTGGGAAGATGGAGACCTGTAAGTCAGCTACATTTATCACATAAAAAATCCGCTTGTAAAAATATTCAATACAGCCGGAGAAATGTGGCAAAGAAAATAGTTTTTTCCCATTGGATTAACATTGAGGCACTTGAGTTTGGAGACCCCCAGTCCTGCCCGCCCATTCCCCCTTAAGAGTCATTGAACTATGATCTTTTGCAGGTAAGGGAGATAAAGGTATGACAACGAACTGGTCGTCATTTGAAAAAAATCTAATTAGTTTTCGAGAGTAATTAAAAAAACTATAAAAAAACTAAATTTTGTCAACCTTAATCCTGACTTGTACACCGTTGAAACTTTCGTACTTGCTTTCATCTGGAAAATTGGTTCATATTATGCAACGGCTGTTTGGTGAAACGTTTCATGATTTTTTCAGTTTTAAGTTGGACATTTTTCAGATTTTGGAAGCCAAAACCTGAAAAATGATTCAACCGAATTCCAATAATATGTTGAAATATTTCACCACACAACAGTTGCAGTTGCTAGGAACTCTACTTTAGGGGGAAATCAAGTTCCGAACCTGAGAAATGTTTCAATAGATTACCGAAATTATGGTGAAATATTTCACTACACTGCCGTTGCTGCTGTTACTCAGGTAGCAAAACAATTTTGGCCAATGTAGCATGAGTATCGGCCAAACTTGGAGAATTTTGGAGGAAATCGATCATTTTCTACCGATTTTAATCAGATTTCTCGTTCTTTGAGGTTTCATACCGGAAATTACGAAAAGTGCAATACTTAATTTTACTGCAATCTTATAAATGTCGCAAGTGTTGAAGGCAAATATTATGTTTCGTAATTTTTTCAATCAAGAATTTTGGATTGTAAGTTTTCTTCAGATAATATTCAAACCAATATTGCACACCGATATTGCCCATCAGAGTCGGTAAAACGTATTTCATTTTGCATTGGGCAATGGGTATGAGCCGAGATAGGCCAATACTGCTGTGATACCAGGGATGTTGAAATAGTGCACTTGGTTTCATCATAGTAATGGCTCCTAGCAGCTACAACGGCAGTGTGGTGTCAAAAACCTGAGAAATGGTTCAACCGAATACCGAAAATATGGTAAAACATTTCACCCCACAGCTATAATTGCAGCTACACTCTGGGTAAACGTTCATTGAATATCGATATTTTCACAGTCATTGGATTGCAGTGTCTGTACTGTCAAGTACAGTATGAATGTAATTACCAAACTTTTTCTATAAGCCATATAAATGTTTTAATTTAATGTTTTTTTTATGAAATTCATTAGTAATATAGACTGATTGTAATGCTTTATTGCTCTAATACATTTTTATTGTTTGAACAAAACATGAGTACATCCAATTGTTCACATAGGCTCACATCAAAATTACAAATAAATATTAAAAAGCTATCTTCATTGTATGAAAGGATATTACAAACTAATTAATAAATTATTTATTTAATAAAAAAATATCCAAAACTATTTTTTTCAGTTCCCTCAAACAGTACAGTATTGTGGCTATTTCGCTTACAAAACCAACTTCGGCCAAACCATGAGACAGGGTGCTAACATCCCTGACTACAACCCTTGGGAATACGCTCCGGACTTGAACACGGATAGATCCTGCAGCTACACCAGATACTTGCCAGGACAACGAGCTCCTGTTCATATACAAGTAACGTACTTTTTTAATAGTGAAACTTATGGGGGCGCAAATTAAAGTGTCCCGGCTTAGAAGTAGGGATGGTATCCGGCGCATTCCGTGCCAAAAAATCATTGGATTCCCAACACTCTCAGAAATAACACTTTTCATTTGTGACGATTCATGAATCCTCAAGCCTCATTTCGTTAATTTTGAGGATTGTTTCGTCAAACTATCACTTGACTTTTGAGTAAAAGCGAATCCTCACTTTTACGATCGTGATTTGAAGATTCTGTATCTTGATTTTGAAGAAGCTGAATCTCATTGTTGCACTCACATGCTCAAAAATGACGAAATATTTTCTTTAGATTAGACGACATTCAAATTCTCATAAAAATGACGATTCAAATTTCCTCACTTTGAGGAAACGAAAACTCGGAGCATTTGCCAGTAACGGAATCGTCAAAATTAAGGAAAATTTCGTCGTTTTTGAGCATTCATTTTTTAGAGTGTAGTGAAACTTATGTAGGGGGATGCAAATAAAAGTGGCCCTGCTTTGAAGTAGGGATGAGACAGGAAATGCTTCCAAGGCAAAAACAGGTTTGCCACTTGAAGCCATTGATCGCTTCTATATTAAGGGGGAATGGGCGCGCAGGACCGGGGGTCTCCAAACTCAAGTGCCTCAATGTTAATCCAATGGGAAAAAATTATTTTCTTTGCCACATTTCTCTGGCTGTATTGAATATTTTTACAAGCGGATTTTTTATGTGATAAATGTAGCTGACTTACAGGTCCCGAAAATCCCACTTTTTGAAATTAGTACGAATATTTTTTTTGATATTCAATAAATTATTTTACACAAAATATTCGAAGCAATTTCAAAAAGTGGGAAGATAGAGACCTGTAAGTCAGCTACATTTATCAGATAAAAAAAATCCGCTTGTAAAAATATTCAATACAGCCGGAGAAATGTGTCAAAGAAAATAATTTTTTCCCATTGGATTAACATTGAGGCACTTGAGTTTGGAGACCCCCGGTCCTGCACGCCCCTTCGCCGTTAAGATCTGAACTCTCCAACAGTCCATGTGCAGCTTTAGTCCAGTGACAATCAAACCAACCAATGAAAATATGTAAATTACGACGACCGCCGTCAATAGTTATCGTGTAGTTGCAGGGCGACGTTATTGGATTCAACCCGACTATATCTCTTTAAGTAGTATCTGATGTACAGGGTGGTTATAAAATAAAGCTCCCTATTCGGAGTAGTCTGTATAGCTTGAATGAGCAATCCAAAGTCAACAAAAATTGAGACACTTACTAATCAAGAAGGGGGAAAAAGAATGGTATCATAAAAAAGACAAAATCCTAAAAAATAACCATAAAAAAGAATCATCATAAAAAAAAAACTCGTCTTTTGACCAGAATCTAAATTACGAAACGTCGTCAATTATGGCCAATTACTACCAACACAGCTAATTACGCCTCGTAATTTAGAACCCTGGTCAAGAGACGAGTTTCTTTTTTACGAAAAAGAATGGAATTATAACACAGAAACTCGTCTCTTGACCAAGGTTATAATTACGAGGAGTAGCCAATTACGGCTAATTACGGCCAACACATCCAATGACGCCTCGTAATTTAGAACCCTGGTCTATAAAGAGTTTGTTTTTTATGATTCCATTCTTTTTCCCCCTTTTTGATTAGTAAGTGTCTCAAAGTGTTTTGCATTTGGATTATTCATTCAAGCTACAGACCACTCCGAATAGGGAGCGTTATTTTATAACTACCCTGTATATACAGTTCACTCTTTCCTATCCGGCGCATTCTGTGCTAAAAATCCATTGGATTCCCTAATACACCGGATTATAAAAGAGTTTGTCGGCTTAAAAATGCGTCGCATGTCAGCGCACTTGTTAGACAAGTCGATTATTCTAATTTTTTGAACCACTCTCAACTGATAGGAACAAGTTTATCATTCTAATTTGTTGAACCATGTTGTCCAGATATTCTAATTTTTTTAATTATTCTAATATTTTTTTTTAAATAGTCGATTATTAATGTAGCAGATAAAAACAAATATGTATGTTATATTTAAAAATGTTCTGAAGAGAATTAAATATTTTTAATAAACGTTTTTCTGAACACAATATCAAAATTGACACTTTAGAAACATTCAACCCATTCTTTTTTTTTTTACATTATTCTAATTTTTTTTAATCGGGGTTAGTATATAGAAGTAGACGTCAGAGCGAGAGTTATTTGCAATTATAATGGACAAATGGAATGACCACTTGACCATCTCTTTCGGAACGTCACGGTTACGTCAACAATATTGTCTTAAACCCCACAAATAAAACACTTGGTAGCTACTTAGATTTGGCCAGTGTATTTCAATCTTGTCAGATTATTTTTTAAATAAAATCTAGAATTCGACATTCATTTGATAATCTTTTATCGATAGTGTCGCCATCTACAGTTTTTAAATCAAAACAGAAACTAACCCCATATTTTTATAAGATTAAGATGTGCTACTAAGAGATTTTGTGATAGTACTAGATATTTAGAATCATTTGAACATAGAATTTGAACCTTTAACATATAAATATTCAAAAAAATTCAGTGTTTGAAACCCCATAAACCCGGCAGCAAATTCGTCTAAACTAGAACTGTCACGCCTACAGTGACGCCACAGTTGCGTCAAGCATTGTCCTTTGTTGAAACCCTCAATGTACCAAAATCGGTTGATATAAAAAAAAGCTTACTGAAAAAAGAAACAAAATTAATCTCACTAGAGCTGCATATCAGGGTTTTATTCGCCAAATATGTTGCCAATATCGCCAAATTATTTATTAAAACTCGCCAAATATGCAAAATGTTTTTTTAAAAATAATTTATAAGCTGGTTGGTTATGCTAAGATCATTGTGTTAGAGCTGTGTAATGGGTGTGTTTGTAGCTCTCTCTATTTTCTCGCCAAATTACTTTCCAAAACATGCCAAAAGAGTTAAAAGGTTTTATGTATTTATGAGGGAATTGTGATGACATTTATGAGTGCATTTTACACCGTATTTTTGATTTTGGAATTATAAAGCAATGAAACGGGATTTCATACTTGATAACGAGCGGGAAGAATCACTTAAGTTTATGATCTTATAACAGGTTATATGGTACACATACTTGGATCGATTTGATATTTTTTTAATCCGTGCAAAGTACGGGTATAAGTTTGCTAGTCTAAAATAAAATTCAAGTAATTCATTGCAAATTTAAAACTTAATAAATATTTCTTTTTTTACTTTTAGTTGGTTACTCCAAGAGGCTGGGTTATTTCGAAGTGCATTTTAGATATGGCTAGAGTACAAGGTAACAACGGACAGACAGCGAAACAAATGCTACAGGTGAGCTTAAAATTTTAGCTTTTAAAAAAATAATTGCAACTCTCTAAACGTTTAAAATGTCCTTGAAAAATTTAAAACTTTCCCCCTGTCAATTTAAATGTATTTTCATTTAATTTCAATGTAAATAAACAGTTTCTGATACAAATTAGAGAATCTTTACAAAAAAAATTATTATTCCTGATTATTAAGCTTTAAAAACAATTTTCGGTTAATATTTAAACGATTAAAAGCTAAGAGAAACAAGAACGTTGCAATTTGTCCCAAATCTTGGTATTAAGAATAAATTATATAATTCAATTCGTTTTTCATTTTAGGCATGCTGTTGGAATTGATATGTTTCCTTGTGAGTTTTTAATCAATGTATGAACAAAATTCAATAAACAATTTATTATTTTACTTAGTGAAATTTGTTGAATGTAAGCAATTCTATTTTTTTTTTCTCATTCAGGTCAGCAAAAAAATCAGGAATGCTACTAAAACCTTTTTTCTACCACATCTCATATAAACTCCAAATTTGGTAATTTAATCCTATCCGGCAGTCGATTTTTAGCCTATTTTTTAAGAGTTCATTAAACTTAATTAATAATTCAATACGATGGATTTTTTCTGGTTCAAATTTAGATAAAACACCACTTTCACCATAATCTCTAGTTTAATGTCATTTCTGTTACCACTTAAGTATCGAAACATGCCCATCGTCACACTGTGCCGACTAGGCGGCTGGGAACTGGCTAGGCAGCCAGAAGGTCCTGGGCTCAAATCCCGGTCTTATGGGTACATATGTTTGTACTGTGTGTTAGCCTGTATTTGTCCCGAGTTTACACTGCGACATTACGTGCTCGTTAAATATGTAGTTGAAAGTCTTGACGACGCGTAGCGCATGATATCGATAGAATATATCTTTGAATGCCAACTCACGCTCAGGTGTTATCTTCGTCACGTGACCAGGTTCTAAAACGCTATGTGCGATTGACTGTGTTTAAGCTCCACTTGAAGACTAGAAATAGACAGTCGGAAAACGTGCCAACCTCCCTACCTAGTCTATAGCAATTCAAGCAGTATTTAACTCCCGTTACACTCCTATAAGGCATACTGAAAGATGACTTCGGCAGTTGACAAAATTCACAGCTTCGCTGACTTAAAGACCTATTGCCGCTACAAAATATCGAAGCACTTGAAGACATGGCAACTAGTTCAGGAACGTACTATAGTCTTGTTCTTTAAGCTGGACTCTACATCAACACCAAAAATTACGACCAGCATCAAAATCACCGAAGATCTTCGAGTCCGAGTGTTCGCCAGCAACCACCGAGTGGAAGAAAGACACGTCAATGTGTTTCTGGAAAACCAAAGCGTTCTGAGCAACTGGTCCCAACTCGCAGGCTTGCTGAACTTCTTCGGCTCGGACCCCATAACTTCTCTGAACCACAGCTTCGACTATTACATCGCGGAGTCCTTGAACAATCTCTACCGCTGTTTGGATAACTTGGAAAAAGATGACAGCCGAAGATTGAAGATTGGGTTCCTCATCAACCAGATAGCCTTGTTCGGGTGCCAACTGTACTCGCCTCGGACGCTTGATGTGGCGTTTTCGATTTACCTAAACTCTTCAAACTGCTATAAGGAGATTCGGAGTTTGAACTGTTTGACCTTACCGACTGAAGAAGAACTAGTGGAATTGATGAATAAAAATCCCCCAAATCTGTATTGAATGCTTGTGTTTAAATTATTTTGAAATTGTATTTTAAGGAGATGTTTTAAATACTAAACTGTACTAAAAAATAACTGTTAAATACTAAGATGTACTAAATTGTTAACTTTGAAGAAAATGTAATAAGCAAAGGTGCGACAATGTTGTTATTCTTGTTTTGATATATTTTTTTAAGTTTGTCATTGTTAAAATCGTTAATTACCCTTTTGTTGTCCTTAATTTATAGATACTTCAACACTTTTCCTAAGCAAGATTTTTTTTGTTTCCTCGTAATATGTGATATAGGACTATCATTATCGAATCATTAGTTGTGGGGCCGTTTTAGAAAGTGAAAAGTTTAATCACGTTTATTTATAGTGTAGATTCGATGGCAATTGACAACGACAAACAGGATAGAGTAGGAAAAAATCCAATTCACATTAAATATTTTGTGCCTGCTCGATAGCTTATTTTATCAGATACATTTTGGGAACTGTGCTGATTTTATTAAACATACAAAAATAGTGGATTGTGCAATTTTAATACAAAGTTTTTTCAGCCAATTCAAATTCGTTAATTTGTCTCCAGCTGATATTACACTACATAAACAAAACCAATTAACTTTTTGGAATTCAAGACTCGTCACTTGATTGTGGTTCTAAATTACGACGCCAATTAGCCCTTGTTGTAGCTCTAGAGTTTAGTGCGACTATTATTCAAACTTTTAAAATTCGATAACATTGTTTTGTGATTCGGAACCCCTCAGGTAACCAGGACACCAAGCGAATGCGCAACGTGGTAGGTTGAGTTGAATTATCATCGTACTGGAGCTACGCGGGGGGCTATTGGCGGCGGGCGTCGTAATTTAGAACCACAGGCAAGTGACGAGCCGACACCTGAGTAGGGTTTGGAAGCGTATTTAACTGACACTCCCTCTTCACGGAGTATTATTCGTCGGACATTTTTGGCTGCACGGGCCGTTTATAGGTCGGCAGTTATTTTGGCAATGGCCCGGACCCGAACCTGGGATCTTATGCATGCTAAGCGAATGCCGAACTGACTGGGCTCCCCAGCCCCATGCTATGTAGGACGTTTTTCTAAGTTATATTCTCGTCTTGGTAATCCTATAAAAAGATAAATCTAAACGGAAAAAAAAGTCCCGTCTATATGACACTAGTTCACGTTAAATTTAGCGTGATTCGAAGTATTGACTCGGCGTATGATGCAACTTACGGTTTGCGTTGCCAGCTCTGGTGTCGGCCTCGTCACTTGACAGCTGTTCTGTTAAAATTGGCCTAGTAGCTTTAGTGTAAGATTTGAATCCAACTTCAAATAATAATTTAACCCTTTGTGTTAGATTAGATTTGGAATTATCATCGCACTAGAGCTACAAGAGAGCTATTGGCGAAGGGCGTCGTATTTTAGAACCACAGTCAAGTGACGAGCCGACACCTGAAAAGGCACCCAACGCAACCGTTAAGGGCGACATCGTACGCATCGTTAGGACTTTGTAGGATATTTAACGTGCACTGTTTACAAAGGATATTATTCGTCGGA
Source organism: Hylyphantes graminicola (assembly GCA_023701765.1). NCBI lineage: Eukaryota > Metazoa > Arthropoda > Arachnida > Araneae > Linyphiidae > Hylyphantes > Hylyphantes graminicola. The sequence goes on along the minus strand of CM043120.1, from coordinate 52,744,491 downwards.
CATTTTTAGCTGCACGGGCCGTTTATAGGCGGCACAGTTATTTCGATGATGTACGGACCCGAACCTGGGACATTTCGCATGCTAGGCGAGTGCCTAAACAACTGGGTTCCCCAGCCCCACTCTGTTGGAGACTAAGCTAAAATTGAATAAAGGTTGAACTAGATATTTTAACACTCATTTTATTAGCAGTTATATCTGATTAATATGTTTACATATGTACAAAAGGTCGTATACAAACTTAATATAAAAATAAAAGCAAGACATATTTAAAAGTACACATAGTAGTAAAATTTTTTAAAAAGACTATTTCTTGCTCATCATTATAAATTTTATAAAAATTAATTTTACACAAAACATTTAAACAATTTTTTTTAGCTAATTGATAAATACAATCATTAGGAAAAATAAGCTTAAATGACTGAGTATTTAAAAAATTAAATAATTTATTTAAAGAAAGCTAATGTCGATATAAAATACACAATTTACATCACAAGAAAAGGAAATGCCAGAAAAACAAGCTAAGCATAGTCAGCAGAGGAAAAATACCTCTTTATACAAAGTGAGTCAATAAAATAGCGTAATAAAATAAGCCTTTTTGGACTAAAATACAGATATTGTTGAGTAGAATTGTCACAAGAAGTGTAATGGTAATCTATATAGTGGATCTAGTACATATGTAAGTGTCTACATATTAAAAAAAATAAGATTAAGGAAAATTATGTAAAAATCTTAAAATTAATATAGCATAACAGTATTTTAACAAGTCACTGGCCATGCCTAATAAAACCCTGAATAAATAGAAGTTATTACTTTAGATCGAACGAACTCAGTTGAACAATTCAAAGGTAATTATAAGAAAAATCTTTTTTTTATAATTAAACTGTGGGGAGGGGGTAAATGACCCTGCATTTTTTTCACAAATGCAGGTTTTTTCTCACGATTTAACATACTTAAAAAATATATGTATCCTTTTCATTATAACTGCAGTAATAAACTTTAAGATGTCATTTTGTTCACAAAATTGAATATATTATTCTCCTAATTTTTAAATAATTACATTATTCTCCTATATTGAATTCCTTTTTATTGGATATGTATTTCAGAATTTTTGAAGACAACTTTAAAGTTTATTCTAAATAAATGCACTGAGTATTACATGACATTTGGGGCTACAAGTGTGGTACAATTGAAGAACCTTATTAAATTGACAAAATACACAAAATTGACAAAGTTGGCACTAAGATTATACATAAAAAAATGAATGTAAATAGAGCATGTATGATGGGACGAGGACAAGAATTATACAGTAAAAGCTTTTTTTAGAGAATATTTAAATTTATGGTTACCCTAACTCCTATATTATGTCTATTTAATGTGCGAGCCTCAAAAATACTCTTGACCCCTATCCCTTCGCTTGGTTTTCTAGGATAAGGGGGTGGGAGCTTCGCTTTTCCAAACCTAATGTGTTTGAGGTTCTGTTGTGAGGTTAACAATCCAAACAGTTCAAACCCAAGTAGGGTGGGAAAAACATGCTCACACTGCTTCGAAGAAAACCACATGAGGGGATGGGGGAGGGAAATGCTTTCGAGGCTCGCATTCTGGATAGACCTACTATAATTAATATTTAGCAAGTCTGACTACTAACCAAAAAGCTGGTGACAGTCTAACTCACTTTTTTTTTATCTACAATACAAAATGGCTTAATGTCAATAAGAACAAGGCTTGCTTGGGTTATTAACTGGGAAATCATTGTTGAGCTAGCCACTTGGCAAGGACACTTGCTCTAGTACTAATTACTAATTAGAAACTCATGGATACTTGGAAATATAGTGGACCCTGATTGTTGGTAATCAGGAACTTTGCAGAATTTAATATTTAGCAAAACTAGAATTTAAAAATAAAAAAATAAAAATTTGGAGTTCCAATATAAATAATACTTAGCTAAACCAAACAATATTAAGTTAAAATAGTCATATGTCTTTTTTTAGCCAGCAGGCTATTTTACAAAATGAAAACACTATATAATAGTTGTGCATGAAAATCTTTTATGGTATTTAAAAAGTAAAATATGATATAAATACAAGTTTTAAAAAAATGCTTTGTAATTGTAAAATTTTTGAGTTAGTGCAAGCCCTTAAAAACCTAAACAGAATTCTGCACTACTTTTTACACAGATATAAATATAACATAAATAAGGATTCACATTTATCATGCAAATATGGAAAATTTCTCACAAATAACAAGACATCATCAAAGAAAAAAATTGTTTTTCAGTTAGTGTTGTAGATTTACTAACAACAAAACTATACAAATGGTCAATGTTCTTAATTATAAACATTTGAATTCTTCAACAAAATTTAATTTTGCCAAAATAATTTTTCCCAACGTCAAAATAGATATAATATCCTATTTAATAAAAGTAATCTATGCTATTTCAAATAGTTCACATAATTTTGTCGAAACTTAAACTATACATAAAAATTCTAACAACTGAACACATTATTTTTAAGAGGACGAAACGTATCCAATAGTACAAATTTAGAAAACAGATCCAATAGTACAAATTTACTAACTTACATATTCATATTCAAAGACTATTAACCAGTATTTTGGATCACAGAACATCGTATCACCAGGTAAAAAAAAACATTTAAGCAAATAAAATAAATAAAAATGGGGTTCCAAGAGCGTAAAAGCAACAAAAAATTAAGTACACATCATGTCAAACTTTTACATTGAAAACCAATTTTCTCAGTTATCTCCTAGAACTGAAACCAGACTGTTGAATCCAGGCAGCTGTTCTTTGGTTTGTATCTGCAAACACAGAAATCAAAAGTCTAGTTTAAAAACTCACATTCTACAAAGTACAGGGTGTCCGAAAAAGAATGTCCGAGTTTCAAATTGTGATAGTATCAGCAGTAATCATTTGGCAGCTGTGGTTGAAGGTTACGAATAAAGAATAACCCCAACAGTTTCAGATAAGCGCATACGCTTGTACCAGTTGCAGTATCATCTATTCCATTACGCCGGACTTGCTGCAGAGCAGTATGGGAAGAATTTAATTTTTGTTTGGATGTGTACCGTAACACTAAAGGCGCACACATTGAGCACTTAATAAAAAAACTAGGCTAGTTTTCCTTTAATTTCATGTATGATTTGTTATATTTAGTATAAAATAAACTCCTGTAACATACCATTAAAACTTGGACATTCTTTTAAGGACACCCTGTATAACTAAGAAACAGGGAATCTTCATCAGAGACTTTTGAAACCTTATTCAATTGGATGTTTCTAATGAACGGCCTTATATCTTGGTTATACTTAAGAAAATATGACATTAATCCCTTCAAGTTTTTTAAGGACACCACAGGGTTTGTAGAAATTTCATTTAATGAAAATTAAAGACTTCAATCAGGGTTCTCCTTAAAACTTTCAGCTATATTTAGGATGTTTTAACCTTGGCCTTCACTCACGGTCTGCTCAGCTACTAAGGCTGAAGGAGCTTTCCAAGCAAGCCCGGCGACGTAAATATTGACGTCATATCATAGTTCCGAGTGACGTTGTTCTGAAGATGAAGACAACCACCTGTCTCGAAACCTGTTCGTAACCACTTTTTCACGGTTGACCATATTTTTAGGGTTTCGAATGCACCCAAACTAGTTTCTTGATAAACGGCACTGGGAACAGTGACGTCAAAATTTTCGTCTACGCTCATGTTTGGGAGAGCTTCTCTGGCTTTGTTATTGAAGTTGGACGTGATTTACTGCACAATTAACATAGCAATGGTATTTCATAAAAAAAAGTATTATAAGCAAATATATTTGTAACTTAAAATCCATGGTTGATTCCCATAACCACAATTTTATGATCTTACAAACTAGCCAATCCTTGGGCCAAATTTGACTGTAGAAAGATTAAAAAGCTTCCATTGCTTACCTGGAATTTCAAAAGCATCTTTTGTTTTTACAGGTAAAGCTGGTGGGGATTCATGTATATGTGGCTTCCTTTCAGAATTCTATAAAATAGAAGTTTCATGTTATTTTACAATACTTAACGTAATTTATAGTTCATACACAAGAATACAGAGGTTATAAACTAAACCATCTGAAAGACAGGCTATTTTGCTAAGCTTGCTGCATGCGATTAAAATTTTAATTTTTGACTCATCAGTTATTTTTTAAAATTTTAGTTTTGTATAGATTGGTTTTAAAAGTAATAAGATTCCAAATTTTCATGTAAAATAAAAATAAATAATTTCAAAAATTAAATAGATTACCAGAAAAACTGGCAGTTACACATAAGTATTCCTAAAATTAAAAACTAAGCAAAGGCATTATTTAAAAAAAAAAATCAATTTCAGCATCTCTATTTATTAAAACAAAAACTATTAGAAAAATAATATAACACCATTTTAATTAAAAAATAATTATCGTTTTATAAATAAAAGCATTGCACTTCATATACCTTTTGTTGATCTTGAACACTAGATGAAGTAGATAAAAAAGGTGGTGCTACAGGGGAAAAATAACTTATTAATAAAGTGCTACAAATTACATGAGATAGTACAATTAAATTTAAAATACAATATCTAAAAAAATATTTTAGGTATTATAGTCCTCCTGATTACACCACAAGCATCGAAAGCGGCTTCTTATCCTACAACCTTGAGTGGTTTTCCAGGAAATGACACGAGCATTGCTGTTCTAAACCTACCTTGTTTGAGGCTCTAATATGAGGTTAATCGCAATCGAAGAGTTTAGTGGATTAACATGCCAAGTGACATAAAGGTCAAAACGTGAAAATGGGCTTTCTACACTCCCTGTAGACTTAACTTGGGTTAAAACAAAGAGCAAAAAGGAAGAGGGAAAAGCGTGGTTGGTCCGTTAGTTGGAAACTCTTGTAAGGTAATATTTACATACAAAATGATCTGATTACAATTTAACCAAAATACACTTTTAATTGCGAAAATTTTTCTCAAATAATATTCAAATCTGTTAGACTTTGAACGAAATTAATGTTTCAAACATGTTTTCTGGATGGATTCACAAATTATTTATGGAACTCTTTACATACGCAGAAGTATATTCCCCATAGCATATTTTTATTTACCCAACTTAGGTTGGCAAGGAGTGTAGTTTTTCATTTACACTCAGATCTGTTAAAAAAGGTACCTGTAAAGCTAAATTATGCTAAACTTAAAGTTCATGAAAAAAGGGAAGATTGTTATCGTTAGAGAAGTTAGTAGTATGTCCATTGGCACAAAAATCTCAATTTTTAAAAAAATGTCACTTAGCATGTTCTTTCACTTTAGCTCTTAAATCGATTTTCAAACCCAAGTAGGTTAGAGAAAAAACAAAAACACTCATACGGTTTCCTAATAAGCTACACAAGGGGAGTAGGGGAAGAACATGCTTGCAAAGCTTGCGTTGAAATAAGAAGGACTATAGGACCCAGGAACATACCTTCTTTGTTTTTCACCTTGGCATAGTTGACTTCAGTTGTATTACGTCTTTTCGCCCTAGGGGGAGCCACAGGCATGTCTTTCTTGAAGCTTTTGATTGAGTTTAAAGCTTTAATTTGTTCTTTAACACTGCACTGTCTCTCAGATTGTTCTTTCGTTTTCTCGAAGAATATGCGCTCGTAACTGCTGTCGCTACTATCACTACTGCTGACCGGCGTGGACTCCTTGCTTTCCCGTAGTCCTTTGTGTAGCACTAGTTGTTTTGGTTCCATGCCGGTCATTCCTCTGCCCAGTGATTGGGATTTGCGGTCCTTCAGGGATTTGAAAACACTCGCATCTGACTGGGAATGAGCTAAGCCTCGAGACGGACTATGGCTGTTCTTAGTTTCGACTTTTCTTATTCCGATACCAATAGCACTGCTCGACATGAGATTATTTGTTAAATTTTCATGCACAGCTGGCAACACTTTCGCTTCTTCCTTGTGGATCCTTGAAGGGAAATTCACGTAATTTGGTCGGTTTTTGGCGGCGTTGATGGCCGACGCGCTTTTCTGTAACAAAGGCGGGGGCAAAGGCGCCTTCTCAGATTTCCTCGATGAGAACTTTTTGGCAATGTCAGATTTAATGTCTTTTGAGTCGGGTGGCATTGGAGCCTTCTCAGACTTCGTTGAAGGAGTTGGCCTTTTCCTAATCGGGTCAGGATGATTTGTTCTGTTCTCTTCGGAAATGTGCAATCGTGTATTGGGTATATGAATCAACTTGCCATAAGTTGAATTTTTATTATCAGCACCATCATCTACTACAAATGCCCTCGGAGGAAAGTTATTGTTTGAAGATGAGCCAGTAGTTTGTTTTGGGGAAATCGTTTTATTACTCTTTGAATTATTTGTCAAAGGGTTAACATTAACATAACTAGCAGCTGCTTTTTCATTACTATTATTTACAGACTTGTTTTCTTGTTCACTAATATTTGGATCAATTTGAAGACGGTTAAGTGTATGATATTTCTCGAGGAAAACATTTTCATAACCAGGACCACCTTTTTGGGGAAACACATTCGTATAAGAAGCAGACCTGCGTAAGCCAAGTGCTTGCTTGCTTTTACGAGGGGTTGGTTGTGGTACAGGATTATTACTAGCATCATTAGACTGTTCTGGACTTTGAATCTTTGAGGTTGAAGTATCAGTGGAACTATCTTTAGTCTTGCTTGTCTCAGAAACAAGTAGAGATCCATTTTTACGTACAATATTGAAAACTTCAGAAACTAGGTCTGCAGGTGGGGGGATAGGTGGAGGAGGGGGAAAGTGGAATATTATCTCTTCTTCTTTAGGAGGAGAGCCGTCCAAGTTGTTAGGTTTCGAAAGCAGTGTGACTGAATGGGTTTCTGCATTATCCTTTGCAGCAAGTTTAAGTTTGGAAGATTCACACTTATTGGAAGTCACATTCTGAGGTGTAAGCTTAAGATCCAAAGTTTTTCCTATCCTATCGAATTCCGTCTCGTCCGTCAAAGTTCTTGTGGTTAGTTTGTCAAGCAGAGTATTTAGCTCTACAACAGCGTCGGTGAAATGCTGCTTACTCGGGATAGAAGACGGCTCTTTGGACACATCCAGCGACTTATTCTCATTCTGCTCCAGGCAGTCGATGTTTGAGCACGAACGGCATTTCACCAGCCCTATGTTCGCATTGATGCTCCTACGAAGCGGCGGACTGTAGCACAGGCCTGTTTTGCAGTGCTGGATACCTGGAGTCAGCTTATAGTTGCCGTTGGGATAGCTTGCTTCAGGCCAGATGACTTCATAGCCTGGGAACTTAGAATTTCCCTTGCTAGCGGGTATTTGGCAGTCATTAGGAGGTTCAGACAACTGCTTCAGAGCATTGTCCAGCTCATCTTCCATGCAATACGACTCCCTCGACGTCAAATCAATGATGGCACCTCGAGGATTGTTGCGGATTGTGTTTTCGATCTGCTCAATGTTCTTCTTTGCTTTTATGTTGACATTTATGTACAGATCTTTAGGAGATGAAGGAACCGATTCCACCTTTTCTTTCACATTGGGTGCTAACAATGACTTTTCTTTAGGTGTTGCATTGTCTTCATTGCTAAGTGGAATACTGGTTTCCAATGTAATTTCCAGCTCTTTTGGGGATGCTTGCTTCAATTCTACTTGCCTGTGCTTACCAATTTTTTTAGGTATAGCTGGAGGAACATCTTGTCTTGGATTAAAAGCCAAGTCTTCTTTGAATGAAGATACCTCTGGTTTAACCAAAGGCTTTGTTAAACTATTTGCTGACGGAAGACTTGAATTTGACACCTCTGTTGAAACTTTATCATTAGCTGTAACTGAATCCTCAGTTGTAACGATTGACAAGGGTATTATCTCTTCTGGAATGGGACATACAGGAGTTTCCTCAGCTTTATCTTGAAGTTTTGAGATGATTGGTTTCTTGTTTGAATCTTCAAATGCAGTGTAGAATTTAGAACCACCATCTGGAGGAATAGGAAACTGATTAAAAGCCGAAATACTTTTAGGACTGTCTGGACTGCTAATAGGACTCTTAGTTGTTGCTTTCTTCCAAGGGGCTATTGAATTAATAAAAGGAAGGACTTTGCTGTTGTTACGCTTATAAGTAGGTTTGGGGTCCATTTCCAGACTGCATTTGGTGGTAGGCGTTTCAATTTGCATATTTGGTTCTTCACTATGACTGTACCACATTGCAGTACCATCTTTTCCATTGGCCTTGTTGAGAGAACCAAAAAATGGCATAAGCTTAGGTGGCTTACTGATGCCTGGGCTAGAGGCAGAGTTATCTGAATAATAACCGATTGGGCTTTTTGGTGCATCGTCTTTCACTGTGTATTTTTCGGTTGGTTTAGCTACAGTAACCGGACGGGGCAAGGAAGATTTATCGTACCACATAGATTTTCCTTTGGGTTGCACTTCTGGTCCCTTGGACTTCACAGATTCTCCCGATTTATCTTCTACAAAAGACACACGCCCTGCTTCACTTACGTTTGTTTTGGCAGGCTTGGCTTTCGATGGCGAATAGCCACGGAAGGTCTTGTTCAGGTTAAAAGACACCGTCCTGGACAGAGTCGCAAACCCTTCCTTGAAACTATCCGAAGTCGATCTCCTGTGTTTACATTCTGGACTCATTTCTCGTTCGTTGTGCACAGATGAGGAGCGAAACTTCCTCGTCACCAAACTCAAAATAGATTCTCGGTCCTCTGTGTTCTTGTCCATATTTAGAGAGGGAGGGGCCGAACCAGCCCTGGAAACACTGTGGGAGTTGTTTCGGAACAACGATCTCTTACCCCCCTCACTACCCGACTTGAAAGATACACCCGATTTCTCAAACAAGGCTTTTAATTTCGCAATGCTGGGTCTTCTCACCACCTTGCTGATTTTCTTAGACGACCCCTTAATGCTATCCGCGCTACTGTCCGCTATATCCGACACAGAGTCCTCATGGAATCTACTCAGCCCCAAATTCGAAGGTGGATAGCTCTCCCGATTATTAATGGGATAATCCTTCTTCTTATTACTACTACTACTTGGAAGCGTTGAGTAAGCATTCGCATTTCCTCTGTCTTCCTCCTGGATGTCTTTGGCTTTGAACTCCTGCATGCATTCATCAGCATCTGGGCTGCTGTCTTCGGTCACTTTGTCCACAAACGGGTCGAAGTGGATGATGATGCTATCGGCACTGGGCATGTTGAGATACGCCCTGCCACAGTTGGGCCGGACGCAAACCTCATCGTCATCGATGAAGGGGATAGAGTCGTCATTGCTTTGCTGGGACAGAATGGAGTTGCGGGAGTAACTGCTTTCGCTGCTTTTGCTTACGAGGGAACCGGAGACGCTTGTTTTGAAGGATTGTTTTTTGTCCTCTGTGGACGGCTTGATTTGGGGATCGGCTACAGAATCACCTTGTGGAGAAATCCTGATGGGCGATTTTGTATCAGTTGGTTTGTTGGTGATGGAATCTAAAGAATAAAAAGTTTCACAGAATGAATACTAAATAAAAAAACTAGCTTTATCGATCAACTTAACTATTAAAAAAAATAAGGTTAATTATGATTCATTTATGAACACACAAATAAGAAAAAAGAACTAAATTATTTTTATACAAAATTAACTCAAACTAATGAATTTTTTCCGGCTATTTATGAAGGTGTTCAAAAAAGTAATCAAATAAGATTTTAAAAAAGTACAAAACTTATTTAGAATTAAGCATTTTAATACATTTAATAATAAAATTTTCCCACTAAATATCAAGTTAAAATTTTTAATACTTTGCCTTTGAAAAATACAAGAAAATAACTTAATAAAAATGAGCAATACAATTGGAGTAAACACACAAATACCTTATCTAGTATTTTTTAAAATCATTTTATTGAAATGCCTGGATAATAATAAACGAAAGGAGAGAAAGGAGAATTGAGAAATGTTCTAAGGGAGAATATCAAAAGGGTTTATTAAAACACAATATTTTTTTTTATATTTACCATCTGATGAAATCTTCTTTTCTTCTTTATTGTTATTTAAAATAGCCTTTTGTGGTGATGTTTCTTTACTTAAAGAATTTCTTAGTTTGGAGTTAGCTGCATTTTTCTAAAGAAAAAAAACACACACATTCATAATGAATATTAAATATACATGAAATGCACATAAAAGTAACAATACAAAATAACAAACACAACTAATTGATAGTTTTTAATTAAAGTACAGGGTGGTTACAAAATCCTAGAAAAAAAGTTCCCTGATATTTCCATGATACTTTTGCAAAAAAATTCCCTGATTTTACAATTACCTAGAAAACATGCAATGCACACAATTCAATGCAGTACAGAAAATTTAATCCAGACATTGCGAGAATTAAGACTTACCGGATTATGAGTTAGCCTACCTAACTTTTCTACATTTCCGAAAATCTGAATAAGTTCAGAGGAATCATATAATCAGAGAATCATGTTATAACATGATTCATGAGAGAGATTGCTCTTTCCTCCAAGATTGGTCCTTCAGGCAAATCGGATCAAGCAGAATATTTTTTTTATCAAGTGTCGGTTTGTAGTGATCGCACGAACATAAACCTGCTGCTTAAGTAATGCAAAAGGGAAAAAATAATTCCCTGATAATTTGCAAAATTTGAAAAATTCCATGAGAATTCCCGGATATTTCCAGAAATAAAAAAAGTTCCCTGATAATTCCCTGATTTCCAGGTTTTCGAGGTTCTGTTACCACCCTGAAGTATATATTAAAATCATTTTCGAATAAAAATTTCTAGATACAGATTTCTGAATATTTTTACGCATTACATTATGAAAAAACTAAGTATAATAATAGCTGTTTAAACAACTCAATCATTTTTTTCGGAAACAGATTGAATAAATTAAAAAAGATTGTTGTTAATTTACTGTTCAGTAATTTCGATGTAAGGTTGCTTTTAAAACAGCTTTATTCAATTTCTAGAAAACAATGGTTGTAGGGATCGCTACCTGCGAGCCCTGGAAAAGAGAACAGCGAACTGTAGTGAAGAAAGGAAGATTGGAGAAGATTCGAGGGAGAAGCGTCGTTCAAGACGTTTGTAAGAAGATAGAGCCATTGAGCTCATTGTAAATAATTGAATAGTTTAGTATATAAATAAATGAATCTTTATCGTAATTAAAGACAGTTTAAAATGCAGCTACAAGTCTTTAAATTTTGATGCTTGATCGCTACCAAACGAGGAGACAGAAAGGCCAACGAAATAGGCCTTTTGGTTGCCCGGCTATGCGACCTGCCAGTGCCCTATAATGGTTCATGAACTTATGAGCTTCTGAAAAAATGTATTCAATTCTTAATCTTGTTTTATAATTTACAGAACATAAAATATCAATTACTATAAAAAAACATTCGTTTGATTACCAAGTTTATATATTATTGTCATTGTCTAAAGTAATAAATATAAACAGATAAATGCCTTTGCCAGCTCTTTCCACATCAAAGGCTCCCCATCTTCATCGACGTTTACATAGATATGACAGTCAATCACACTCAGCTGTTGCTCAAAGAGAGTTGCTACAGCCCTATGTGCCAGTATGTACTGCTCCTATTAAAAAAACATAATAGGCTAATTCCATTCGTGACAGACATGACATAAGACAACTTTCTTGGCTCTTAAAAAGTACTAAATGTTAATTGACTGTTAAAAAAGTGCCATGGGGTGATGCAAATAAAGGTATAAAAAACACTGAAATTTTCATTCAAGAGAAAATACTTAAAATCAATTGGGTTAAAACATGCCGTGACGGACACGACAAAATTGAGACACAGATTTTGAGTGACCTTATATTGTTACCATTTGCTCTAAACTGGTGTGCATTTCAAGTCTAGAATTTTTTTGGAATCAATATAAGATTACGATGAGCAAACCAGAAAGAAAAAAATTAAGAAATTTATAAATAGTAAAACATTATAAAATTTATTAGCGTGACATGACAAAGTTTTGATGTTCTATATTTAACTCAAATTTTAAACTTAATGTTCGAATTTGTTACAAACTGTTTATTTAAAATAAAAAGAGAAAAAAAAGTGTCAAGAATTTTTGCCAAGTAGATTTTGTTCAAAATAAAAAAAGTTTAAATTTAAAAAATGATGTCCATGGCGCATTTTCGTGGAATCAACCAATAATATGTGTGCAGTTGTGCACACTACAATCTAATGTCAACGAGTGAGCTAAGTATAAATGTTAATTTGTTATATATATATAGTTATACTTTTAAATACAAGGTTTCTCAATCAGAAATTTTAGCAACATTTACCGATTTTTGGGGTTTTTCAAGCCCATGTAAAAAAAAAAATAGAGAGAAAAATGTATGGCTTATCAGTTGCAATCTTATTGACCTTCGTTTGTAAAGATCACACAACTATCAAGTTAGTTTATAGTTCATCTACGCTGTTGAAATTCTATGAGTTGTGAATTTAACGGGATGGGTGGAAAATGCAGCCATTTTTTAAGTTTTGCAACTGGATCCTTTGTATGAAAAGCTATTTGTGCCCAATTCACATTGTTTTTACAAAAAATTTCACCAACAGCGAAAAATTTACTTTTTTTGGATGTATTCGGTCCTTTTAAATGTCATCATGATAATTATAACAAAAAAATTCTTGATTAATTAATGAAAAGTAAAGTCAAATAGGACCTTTAGCAACTTTATAAAAAACATTAAGCCTTGGCAATTATGTTATCATGAATTAAATAATAATAGAATACAGTAATGTATAATACAATAGCTTCAAATGCAAACTAAAAACTTAATATTACTAAAAAATGCTATGTTCTAAAATTTCAATATTGCACTTATGTAAGCTAAGACCTGGGTAAAAGTAATACCTTTAAAGTAATTTCCAGAAGCAAGCTTAAAAGAAGAGAAACAAAGAAAGAATTAATCAGATAAGAACTAAGATCAAATGGTAAAGAATTAATCAGAAAGAAACAGAGAGATAACATTACAATTGTATAGTTTACAACAAGACTTCCTTTAAGTGGTTTAAAATTAGCAATAATTTTGAATAATTTACCTTTGTTTGTATCATGGCTATCCTTTGACGCCTTAGTTCCATCGCAATTTCAAAGAGCGAGAAGTCTTCTGACAATTTCTGAAAAACATAAAAAATTACTTTACTTTCATCGTTTCTTTATTCAGGAGAAGGTTTGCATCAACTTTAGAAAAATTAAACTTTGATCAATTATTTTAATAAATATGAAGAATCATACTTAATAAAAAAAAGAGAAATTTTCTATATAGATAATGCATAAATTAAAGGATTGCACTGATGTTTTACAGTTCTAATTACTAGTTAGTTACTGCTTATACTATTAAAAAAATATTATCTAATAGCTAAATTTATTAAGTGTTTAATATTTATTTGCATAAAATCATGTTGGTTAAAAATATTATAAGTAACTGTATACAAATGAGCAATATAATAAAGTGCTTAAAGACCAATTTTAAGCTTCATTGCAGAATTTTTTTTAAAAAAGAAATTTTTTTCTTTAAAAAAAAGTCAATTATTCTCCTACCCCTTGTCTCAAACAAGCCCATACATAGTCCACAGCACATATTGTTCCAGTTCTTCCACACCCAGCACTAAAAAATAGAACGGTATGTATTGCAAAATAAAAATATACAATAATATTAAAGACTTAAAACTCATTTTGTAATTTCATGATGGATGTTTTACCGAAACTTCAAAATAAGTATAGATTGATGCCTTGTTAAAATATAATAATCTTGGGGGAAAAAACCTGTTTACCGAAACTTCAAAATAAATCTAGATTAATGTCTTGTTAAAATATAATCTTGGGGAAAAAAATTTGTTTAAATTATTTTATTTTTCAAGAACTACTTTCCTTGGTATTCAACTTAGAGTTAATGTTACGTTGCTTGAAATATTGCTGCACGATAGCTACATAAGAGCTATTGACATTGTTATGTAGAAATATAGTGAAATGAAAAGCTGACACCCGAGTAGGCACCCAGTGCAACTGTTAAGGGAGGCATTGGATGTATATGGGTGTGGTGAATTTGGAGCATATTTAATGAGCACTCCTTCTTTCAAGGGAATTTTTCTTCTGTTTTCAGAAAGCAACCACCTTACACTCTGGGCTCCCCAGCCCTCCTGATATTTAACATTAAAGAATTACTAACATACATTTAAAATTAAAGCTATTCGACTTTTAGTAAATAAATGAACAGAGATCTACACATGTATTCACCTGCAATGCACTAGAATCGGCATGATCTCTGTCGCTTGGCAATCTCGCATCAAACGAACCAGCTCCAAGATGGGTTGGACAGTTTCTGGTACACCATGGTCAGGCCATGTGGTATAGTGGAATTGGTACACATCTCTCATTTGTGTACCACTCTTTACCAATAAAGTTCTGATGAGGAAATCAGGGCAAACTTGAGCTGTGCTTATCTGCAATGTCAAAGAAATCATAAACAAAAATTTAAGTTAAGATAATTTATACATGATTGTAAATGTTAATAGTATGGGCAAAATTAGGGTTTGTAGACAATTGAATCGGTTAGTGCAGAAACAACGTCGGTTACAAATTTCAAATTTTTCAGGAGGGAGAAAAAACGTAATAACTGCTCCTCTATTTCTGCACTCAACACTCGAAACAAACGTTCTGTATTTCACAGAACTACTCAACAGACTATACTAAGGTAGTTTTTGCACCAAACACGCATCTTGCCTTTCTACGCTTATTTTCATTGAAAACGAGTTTTAGGATTGTTTTTACTAAAGTGGTTTCTGCACTCACCGATTCAATTGAAGAGAGATTGTCAGTCCCACAGAGCTAATGCATTAGATTTGGAATCGCAACTTCCGCAAAAGTATTGAGTTGCCATGTTATCCCTTTTTCCCCAGGTATGGGAATCAACATAACATCGAAATGAAACAAATTTGAAGCGAAAAATGTTATCTAGTTATTTACGTATATATTTTTGAAGTTTAAAAATGACTCAAGGGGGTTCAATACCCTCAAATCGGTGAAAAAATCAAAACAAAAATTACTGGCTTAAAATACTATTACAACCTTTAATAATAATTATCAAGACGATTGGAAAACTATTTTTGACATTAAAAGCCATTTTAATGTCATGGCTTCGTAAGGAAATGGGTTAACAATAAAAACTTTAAGCGTGTTTTTCTCAGAACTTGATTTTTAGAACTTCGATGTACCTTTTCTCAAAAACTATGCTATGTTTTCTCATAAACTTTTTTTATATGATGTAATACATAGTATAGATTAATCTGAGGTTATGAATTTTAATAAAACTAAAGTGAAAAAAATTTTATGGGGCAAAAAAGTGAGAAATTTCATGATTTTTTGGGTACTTTAAAACTTATTTTACTTAAAAAAAACCTAACAGTTATTTTAAAAAAACTTTTAACCTCAGATTAATATATAAGGTTGGTATAATGCACACAGAAATTTTTAAGATGATCTGATCAGTAGTTATTGTGAAAAGGTACATTGAAATTGGCCGATTTAACATTACCGATATACAACATACTGAACCCCCTTAAATGCCCAGCATATAGTAACACTATTACAAAAGTTTATCAATTAATAATTAAATAACCGGAAGTTATTTTCTTTTAAATTGATGTCAGTTTTGATGATTCCCATACTTGGTGAAAATGGGATAACATTGCAAAGCAATTCTTTTGCAAGAGTTGTGATTTCAAAACTAATGCATTAGCTCTATGGGACTGACTACTCCTCTTAAGGGACAATTATTTGATGTCGTTATAGAGAAGAGTCTAGCCAGAATGCGAGCTTCGTAAACACTTTCTTCCCCCATCCCTTTGCTTGTTTTTCTAGGAAACGGGGGGAGCATCGCTTTTCAAACCTAACACGTTTGAGGTTCTGTTGTGGGGTTAACAATCCATACAGTGCAAACCCATATAGGGTAGGGGGAAAACACTCACACCGTTTCAAAGAAAACCAAGCAAAGGGATGGGGGAAGAAAGTCTTTTCGAAGCTCGCATTCTGGCTAGACAAGGTATAACACAGCTATAATTAGTACCTGCACATTTAAGTTCACAAGGTTGTATTTTGCAGGAAAAAAAATCACGAAAAAAACTAATAGCAATATCAAATGTAGTTTTTAAAAATAATTGTTTGATTTAACAATTTTATTATATTGGCAGTTTTAAAAAACTTACCAATTCTACAGCTATATTTCCATAATTCATTACTTCCCCTTTTTGTGGCCAGTAACATTCACATTTACTCTGAAAAACAAAAATACTTAAATTACAAAACACATAAAACAATGACAGATAAGATTTAATAAATAAGCAAAGTTAGACCTTGGTAGCATTGAATCACAGAAGCTTCATTTAGACGATCTTTCTGTTTTACAATACAGTGCGATAAAAACTAAATATAACACTATATTTTTAACTATTTTTTGCATTATCATTCTGATTTAGAACTTTTATTTTACCTAAGTAACATTAATAGTATGTCAGTTTTCAATATTAACCCTCTAATGCATACTATTGCCGTTTGGCAACAAGTAACATAATCCACTTTATTCTATTAAAATAGAGCTCCCTCTTGACAAATTTGTGTTTTTTCATCTATTACATTCCATTTTAAAGTTTTAGTTACTAATAATCCTCATAGATGACAGTAGTAAAAGTGTATTCAAAATTAAAGAATGAGGTTATTAACTGTTGTGAAATAACTTTTTTGGCAGCATTCAAAGTATAATAATATTAATACTAAATACAAATAAATTGCTTTGAAAAAATAATTATAGTTAAAGAGGGTTATTTTGAAATATATTTAGTAGTTTTCTAGTGATTATTATCAAAATTGGAATTTTGCAGTTGGTTCTTGTCATATGGAAATTTTTTTAAAAATTAAAGTTATTTAAATTGTAATGCAATTAAATTTTTTCAGTATTTTTCCCATAATGTATGAGTATTAAAGATAATATATATTTTTTGGGATGAAAAAAAATCATGCATTAGAGGGTTAAGTTAATTTATCCACTGAGGAATAAGCAAAGTATGAACTTGTTTTCACGGCGCATGAGTTCAAATATTTCACTGAATAAGCCATATATTCTTTATATTATATTTCTGGAGCAAATGATTAGAAATGAATCGTTCATAATTTATACATTAACATTTAGTAAAATTACAAAAATTATATATTAAAAATTGTGTGTTGCTGGAAAACATAAGAGTCGGGTGACAAGTTTTATACATCTGTATTCCTTATCGAGTTTAAATATTGACTTTTGACGACCCGAGCAAAATCTTACATGTATATTTTTAATCTTAACATATTTTTCACACAAATATATGCTAAGAAGTATGTTTTGCAAAGAAATTTTTCAACAAAATTATGTTCATAATAGTTACTTAGGGACACACCTTAAACACTAAAATGAAAAAAAAAATTGTGCTATAAATGCAACAAAAAAGGCCATTTCACTTATTTGTAGTTGATAGTTACATTAACATTGTTTTGTTTTAAATGCAAACTGCCTTTAAAATTAACTACTAAAAGAACTTTTTGAAAAGTTTGAAAAAAATATTAAAATATTTTTTTTAAGAACTCCACTATTGTATTGACCCTCCTTCAACTTCTTTTTTATAGAAATAAATGACTGATACCTCTAATCAAAGGCTGAAAACTAATATTTGGATATTTTTCTATCGAACCAAGTCAATTTCGCAACTATTTAACAAATTAATTGTTTGTGAGGAGGTTTTAAAAAATGTCCCCAAATGGGGACGCCAGGTCGCAAGAGGTTAAAGATAAACTCTGTAAAAAAGATTCATAAAAAAAACACCTTTCAACTAAAGAGACTAAATAATTATTTACAGTAATTGAAAAAGAATTCTAAAAGAAATTTAGCATTCAATGCTCACCTTCCCTGCCTCTTTCTCGTTGCAAGCCATAACTACAACTTGGACATCACAAATCCATACCATTCTCCAAAAATCAATCACAGTATTGGGTAGAGGTCCTTGGGCAGCAATGTAAGCCAAGGCACCACTAGCTCCCTGTTAAAAAAAATAATAAAAGTAAAGTGTAGAGTATGTTATTTGGAATAAGGGCAATTAAATAAAAATGCAAACTCTTTTAACCCTTTCAGTCCCAAAAATTTACTACACTACAGAAATATCTGATATTCACAAAATAGGCTTATTTTAGGTCAAAAATAAGAGATCCATAAGAAAAAAAAATATTTTTAATTTTTTATATGGTTTTAGAAATATCGCCAAAATTTTTTAACTGTGGGAAACTACAAAATAATATATATATATATATATATATATATATATATATATATATATATATATATATATATATATATATATGTGTGTGTGTGTGTGTGTGTATATATATCACCTAAAACACTTTGAGTTATATATTTTAAGATACCTGACCATATTTATAAAAAAATATTACTACTTATTTTAACCGAAATAGTTCAAATTGTGTTTTAAATAATAGGAACTGAAGTGAACTTTTCAAAAATCAGGTGAAATGCTTGTAAGCTATTTTCTTAATATAAAAAAACTGTAGTTCTGACTTCTATTGAGATTAATGTAAAATATTGTCGAATAGAACTAAGTGTGAAGTATCGAATGATATGTGTTTGCATGTCATAACGGACATAAACATTTGGAAAAAAATATTGAAAGGGATGATGCCAAATGGCATCACTGGGACTGAAAGGGTTAAAATAGTAAGTTTTGTAAGTTTTACAAATTACGTTTAAAAAAATGTATTCCAAGTTTTCAAAATATGGTTTAAGAAAGCAGGACAATAAGGGACAGACATGTATTCACATTTCCTGAAAAAAAAGATTGATGCCTAGTGGACAAAAAAGATTTGCTCTCTTTGCAAATTCAGCCAACGTTTCAACTAGTTGGAAATCGACCTCAATACGCTTTTAAAAACCTATGTAATATTTGATATCTTATGAATATTCTAGATAATAAAAAATATATTAGATTTATTGAAAATATATTAAATTGTTAATTCACAGAAATGTCCATTTTT